>OX637660.1:7526392-8126392 GCA_951802225.1 Euspilapteryx auroguttella | reverse complement strand
TTTTGCTTAGCCTACCCAGAAACACTGAACGAGTACAAAATAAAAGAAAAAGTTTTTCCAAAACGATAAACTTCTAGATACTGGCTACCAACAGAAAAAAAAACGTTCCAATATTAAATAAGACATTCTAATTTCAAAAAGCTACAGTTTTAGAATCGTTAGTAAAGTAACGCGGATGTGGAGAAAATTATGGAAACAGCCATCCTTGCGCGGTCATAAGCGTTTGTGGTTTTACTGTACCAAACATTCGAGCTTAGAAAATCTTTATTAAAAATTCAAAAGTATAATATTCTCGGTGTGTAACGCAATCACGCTTAAACTACTAAACCGATATCACTGAATATTGTACATCGAAAATTGTTTTTTTTTTTAAATTTAAACAAAACCCAATATTTGTTAGGTTTGACTCTGGACAGGATATCTAGCTGCTAAAGAAAAACTTTTCTCCAAAGCCGCGTTAAACAGAAAATAAAAGCAAACAAATTAGTTACAGGATTAGGTAAAGGGACATACACAAACAAAAGACAAAAAATAAATAATAAAAAAACAGCTTACATCGAATCAAAAAAGTTCATCTGATCTATGGGGTTGGTACTGGGAAGGGTGAAAAGAAAAAAAAAATTAGTGCATGAAAAATAAAAACTCGTGATAGGTGGTGGGATGAAAACCATGACCCATAACCAAAAGGAAACGACTAGAAAATAACACATTACAAAATAATGAAAATTTTCTTGTCGTTTAAGTAAATAGGTATATAAAAATACAAAAAATATGGGAACCCAAAAGGAAAAAAAATGGCGACGAGCTTAATAACCACTAAGTGATGCACAGGAGAAATAAAAAAAAAACAATAGAATTACTATTTTAACAAAGCTTATCGCCAAATACAAATAAAAGGAACAAAAATAGAGATTTACGAATTAGCTCAGATAAGTAAACTTATAGATATAGACATCTAAAAGCAGAGTTAACTCTGTGAGTGGCCTCAATTTATTGATTCTGACCTGGGGGTCAAGTCTCTACACTGAATTAACAATGAAAAGTCGATGACAATGACAGAATAAGGAAACGATAGCTTCTTTTTTATGACACGTACTTGTATTTGATTGTGAACCTTAAAAAGCAGCAATGGTCTTCAAATGCATTCATCGTCATCAAATTTACATAGATATCTAACGCTGCGCCGCTAGATTGCATAGTGTAATTGCTGTCATTAAAAATTTGTCAAGAAGAAGACATGTCGCAGTCTCGTTATCTCGCATGCACTTGCACCTTTAGGGTGTCCATAAATTTTCTCTGTCTAAGTAAATTATCAACGGTCTAGTGCCACTTGATAATAGGCTTCTCCGCTACTGACCTAGCGTTTCAAGGTCTGATAGTCAACGCCCTGGGTTTCTGGTCTAGATACTAAAGAAGCTTCGGACCTTGTAATTACATGTCAGGTCGTTTCTTGATTACCTAGGTCCCGTTGACTCAATCTGCCCCACTCATTTGGTTGTACAAATTGAAGCCACTTTCATTAGTATGTTTATATACTTTATATACTTTACTGTCAATTTTCTCTAGCTAGAAAAACGAAAGATGCTTTTTAAGCTTTGCACTCAACAGTACATTTTTGATAATTTTAAAATCAATTGCCACATAATTTACATAAAAAAGTAGCAACCAAATGAACAATGAAAATTTGATGACAATGACCGCATTCTTAAACTATTGCTACTATTTTTGAACCACAACAGTAAATGCCCTAAGAAAAACAGCAATCGTTTTCGATTGCTGTCATTGTCATTGAATTTTAATTGTAATTTTGGTTAAGAGACTTGACCCCCTAGTATTATCCCATTCTATTTTCAAATAAAAAAGCCTTGTCTTAAAACTTCTGTAAATATTTACATACAAGATATACAGGGTGTAACGTACAGGATGTTTCTAACAAGGCGGTAAAAAGTAAAAAAAAAAAACTAATCGCATAGCAAATTACCTGCGCGCAGCCCAAAAGAAACCAGTAGTATCAACTGGCTCCAAAAGGCGGGGGGTTGAGGAACCGAAGGCGAAGGCGGGGCGGGGGGAAGAACGGCTCTGTCTCGACTTCTCTAATCTTCCTTCCCTCTCCTTCTCTCTTTGGAGGAGAGCCTCGCGTCGATTCACTGAGGCCTCCCATATTGCGCGTTTACGCTCTTCCACCTGTTAATGAAAAATGTTCATGATGTTCATAATTTAATTATTATTGCCCTAATAATGTTGAAAATCCCGAAACAAACACTTGAGTATTTCTCTCCAGGTGACATTACAACATTGGGGTCGTGGCGTGGGTGTGAAGGGCGGGGGCCCGACACACTCATCAAACGGCCCCGAGATGGGTGGCGGCACAGCTTGTGGCACTGTGACGCCGCAGCTCCAAAGGCGAGCCGGGGAGGGAACAATATGCCCTCCCCGAGCATAAAGCGGATAGTAGCTGAGCGTGGGAAGGACTTTGGACGCTATAATGCGTTGTTCCCGGGGTTCTTCCCAAAAGCGCCGAGACGGCCGCTGGGGAGTTTTAGTGGGTGCGAGCCCTACATACCCCCGACGCTCCCCCGAGCGTCGGGACGATAAAGGTGACATTACAACATACCATCCTGTATTATATTTGATAACCGATTGATCGGTTTATTATATGGGCGCCTTTTTTTTCTAGATTGCTGCTTTTGTTACGTGTGGGGAAAGTTTTTAAGTTTTGTCAGTTGAATCCGACAGAAAATAAGATAACAATTATCGACCTCGCCGTGAATCGAACCCGGACCTCCTATGACAGTTAACTTTCCTGCCAACGAAAGTGGTCAATAAAAAGAAGGAAAAACTGAGTTTATAGCTAAAAATTATTATCTTTTACAATATGGCGACTTATTTCTATGCATATTAAATTGATTTTCAAAACAAAACTACATAATTATAAATTCTTTTTCACAGAAAAGGAACCCGCCTTCAATAAATTGACACATCATAAAACTGAGAACTCCCTCTTTTCTCAAGTCGGTTAAAATAGGTACTAATACCTTCTCCTGAATGTAACAGATACTTCTGTGAAAACCGCATCAAAATCGGTTCAGCCAAACTCGAGATATTCGCGGACAAACATACATACATACACTCAAATAAACATACATACAGGTCAAACAGATAACCTCCCTTTTTGAAGTCGGTTAAAAGATCATACACTCAAGGTATCGGTCTACATAATAGTAACGACTTCGTGGCGCTAATGATAAACACAGAACAAGAGTATAATCATTGCTAATGCATAATTATTTAGCACTCTATATGATGCAGTTATGTAAAAACCAATAGGCTGTTTATGGGTTATGTAAACTAACAAGCCTATCCGTCTTATTCATAAAGATACAGTAGATTTTAAGTAGCGTTACTGGAGGTCTACTTCGCTGGTTTGTTGTATGGTAAATACGTGACATCCAGTCTAAATTGACATACGACAAATAACTAAAATGCTCTTTATCTTTTTATAAATAACAGGGTACATGTTTTACTCTAATCATGTTGCACCTCAATTTGAAAATAGTTATGGGTATGGTTCATCAAATTACATAAGGAATTAATTCTGAAAGAATTTAACTGTTAAGTGTGTGTTTCGGGCGTCCTAGATACAGGTTCTTCCTAGTTAGGGGCTCTGAGTGTGATGTGTTATTATTATCAGTTATAATATTAGTATGGACAGTATGGATTGAGCGGAAGAGTTTACAATTAAGTGATTGTTTCATAATACCGACCGGACTAAATCAAGAATTTATAAAGACAAATGATATACCATCTTCAGAATCATCTCTAATAATAAAATAATAACTGAAACGTAGTTAAACTAAAAACAAAAAAACGAAAAGAAATCATCTACCGTCCATTCATTCATTCACTCACTGAATTCAATGCAGTGTTTCTAATTAGTTAGTAAAACATGAATTGCTAATGCGTTGCGTAATCATTGATGGATGTGTGTTATGTTGTCTGTTAGTCGGAACTCGGAATCAGCTATTCACTGCAATACTAGTGTAAAGTGGTATTCAATGATTGGTTTGAAATAAATACTTAATAATAATACATCAAACTCAGAGCCCCTAATTTGAAAGAATCTGTATCCAGGATGCCGAAACATATACAGAGACGAAAGATACACCCAGACCGGGACCCAAACATCGATATTATTCGATATTAATCATAACAATGTTCGCCCCAACCGGGAATCGAAGCCGTTGCAACCGTGGCAGTCCACATCACTGCCAACTGATCCACGGAGCAGTCAAATAAAACGCAGAAGGAAGATGTGATTTGATCTCAAATTTGAATTGAATTATGTTTCCGGTATATTACTTAGTTAGCTCAATTCACAGAGACGAGTCCCACAAATATTCTTTAAGAGCGGTATTGAATCACTAGTCGTGGCAACTAAATTATACCACTAGTAAGCTCAATAAAGCCACTTGACGTGGCTACTGGCTACCAATCGCAGCCATAATGCCTTATTGCTAAAAGCCATTTCTTTTACAAAACCCACTAATAAGCTTATTGAAAAAAAATTAGCTTTTAGAATAAACAAAATTTCAAAATCACTATTTTCACCGTTTAGAGAAAGCCTAACTCTGTTATTTATAAAAAAAGTTACAGAGCATTTTAGTTATTAGACGTATGTCAATTAAGACTGGGTGTCACGTATTTACCATACAGCATACCAGAGAAGTAGACCTCCAGTAAAACTACTTAAAACTTACAGTATCTTTATGAATAATACGGTATTTTACAAGCAGATTTGATTGAATTTCAAGTACCTATCCAAATTCCAAATCGACAGAACAACAATGAAGTGTCCGGAATCCGAATACGTCTGGTCTGTCGATTACAAGGTGGACTATAAATAAACAAGAGTACACATTTGTGCACAATACAAGCACATTTGTGTTTTCGACCCGAACCCGAATCGATGGGGGAGTGTCAATGTCAGCTGTTAAGGGTATGCACTCTGATATAATAAAAATAACACATCACACTCAAGAGCCCCTAACTAACTAGGAAGAATCTGTATCTACGGTACCCGAAACACACACTAAGACGAACATACACCCAGACCGAAAACAAACATCGATATTCATCATATCAATATTCGCCCGCACGGGAATAGAACCCAGGTGCACACGTTTACTCAGTCCACATCACTGCCAACTGAGCCGCGGAGCAGTCTAAGGAAAGATACATGGAAGAAGTTTATGGATCAAAATCACAAATCTTCTGATATTTGTCAAAAAACTTAGGATTTATCAGAAACATGCCAAGGCAAAGAAGAAAAAATTTAACGAACGCAGGGTTCAAAATTTTTTGTAGTTGCGAACCTTAATAAACCTTATTTAAGACAACTTTTTACCTTTTAGGTACCTACTAATTATTTTAAATTGGGTATGTCATTTCAATATGACTGTGCAATTGAAAGATCTAGACTGGGTGGTCAATAACACAACGTGTGGATTCATTCCATAGTTGAGTAATGCATAGTTTGAAGAATAAAATGACGATTGCAAATTATTCAATCAAGAAATAACGTACATATATCAATCATCAAGGTCTTGAGTGATCTAATATTTTCTAGAACTAATTTAATAGGGTAATCTATAAGACAAGGCATATTCAACTGAATGGACGATGCTAAATAAAAGTATACGCTTAGTGATATAGGAGGTAGTTTATGTAAGACAGATTGATGTCAATGATCGCTACATTTAATAACCCAGTCTTAATTTTCTTGTAAAGAAAAGGAAGAATTTTACTGTATTTTTCGCAGCTGATTCTATACTAAATCAGGGCGTCACAGATATTGAGTCTTGATTGAGTTTGAGAACACACTTGACCTTAATACAAACAGAAAAACAGAACTAAACTCTTTGCAATACAGCATAGTTTGCCTATTCAGCAGGCCAGAATAAGCAACTATTAGCAACTTCACAAAAGTCAAAAGACCACACAAAGTCAAAAGCAGTAGTCAAGTCTTGAAACTTTATCATGCGTACGCCCTTAACACTTTCCCCTAACATAAAAGATGTTGTTGTTGTCCCACGCGTTGTGTTCGACCTATTTATAGATAACTCTAACTTGTGGGTGATGTATTCTCATAAAGAGGGTAAGGGTTAAAGTGATAGCTTGTCACGTATTTTTGATTTGACTTTACGAACTGTTAAGTTTTAAGTAAAGAGAAAGCTAAGCTGTTAACTAAAAAAAAAAGTACAAATCTCAATAGAGGTATAGATTGTAGGCGGCAATTCATAGATAAAGCAAAAGGAATTTTATCAAGTATGCTTTTATGGCTCAAATCGAGAAAAGATGTTAATAATGTATCTTTCAGGGCATTCTTCTGATGCATTTAATGTCACAAAGCAATCAGCGTAAAAATGTATCATATCCACACTCCTTCAGCAAAAAGAGCCAACATAAATAAATAAAACACTCTCAAAAAAGTACATCACGAAAAAAAAACGTATCAAATTTTTTGCGCTAACCATTTTCACGGCGCATTAGACTAAGGTCGTTGAACTTGAGGAAAAAAGACAAATTAGTCCGAAAGCGGCACTTAATGAGCTCGAACAAGAATAAACAAACAGAAAGACTGTCACCTGCACCTTATTAATAAACTGTACGGTGCATAGTGCATACCGAGGGTGCGGCTGAACCGAACTTAGTAAAGGTATCGCACTATAATGGGATGCTAATAGTAGAAAGGAATGTTGGTATGCTCGCGATTCACCGGTTTATTTTATTATGAACGGGATGACAGTAGTTAAGCAAGAGTAAAATAGCTTTCACATAAAAACGAAATGAGGATTAATGAAATTTGCCTCCAATCATGCCAGCCACTGCTGCCGCACCCAAACAAATTTTATTACAATTACAGCGTCAAGGATTCGGCTGATGAATAATTGTTGTTTGCTTCGAACTGAATATAAGTAAAAAACAAAAAAAATATTTCAAATACTGCGGCCCCAAAGACGGCTGTACGTAGTAAAGAATCTAAAGGAAGTTGTCGTTATTTTTGTCTCCCAACTCCTAAGAGTTAAATTTAAATAGCGTTTGATGCAATGCATTCGTTCGGTTTCATTGGATTGTGTTTCGTGCATAGATTGTTAGTCTATCAATAATAATTTAATTTAAATGTGTAGTTTTCCGAACGTTGTTTTTAATAATGTAATGGCTTCAATACAAAGTATAAAATAAAGTCGCTTCCCGCATCTGCCCCTATGTACGCTTAAATCATTAAAATTATGTAACGGATTTCGATGCGGTTTTTTAATAGATTATAGTGATTCAAGAGAAAGGTTTATAAGTATAATACATGCACAACGCAGTAATAGGTTTGGGGGTACGAAGTTCGCCGGGTCGACTAGTATAAAATAAAATGTTTAGTCTTGTCTAAGTAAATATAATTTAACACACATATTTCATCATTTACTATCCGAAAAATTCATATAAAATAACTGACAGATAATTTTTATCAATGAAATTTAAAAAATTAAAGGACATTGTAATTCCTTTAGATTTAAGTGCAGCTTTCTACGCACTTAACCATAACGAATACTAATAGCGAACATTAAACAAGCTGATCGAGACATGGCACATTAAAGTTCAATGTCATGTAGGCGGGCACGCGACAGATGGTACATCGGAAGTAGTTCGCGCACGTTTGACCCCATAAATTGACAATGGAGTTTCGCAAGGAGGTAGTCTGGGCCCACTGCTTAATAGACCATACGAGATTGGCAAAGTTACACTCTTGCATACTTTAATTGCGTATTTACCGCCAATTTATAGAGTGGAATTACTGTAACGCTAAATGGATGGTGAATCCGCTACGCGGAGTGCTAGGCTGATCAAAAAGTAAATTACAAAACTTCAATTGAATTAACCAAACGCGAAAAATAGCAATAGGCTTTTATTTTAAACAAAACCTTAATGTATGAACAGCTGTTATGTGCCGTGTGTTGACTGAGTTTGTCGGATGATCCATTTTATGAACAAAACAAAGTTACACTATAACTGTCGTAACGTCATGGGAGACTGGACCATTATTGACTTAATGGCATAGATTATGATGGAAGATTATTTGAACGTTAAAAAAATCTAGTTAAATCATTACTTTTTAGCTATTTGTTTCTACTTGGTAGAGCAAAGTCATCACCCTATTAGAATAGAATAGAAAACACTTTATTGCATACAAAGTAAGATACAAAAATACATAATAAATTCAGGGTACAAACAAATTAAATTTGCATGCAATGAGCGGCCTTATCGCTAAAAGCGATTTCTTCCACACAACCCACAATCAATATATACAAAACTCTTCCGTTACTGACTGACTGACTGACTGACTGACTGACTGACTGACTGACTGACTGACTGACTGACAGACAACGCAGAGCCGAAACTACTGGGCGTAGAAAGCTGAAAATTGGCACGTGGGTTCCTTGGGGAGTGTAGGTGAGCACTAAGAAGGGATTTCCCGAAATTCCCACGGGAACGGGGAAAAAAGGGATTATTGTGTTTAAGAGAAATCTGCGCGGGAAAAACCGCGGGGCAGCCTCTAGTTACTAACTATTGGGAAAAAGTCAAAGCATATGGGGTACCATGTCAAATTACGCCATCTTTTATAATGGTAGCTGAATTATTATCGTATCGTATCGCAAATCTTTAGATTCATGTCATGTTGTATCAAAGACATTCATAATCTTATATCATGCGGAATTTAGAGTAAACCTATTACACGTACAGTACATCCGTAAGAGCAAAAAATGGATTGCAATGCAAGCCATTGTGTGTCCACAAAAAGTACGAATCATCAATCGTAACAAATATCTTACGTACTTAATTGACTTTATTGATACTGATTCCGCTTTCTATAAAATACGCGCAGTATTTTATACTTTTTACTGACAATAGTCAAGAGGAAATCTTCCTTATTTAGGCATTTAGAACTAGTATTACTTGAGTTTATACTAATTATTTATCCCATTGAACAGACAACGTTAATCATGGCGAAATACTTTTGAAGTTTTGTCAAATTGTAAAGTTATTAAATTAACCAACTTTACACTTTTAGGTCCTATGTCAAGAGTTCGAAAGATCGCATAGTGTTAGTCAAAAACAAAGTAAAAGTATTAAAAAAGAAACGATATAATGCATAACACAATCAGCTTAGCTAAATCAGTCGTAACAATCTCCTTGCAACTATGACATCATGTCGGCAAGGACATCCGTTGATTTGCGCGGAGAATAGGTAAAATGTGCTAATAGGTAGACGTGAGGTATTGTATGCTAAGTGGAGACATTTTTTTCACTTGTAACGAATAAAAGTTTAAATCACGATGACCCCAATACAGTGAGATCATCCTTTCTTGCTGTCGGTATATTTAAATGTTATCAATGCGAAAGTTTCACTGTAGTTAGTAGTTCTGTCTTTATAAAATGAATAGTCAAATCATTGCAATGTACCTTCTACATTCATTTATTTTCGCAAATGTATCTTAAAAGTTAGTGAAAAAGACAAACGGGACAGCAAAAGAAGTGCTGATAAAAATCTGTGGGAACGACAGCGACCATTAAGTTGAAAATAAGAGATTTACTTGGAATATGTTTGAAGAAAGTATGCTGCATGAAATTCGCATCAAGGTCAGAGAGGTAGATCTTAAAGATATTTGTGATTCGTATTCATTTAATCTTTCTCCGAATAAAGCCTGAGAAACGCATCCATTGTTTCATCAAAGGCATTAATTTCATTAGCACAAGAAATACGTGATCACACTCACAAGAACAAATACGGGTGACCTTGAGAACTGCGCTCTCTATTTCTGCATTCTTTACTTTACATTATCAATGAGAGTATATAATTCTAGAGATATGACATCACTGCTAGCTTACTGACGGTAGGTAGTTTGCAGATTGTTAGTCTGAGTTTTGAATGTATCATAAAACGTATGGACTTTAGATCTATTTGTTGATTGTAAAATTACATGACCAACACCTTTGATCTCTCTACAGGTCTTATAAGAGTTAGGTACTACATCTACATATTTATAAAGAGTATAGGAATTTCTGGGTTAAGTAATGCCTTGACTTGGTGGTTTTTTTCTCTCAAATATTGCCTAGCTAGACAAAACGTTACAGATGAAGTTCCATTTTATTTACGGACAGCTTCGCTCGATAAGATAACGTTATCATCAACATATCTATATCAGTCGATAAAAAGTAGAGCAAAAGGCAATCGATAGAACTGTTTACTTTGCGCTCTATATGCAATAACAAAAGAAATGTTTGATAACATTGTATGATACATTGAAATACTTTCTGACAATCATCGGTTTATAAAACATTAACATTCTATAATTACGTAATAGAATTAACTTAGAAATCCTCTTATACAAAGTGAATGAAAGTGCAAAGATCACTCTTACTTGAGCAAATAGGTGTAACGTAATTTATTCTAGCAGACCTGAGCGTGGGAGACTCAATGAAGGGCGATCGAATGCCTAAGGCAACGTGGAAGCTATAGTTCTTATTGTTACTAAACATAAGAGTCAAATGGTTTTACTAGAATTCAATGTTGTTCCGAATTATTTGATAGACAACATCAACAGTAAAACTTTGAACAGCCTTAATGCTTTGCCGTCAATCGAGCTTGTTTTTCTAGAAATATTAAGCGTTATATGAGATTTTATGTGAAATTCCATAGCGGTCAAAGAAAACCGCAGCGGACATTGTAACTGTATCTAAACTGATAAACCGCACAGATATTTCTTGATGGTATTAAGAATCATCGGCTGATAGATCAGAAAACATTATATTCGTTCAGACATCCTTCTCCCAAATCGTTAACGGTTGGTAATACTTTCAACTAATACTCTTTCTTACACCATGTCAAAAATAATCTTAATTTTTTTATTACTGATACTCTATATAACTAGAGGCTACCCCGCGGTTTTTCCCGCGCAGATTTCTCATTAACACAAAAATCACATTTTTTCCCTGTCCCGTGGGAATTTCGGGAAATCCCTTCTTAGAGCTCTTCTACACTCCCCAAGGAACCCACGTGCCAATTTTCAGGTTTCTACGCCCAGTAGTTTCGGCTTTGCGTTGGTCAGTCAGTAACGGAAGAGTTTAATATATATTGATAAAAGTAGATAATAGAATAGAGTATACAAATATAAACGATTTTACTGTCTACTCTTTTAGATAAAATAATCAATATCAAATTGTCTAAAGACACGTTTAAGTATAAGACTCCTGCCTAGGAAACAAACATCAAATATAGGTATCCATCATAAACAGGAATCGCCCAGACCTTCGATAAAGTAACAACAACATCCATAGTAAGCTTCAACTTCACTGCGCCAACAGAAAGAGGTTATGTATATGAAACTCAAGTCTCCTCTTCTTTAATGATCATATTATTTAGTCCAGAAATTAGTTTTTCTATTAGCCTTATTTAAATAATCCTACTCTGACTTGTTTTTCTGTCCCACCCAAGACAGTATCTTACGCGCGTGGGATGGGATCAGCAAAATTGGATTATTGGTAATGGCTATAACCACCTATACTGACACATGGAGTCATGTTATGAGTAGAGTAATTTCAAAGAAAAAGACACGATACCAAAACAGATGGAAAGTTATAATTATTTTTATATCCAACTAGAGGCTGCCCCGCGGTTTTTCCCGCGCAGATTTCTCATAAACACAAAATTCCCGTTTTTTCCCGTTCCCGTGGGAATTCTGGGAAATCCCTTCTTAGTGCTCACCTACACTCCCTAAGGAACCTACATGCAAAAATTCAGCCAGCTACGCCCAGTAGTTTCGGCTCTGCGTTGTCTGTCAGTCAGTCAGTCAGTCAGTCAGTCAGTCAGTAACGGAAGAGTTTTATATATATTGATTGTACTGATCGATAAATCGATAACTTTTGTTATCAAATTACGATGACATTGCAATTACACGTTAACCTTTCCTAAACTTCTGAGAACGCAATCCTCAAAACAGTTATGAAACATTTTGTCATACGGCTAGGGTTTTTCAAAATCAAGAAATATGCAGCATTTCAGAAACGATATACGATGGATACAGCAATAATTTAAAATTGAGACAAAGGGCCGCACATGGGCTGCTTGAAGCAGCGACTGCATAGTGATACGTATACACGAACTCCTGGAGCAGTCGAACTGTTTCGGACGGTTGGCAGCTCGACAGCTTCAAGCTATTAAATATGACTGTTCGAGCGGTTCGTGTATGATAATCATTGGGTAACTGCTCGAGCAGTCCTTGTAGCCATACATCTAAGAAATCTACACATCTTCTCACTCACCTGTAACCTCCGATCGTCGTCCCTCGCTCTCTGCTCCGCCTGCCTCTTCCGTCGCTCCTCATCCCGCCTCTCCCTTTGCGCCTGCGCAGCGGCAGCATGAGCTCTCAGCTCTTCTAGCCTTTTGCGCTGTTCTGCCTCGCGTCGTTCCCTTGCTAACCGGGCGCGGTCTATCGCTTCTGATGAAGATATTATTTTTACGTGAGTTAATTAAGTGAGGGCTGCTGCTGCCCGTTCTTCGGGTGTTTCCTTAGTCATCTTTTACTACGAACGGAAGGAGATGGAGAGGTGACCTCTCATAGGTTTCGTAAAAAGAAACAAGAGAAAATTCGAAAAACGGGCAACAATATAGGACGCTACATTGAAAAACTGAAAGAGTCAGCCAAAACCTCCCCAACAATCATGAATGCAGATTTTAAAACCCAGTCTTTAGAAGAAACGTCGAAATTCATCATATCAACGTTCGCCCCGGTCGGGAATCGAAAGCGACCAACATTGCTGGACAATGCCCACGGATGCCTTTCTATGAAAAAAACACAAGACAGCCGAATGGTCTTCCCAGCTAACAAACTAACAATTCGATAAAACTATCGTCAAAGCTTAACCAAAATGGTTCGTTCAGAAGCTTTCTGGAGCTTTGCCAGATGCTATTAAACAAAAGTTTGGAGTAAGCTCAGTATGGAGCTGGAATTTATGAGGCTTAAAAAGGTCAAGTTTGATGCCAAGTTTTTTTTATTTTAAACTGACAAGAAAATAACGATGATCTCGTTAGTAAAACGCGAGATTAGCCTTTCTGCTAATTCTGGAATATGGCAATAGAAATAACATTATTGAAGGCCCCCATATCTCAAATCTTGCGGCAAGGCTCAGTTCGGCTGCGTACGCAATCTGGAAAATCAGAAAATTAACTGATGTTTCTACCGCGAGACTTGTGTATTTCAGTTACTTTCATAGCTTAATGACCTATGGCTTGCTTCTATGGGGAAGAGCTGCAGATATTAACGTCATTTTTATACTACAAAAACGCGCAATTAGAAACATTTATCAGCTTAAAGCTCGCGAGTCCCTCAGACAAAAATTCAAAGAAATTGATATTTTGACGCTTCCGTCCCAGTACGTCTTTGAAATTATTATGTATACTCGTAAAAACTTACATATGTTTGATAAAAAATGTGATAAAATTAAAGACCTTAGAACGCGTAGCAAAAACAAACTAAGTATTCCACAGAACAGACTAAAACGGACAAACAAATGCTTTATAGGAAACGAAGTAAGATTTTATAACAAGATCCCTGAAGAGATTTTGATCCTGAATGATAATGAGTTTAAAACTCGTATCAAAAAAGGTTTGATTAAGAAAGCTTATTACAATGTTGATGATTATGAAAACGACAAAGACGCATGGAAGTAGTCTAGCTCTGCACGATATTTTCATTATTTCATGTATGTACTTTAAATCTTATTAATTTATGTTCTTTGTATTGTAAATTGAAATGTAATGTCACATATATAAGAACAAAAAAAAAAAAAAAAAAGAGAGAAATTGTAAAGTAGAGTTTGTTACCCCTTTCTTCTCTACGCTGTAAAATCATTGCGAAAGGGAGTAGAATCATTTGACAGAGGAGGGCTCGTTTGGGGGCGTCTCCAGGCGACCATTGTCGTAAGGCAAGGCAAACATTGTTTGCCTGAGCCAATTAGTGGGCACCCTGAACTACCTCGCCTCTATCAGTATAGGATACTTTAAGAAATAAGGTATCAATATTAATTAGATTAGTCTAATTGACTTTCAATAAGCGATATCTTGTATCCTGTATTGAATAAATCATTTTTTACTTTTACTTTTTTACTTTTAATGAAAACAATCATTAATTTTTAATACAATACCTTGATCCGATTTTAAAGCATTTTGTAAAATAAAAGAAGAAAATAACATTTCAGATTTCAGCAACGACTTTCGTTAAATTCCAAAAAAAGTGATAAAAATCACAGCTCGACAGAGCAGACCGAGCTTGTTACGCTCCTAAAATCGCCGCTATCTGAACTGCACATGCTCGCTCACATCAGACACATCACACGTCTCGTAAACGCAGCCTTTCACTTTCAAACGTTTTATGATTTTCTCAAATCACGCCACGCCGATTCAATTGCAACGCTCCATTTTGAATCGTCTATTGAGCAAATTTTTGATGAAACTCGCTCATCTGTGGCTTGAAGCGATTTCATCAATAAAGAGAAAAGAGAAGTCTAAGCACTAACCATACTCCTACTTCAAAGGTTTACGCTTCACTCAATGCTTGGCGCCCGTTTTCTATAGGCATTAGATTAGTTAACCAGGTTGCTTTCAGAATATGTTGTCTGACTTTGACTGCTCCGTGACTCAGTTGGCAGTGATGTAAACTGAGACGCGGGTGCACCGGGTTTGATTCCCAGCGGGGCAAACGGGCAGGTTTGTTTACCGGTCTGGGTGTAATGTTCGTTTCTGTATATGTTTCGGGCACCTTAGATAAAGGTTATTCCTAATTAGGGGCTTTTGTATGATTATTAATGTTCTTCTTAAAAAAAAACTCCAGATTTCTTAGCTTAGCAAGCAACCTACTACAATAATGCGTTAAGCAAGGGATCAGCGGAGCCTTAGGAACCGTCTTCACGAGCAAGGGAATCGCCGCATTATTATCGCAGTGTGTAGACTCATGTAAAGAGTGGTAGAATTATGTGGCACGATATCATCGCAGCGATTCTTTCGCTCGTTCAGACAGCCCCTTACTCTAAGAGACAGATCTTACACTCAACGGTGATTTAAAACGATGGGAAAGCAACAACAGTTTTAAAATTAATGATTTTTACGAGATAAAAGAGACTAGACTTGAAGTCATTTGTTTCGCTAATCTACCTAACGATGACTTGAAGCTTACACAGACTTGTAAAAGATTACTGGAGGTAATTAGTAAAAGCATAAGGAAAAAGATGGTAAAAGAAATCAAGTTAGAAGTTAAAAAGTTTGCAAAAGACAATGAGGCAAAGGCAGTCAATATGTTAATTAGATTCTTGAATGCTCCAATGCTGAGGACATCAATAGTAGGTAGTAAAATATCACGGATCATAAGTATTAAATCGACGTTGACAGTACAAACAAAATCAAAATGGTCATATTGCTTTGTATGCGTTTCCTTTAAAGTTCCCTGAAGGTTTTTAATAACATTTAAAAGAATCTTCTGGATAATCCCAACCACACTGACCAAGAATTTAACATGGCATTAACAACATAACAAGGTGCAGTGTTGTGTTAAAGCATAGTATAATAAATAGTACTACATACAGTATGGGCACTCCCTGCCTTCCTCAGCAAGTGCGGCTTCCCCGCTCTCGGTTACCTCTCAGTTACCGCTCAGTACTAAAGCAGCGTCGCACATCTTATCTCACTCACACAAGCATGATAGTCGTGCACGTATACGAGATTTGGCTGTACGCTAAGCAACGCGCTTTTTTTTATGAAGTGTCCGAGGTGTGGTTAAAGTTTGAAGGTAATAATTTGACCTAATTAATTCGTGTCACGCACACTTCGCTCTTTTCTATACACCAACATTCAAAAGCTTAACTATTGAAAGGGCAGATAAGGGCATTAAAAGCTTATTGATTTAATCAATAAGGGTTGAATGTTCTTAGGTGTCTGGCAAGGAGCTGTTTTGGGACCTTTTTATACTTTTTTTAGTTATTTGTTAAGAAGGTCGTTACTTGTGTAGATTGCACTTTTTACACCTCTACTACTAATTCCCAGCAAAAAAAATTGTAAATAAAAAATTATGAGCTTCAAAAATTACACTGTGCAATTTAGGAAAAATCTACTTTTAAAGATCTCTATTGTTCCTTTTATAAAATCACATAGTGCAGATGACAAGATCAAAAGATTATTCTGTAAGGGCACTGTTAACTTAAAAAAGTTTAAAATTGGTAATTTACGATAGTAAGGATTTAATAGTATTAATAGTTTTCTAGAAACATGGGTAGGTCGAGGTTTATTTTGCCGATGCAGAGTGTAGTGTAGGCATTAGAGATACATTCAGAGGCCCAACCTTGGCATAGTTGTGCCAAATTAGGCAAGCAATAGGTGGAATAGCTATTTGACATATAAAATTACTAAATTTTAACAAATATACAAGCATATTTATCTAAAATTATGATCTTTTAGTTTTACTTAATATTAATTTTTGTGTCTCGAATAATCAATTATAAACACATAAGGTTTAAGATAGCTGCTTAAGGTTTTATATGAACGGCAAAGTCATCCTTCAAGAGACAATATAAAAAAAAAACCCCTAGTGAACTAGAAAACCTACCTAAGAAATTGATGTCAATAGTGTAATATTATCTTGATTATTTATCAATTTCACAACCACTTCTAAGACTATTTGATAAAATCTTAAATTGCTCAAAACATTACACAAGTAAGAATTTAAGTTTTTTTTTAGAAATTAAAATAATAACATTTTATTAAATAAGGTAATATTATTAAGTTATTTTTTAAATTAAAATTTTGTACTTTTCCTGAGATTTCAATTATAAAATCGCTAATTAAATATAAAATATTCTATAGATCAATCTATTCAATAAACTTTATTTATTACATATCCTTTAGATAATAAAGTGACTCAAAAATACTTTAATTAAATGTTGTACAGATTTAACTTCTCAGCATTCATGCCCCTACTCATTATCAATAAGGTGGCACATTCCTATAGGTTGGTCTGCAAACTATCACAAACTAAAATATTTTCGCCTTAAAGCCAATGTTGCTTAATGGCTAAATATTCCAAGTCCTACTATGTCGGGATTGTATTTAATAACTTTTCAACAACATTTGCCTGAATGAAGATGATGGAATCTCAGTTGAAAGATATGCATATACTGAAAAAAGTTTATAGTCCAGCAAAGAATACAACTTCTTTATTATATTATCAACTTAAATGCCTTGCAAAAATATGAGAAAGTGTTCAGTTGCAGCAAACTTTACTATTACTATAACAGTAAAAACTATGTTGTACTTAAGAGTAAGATAGACGGGCAGCATGATAAGAGTGCCAATTGACGTTCACATAAGTGACAACTTACTGAAAAATCATGCTCCTAATGAGATGAACTTAGCCACAAGACCTTGGTAATTTGTGCTAGCTAGGCCATTATTTACAAATAAATTCCCACTTAGATTATGTTCAAATATTGTCTTAAATTGTTACAAAAATGAAATAAAATATATTTAGTATAATATACCTACTCAGATATTTTTTTTGTATATTTAATTTTGTAATTTATAAAACAATTTGGTAACAATATTATATCTGGAAAACTCAATTGCAGCAATGATAACATGCACACATAGACATCACAATAAGCAAATTATTATATAAACTGTGTAAGGTATTTCATTATTGAAGCCTAAAACGACCCACCGACCAAGTAAAGTTTAATAGCAACTTTTAACCTCAGACTTTTAACTATGTGTTAGCGTATAAAATGCTGATTGGCAATTGTTAAAAAAGAAATAAAGTTAAGGTTTTTATCTAGTAAACTAAAAACTAAGGATCAGGGGCATCCTGTAATCGGTATAAATTATCACTGACATCAGTTCCTTAACGTAAACCTATTGTTTGCTATAAAAAGGCACATAGATAGACTATAAAAAGCAAAATTTGCCTTAAATCTACGTCATACGGATGAGACTGTGTTAGTAATCATATGGCATGAGCATGACTATCGTCCAATGAATGATAAATTGATGACTCAACGCCAGATATCACCAGTTTTACGGTCTAAACACTCAAATTACACAGAAAACCACCAAGGTGTAACTGTTTAGAAGTGTCAAACCCTAAATTTGCGCACTGCTAACCAAATGACGTTACATACGGGGCGCGACTGCATTCCAAATCTTTGAACGCATTTCTCACCTATGAAAATCCATTTTACTAATATTAAAACGTTCCAGAACTTGGGGAACACGCCCAAAAACACAAGAATAACAAGACATACAGTGCAGCAGACCACAAGCTTGGCAACCTTCTGGAAAACTTGGAGCCATCTACGTGGGGCCACGAATTGGTTTAGGGTTAGATAATTTCGATCACATTTTAACACTGGAACGGCACGTTAGAACAATAAATCACATATACCTTTGCTTTCAGCAGATTCCGTATTTACAATTTCTTTCACGTCATCAACCATCTTGCTGGATGACAATCACTAAACTTTATTTTATTTTAGACACTTTTTAGTCGAACACTCATTCTTCGTTCACTATTTTCGGCCTGACAGACAAACTGACAAACACAGACAAGACAGCCAGCAGCAACGAAACGACAAAACTCCGACAAAACAACGAATCTACAGCAATACGTTCCGTTCACTGCCCCGTGGTGGGTAGGAAACGAAACGTTTCTAAATTAATAATTTCTCAAATACACGATTTTCATGCTAAACAATAACAAACTTGTTTTAAAATTAAATTTAATATTTTTCTTAATTATTCTGCAAACAAAATCGTTAACATACACACGAAAATATTGATTTGTTGTCTAAAATAGGCTGAAAAAGTTGTGGTCTATAAACTTCTCAAAATTAAAAGTTTCAAAGAAATGTTGCCTGTTTATAAAAATTACCCTGTTTTAGGGATTCTGGATTTGCCCCGCGGTTACAGCTTGGCAAATATAAATAAGATAGACAATATGAAATAAAAGTAGAAAAAATACCACAGAAATCGATGCAAAACATGTAAATAGTACTTTTTAGATAATTTAATTAACATTAGGTTAAGGTGTGCTTATTAACAATGTGGAACTAGTTTTCTGAAAATAAATATTTATTATTAAGTATTATATAATTATGTTATAGTTAGCACTTAGATTGTCATTTTTCATTCTTTTCTTTTTGATTCTAAGTAAAACCGAAAACTACTATGCCCTAAGAACCAACTAAAATCATAATTTTATAAAGAAACTAGCTTTTGCCCGCAGCTTCGCACGCGCTTTTTCATTAAAAACGTTAATTACTGGTTGATTTACTACTCAGGATTTTGGTGACATCATTTCTGATCGCACCTATACCCCCTAAAAATATCTACCTATTTACAGTAGTAATATTTTGTTTATTTCAGTTCCCGTGGCAACTCCAGAAATTCCTTTCTACACTCCACCATTCAGACACTGAAACTCATATTTCTAACATTTAAGTATATAAGCTGGTTCGGTAAAATATTAGCTCGGTAGTTGGATTATGTACCTACGCAAGTAATTTTTTTTAGGCGCTTTATGTTTTTGGGAATGTTCCGTTACCATGTGAATTTTGGTGAATCTTTTCTTAATATGACTCTGAATGTAATTACACCCACTGAAGAACCCATTTTCCTATTTTTACGTCAAAATAAAGAAATATACATTGTTTTCATACTAACTAAAGAGTCCCGTTTTACATTCCCGTGGGAAATTAGTATATTTCTTTCTTCCAACTACTACTACTACCACAGAGACACTTGTAGACCAAATTCCACGTTGACATACTCAAGAAAATCAATTTTTCATACAAAATAATTAGTCCGGTAATCCCCGTTCCCATGGGAATTTAGTTAATTCCTTTCTTTCAACACACTTTCATCAACTGAGGAACCTGTACACAAATTTCACGTCAATACACTCAAGAAAGTCGATTTTTCATTACCACAAAAAAAAGTCCCGTTATTCCCGTTCTCGTGGGAATTTTGTAAATTACTTTCTTTCAACATTCCTACATTTACTAAGGAACCTATACACTAAATTTCACGTCGATACACTCAATAATGTAGATTTTTCATACTAAATAAAAAATCCCGTAATTCCCGTTCCTGAGAGAATTTTGGGAAATCCTTTCTTAGCGGATGCCTACGTCATAACATCTACCTGCATGCCATCAGCCCGATCCGTCGAGTGGTTTGGGCTGTGCGTTGATAGATCACTATGTCAGTTAGTCAGTCAGTCAGTCAGTCAGTCACCTTTGAGTTTTATATATATAGATAATAGATAATAGATAGACTTTATGTCCACCATGTTGGATTTTAAAATTTCTAACTTTTTCGTAATCAGAACCCCCAATATCCTTAAAAAACTCCACACATTTCGATTTACATTTTGCGTTTATAAATTAAAATGATGATGTCTTTTTTTTGTAATAACGATTTCAAAAACCTATTAACATCACCCATTTGGATTTGTAAGAAAAATAATAAGCGGTTTCGGTTTTTCCTCAAAACTTTGTATCAAGGACTCCAGCTATAAAAGCAGTTATGTATGATACCATATTTGATGTTTTAATATTAATAGGAGCTTATTTTCAAAGTTCAAGTTTCTAGTGTCAATAGTTTAGATCCCGTCCCGTTTTTTTTTCGTAATTAGTGCCCCCAAAAATCTAGAAACATCGACCATTTCAATTTCTAAGAAAAATAATGAGCGGTTTCGGTTTTTCATACAAACTTTAACACCCTGTATCAAGGCTTTTAGGACTAATCAACGCAGTTTTGATATCATATTTGATGTTGTAATATCATAAGGAGCTTATTTTGAAAAATTCAAGTCTCTAGTGTCATTAGTTTAGATTTTAGCAAAAAACATATTTCACCCTGTATAAGACCTCAGTGGCAAAATAAAAAAAAAACTAAACCATTTATGATGTTGGTGATACAAAAAGAATCCACAGTCTAAATTTCAACATTCTAAACCCAGTAGTTTAGGAGTTTCATACAAACTGTTACATCCTGTATACGGCGTACCGGTTAAGTTATCCCAAAATCCCGTCTTAGTGGGTGCCTACGTCACATAAGGAAGCTACTGTCCAAATCTTCAGCGGTTTCGGCTGGGCGATGATGAGTGAGTGAGTGAGTGAGTGAGTGAGTAGATCAGTGGTATTTGGATTTTATATATATAGATTATAATATGCCATTGGCACTTTCGTCACACTCGGACACTTCAAAGAAAAAAGCGCGTTGCTTCGCGCACAGCCGAAACTCTTGTAAGTGTGCACGCGTATCATGCTTGTTGTGTGAGTGTGATAAAGACGTGCACAGTGCGACGCTGCTTTATTATTGTACAGTGGCGGACTAGGAGGCCGTAACAGATTTGTCTATGGTTTCGTCAGCCTTAGACTGTATTTCCAAAGAACAAGAGCTGTTTTGCAATACAGAAAAACCGGAAGTGTTACGCCGACCGTGTCCGCCACTGTACCTACAGAGCGGTAACTGAAAGGTAACCGAGCGCGGGGGAGCCGCACTTGCTGCTGAGGGAGTCAGAGAGTGCCCATACTATTATGTCGTACTAACTATTTATTATACTGTGCTCTCGTGGTCTCATACCACGGCCAACGACATTTTTACAGATAAATAGAAACCGCTATGCTACTTTGATCCTATTTCTGTCACACCATGTCCCACTAAGTCACTATAAAAATAGTCGTATTTATTGGTGCGATTTCAAAATAATTACTGGCAACACTTTGAGCTTGCTCTCTAGCGGCATCTTGAGGAGGACATAACAAACATTAGCTGTTACAGCTAATGTTTGTTATGTTGTCTCTACATCCAATAAAATTGTGCTACAGTAGCACACAGCCCACCCACACACAACATGCAATAATAACATTGTTTCACAACTAATTCCCTAGATGGCAGTAGTCGGTATCCTGTAGAAAACGCGCTTATTTTCAAAACTTTTTGTTTCTCTTAAGATTGCTATTTCATGTGATCCATATTATGTGATCACACGTCAAGCAAATGTATTTTGAATATATTTCTTATATTTCTGAACAAAACAATAGTCAACTGATTTTCGGTTGATCCGTGAGCGGTTCTTTGTATTGTGGTACCTACTCGTACGGTACGTGGGGTTACATAAATGCAACAGTTTCATCAAAATAGGTTTGTTGGTTTTAAAGTTTCACACGTCATACAGATAAGTTGCCTAGGTCTGGATGGAGCCGCGAATAGAGTTGATTTATTTTGTACTATACTTATTAGAGGCTGCGCCGCGGTTTCCACAGCGCAAATTTCTCATAAATACCAAAATCCCGTTTTTTCTCGTTCCCATGGGAATATCGGGAATTTATTATAGTGTTCCCCTACACTCCCAGTAGTTTCGGCTCTGCGTTGTCTGTCAGTCAGTAACGGAAGAGTTTTATATACAATATATTATATTGATTTGTTTTAGGTGTTTAGGACAAGTTCGTGTTAGATAATTTAAAGGTAAAGGACGATGAACAATTTGGTATACCGGCCACTAGAAATGAGGTTGTGTTTAGATTGGGATACTATCTTAGTATAACCTGCGCACATAAAGAAACGATCTCAAAATAGTGGCCGTTGTATGAGCTGTATCTCTTCTTAACTCTTCTCTTATACTAATATACTTTCACGTATTCTTAGACTGCTGGATCTGCAAAGGTAAGTTCTCACCACTAAAGAATTGTTTCAAACTTTATAAGTTCAAAATAACGAGTTTAGATTAAAATTTCTGATAACTGTTTCGCTATCCCTCTTAATTTTTTACTCTCTTTTGAAATGTTATTATCCTTAATTGTAACGCCCTGCAGTACCGGGCCGAAGAATAGGACTGAGGTAACCCCTGCCTGTCCTAAGAGGTGACTAAGAGGGGACCCCGGGTTTGTGGTGTTCACGAGGCGGGGGCCTTTTGCATCCACTTAACAGGCCCGAGAAGAGCGACGGAACGCGGGTGTCCCGTTTCCTTGGTTGAGCGTGGACGAGCAAATCACGCTCCGGTGGGACGACTACCATGTCCCCCCGAGAAGAGGCTTAACAGCCGATGCTGGAGAAGGTCGCGGATATGAACCAGCTTGAATAGATCTCCCGTGATCCCCTTGCCAACAGCCGAGGTGGACACTATAGCGGGGTTTTAGTTGGTGCGAACCCCACATAACCCTGCAGTTCCCCCCGGGGCTGCAGGTATTTCCCCTGCCTTAAAAAAAATAGGTTCGCTAACCTAGTTTTTTAAATGTAGATGTAAATAAATTTTTGAGCAAAGCTACGACGCAGGGCAATCTCATTTTACTTACTTTATCTTGTTTGAACATCAGAGTGAAAATGTGTAAGTATTAAAAAAGCCATGTAAGTAATTAACTCACTAACTTAAATCGTAATTAGATACTAACCCTCTTATTCATAAAAAGTTAAAGAGCATTTTAGTTATTTGAGGTATGTCAATTAAGACTGGATGTCACGTATTTACCATACAACAAACCAGAGAAGTAGACCTCCAGTAAGGCTTTTTAAAATCTACTGTATCTTTATGAATAAGACGGTTAATACTTACTAGGCTTATCACCGGAAATCTGGAAATCGTTGGGCTGACTTTCTAATTAGTTCCAATGTATGAATGTTATTTGCCCTTCAACAGTTTTGATTTGAATTACTTAGGTACCTACCTAATTTAAGTTTATGTGACTGAATTCTATTAAAGTAGTTTTACAAAGTATGCCATGAAAGTACACCTATCATACTTGTTAAACCAATCTGGATTCGGACTAGACTAGAAGACTCTAACGAAGGTAAAACTTGCCTGAAAAAAAAAAACTTAGGTGCAGCCGAGCGAGAGAAGGTAAATCACTAGTCACTACGGCAGCACAGACGGCAGGTAGGTTTGATAAAAAAATCAGTTTTTTGATTTTATTTAGATTTATGTCTTTTGGTGTTCTGTTATACTTACTTAATATTTTTTTATAAACCTGTTTAATGCAAATTTTGCTATTTACTAGGTATTATAGTAGTATGATATTATATTTTTCTTAAAAAATAGGGAACACGCTTCTATAAATTGACACATACATAAACTGAAAACTTCCTCTTTTCATAAGTCGGTTAAAATAGGTACATTCACGGACTAGGAGGCTGTAACAGATTTGTATATGGTTTCGTCAGCCCTAGACTGTATTGCCAAAGAACAAGAGCTATTTTGCAATACCGAAAAACCGGAAATGTTACGCCGATCGTGTCCGCCACTGTACTAAAACCTTTTCCAGAATATAACGAATACTTCACTCGAGAACGCGAGATAATCGCGGACAAACATACATACATAATACAGGTCAAACTGATAACCCCTTGTTTGAAGTCGGTTAACAAGGACCAATCAATTTAAGATTCCCTGAAGACAACATATTTAGTGGTTACATTTCAGTAGAAACTACAGAGTTAAACTCTTGGTTTTCTGTAAGAAATAGCTTTTAGTGATAAGATCGCCTTTTGCATTGTTCGATGTTCTTTTATGTTTTATGTATTTTGGTTGCATTAAAATATTTACCTTATCTTACTAATTAACAGTTCAAAGGCAAAAAACATAGAGTTCAATGCTAAAATAAAATACATAACTAACCCGTTTGGCTACTATTAGTTTTGGTACTAAAATGTACTTAAAACGGCAAAGTTAAAACAGCCATGCTGACTAACTAACTAGAATTAATGAAAGTAGTTTTAATTGAGTGGGTTTATACGTGTATTTTCGCAGGTTGTCTCGCGTGCCTGAGCTGCACACCTGACTGGCCACTGCGTGAATGCCAGTTAGCGTTTGACTTTCGAACGAGATCGTTGCGCGGGAAAAAGTTTGAAAACCGTTCGGTGCGCCGAATACGCGCGGAAATATTGACGTTGCGTTTCGTTTATGTACTGAAGTTTTATTTAAGTGGACGTACTATTTTATGACTTTTTAACACTGTGTTCTTTTTGTTTACGAATTTCGTTTTTTTTCTAAACTATTTTTATTGTGATTTTTTTTTCTATTGAAATTATTTGAACAGAATGCAGTGAAGCGGTGTTGTTTTCTTAATTAATGTGTTTTAGTGCTGTTCAAAATGAAACCTTATAACTTTTTTCGTGTTGGATGCCTCCTACTTTTGGCTTTCGCAACCGGTAAGTACACTTACCGGTATAATAATAATAATATAATAGATTATAATCTACTAGCTTTTGCCCGCAGCTTCGCACGCGCTTTTTCATTAAAATCGTTAATTACCGGTTGATTTACGACTCAGGATTTGGTGACATCATTTCTAATCGCACCCACACCCCCTAAAAATATCTATCTTTATTTCAGTTCCCGTGGCAACTCCATAAATTCATTTCTACACTCCACCATTCAGACACTGAAACTTCTAACATTTCTATTAGCTGCCTACGTATCATGAGGGTCCATTTTTCGAGTCGTTCTGTCACTTTTGATCGCTTTTGACATTTAAATGCGAGAAAATGAATGGAGACAATCGACAAAAGTGACAGATAGATACGACAAAGTCGACAAAATTTTCGTCATGTTACCACTGCTGGTTGGGTAAAAGTAGGTGGATAATACGTACCTACATACCTAATATATGTACCTACTCGAGTAAAAAAAAGTTGAAGATTTTTAGGCGCTTTATGTTTTTGGGAATGTTCCGTTACCATGTGAATTTTATAGAATTATTAGAATTCTGAATCTAATTACACCCAATGAAGAACCCGTTTTCCTATTTTTACGTGGAAATAAAGAAATATATATACATTGTTTTAATACTAACTAAAGAGTCCCGTTTTACGTTCCCGTGGGAATTTAGTATATTTCTTCCTTCCAACATCCTTACACTTGTAGACCAAATTTCACGTTGGCATTCTCAAGGAAATCGATTTTTTATACTAAATAATTAGTCCTGTAACCCTTCCCATGGGAATTAAGTTGATTCCTTTCTTCAACACCCTTTCATCTACTGAGGAACCTGTACACAAATTTCACGTCGATACACTCAAAGAAGTCGAGTTTTCATTCTCACAAAAAAGTCCCGTTATTTCAGTTCCCGTGGGAATTTTGTTAAATACTTTCTTTCCACATTCCTACATTTACTGAGGAACTTGTACACCAAATTTCACGTCAAAACACTCAAGGATGACGTATTTTACATTCTCACTAAAAAGTCCCGTAATTCCCGTTCCCGTGGGAATTTTGTAAATTCCTTTTTTTCAACACTCTTTCATTCACTGAGGAACCTGTACACCAAGTTTCACGTCGATACACTCAATAATGTCAATTTTTCATACTAACTAAAAAGTCCCATAATTCCCGTTCCTGAGGGAATTTTGGGAAATCCTTTCTTAGCGGATGCCTACGCCTTAAGATCTACCTGCATGCCAAATTTCAGCTTAATCCGTCCAGTAGTTTGGGCTGTGCGTTGATAGATCACTATGTCAGTCAGTCAGTCAGTCAGTCAGTCAGTCAGTCACCTTTGAGTTTTATATATATAGATTAATGCACTTAACTCATTTCATAATGCCCTTGAAATCCTATTTGATAGATAGCCGGTATTAAAAAAAAACAACAGTATAGGTTTGCACTTTTAATTATATATACTTAAGTACATACTTAGTTAATTTTAAACTTAATTTAATAAAAATTACACTGTTATCAATACTTTTTTATTAATTAAAAATTTAATTTCTGTTAAATTTGTCTTCATCATCAGTCTTTATCTTGACTGAAGGACATCATCCACTGCTGGAAATAGGCCTTCGCCACAGATCGCCATAATGAACGGTCATTACAACCTTCATCCAGTTTACTCTCTGCAACTTTAAATTTTACCTAAATTAAATTAACAAATTATTTAAAATAAATAAAAACGAAAAGCGCCAAAAAATTGCCATTTTATTATAACATTTTTTTTGTCATTACGCATGATACCAACATTTCAAATCTAAAAAACTCTACAATTTAGGTAAATATTTGGCAACTTTTGCATCAAATTATGTTTACAAAGCCAGGAAAAAAACCAGCGTTACAAGTTAATGAAAATATTAAGTCACGTAAGACCCTACGTTGTTCACGTAAAAAGTCTGTTCAAATGTAGAGCAAAGTATGACAGTCAACGGTCTTTTTCCGTCTACGGATTTATGTATTACATCGCATACTTACATACCTACTTTTAACAAGTAAAAAGCTGAACATTACTTAACCTTGTCTCCAAGTAGACCAACCGCCTCTGAAACTTGATAAACTTCTCGTAAACGAACAGACAAACATACATACCGTCAGTCCAGTGAGTAAATAGTTTACTAGTTCTAAACTCGTTAAACCACTCATATACTTTCAGACTGCATACTAGCATAAGCGTAACTAAGTAGTTGTTTTATAAATATTTGTAAATACATTCAAAGAAAGTTGCTTGGATTTTTTATTTGAAGTGAATTTGTAAGTAGCTGTTTTTTCCCCACTTGTTTAAAAGTTTTATTTTTCGTCACAGACAGTTTGTATTGATCCATGGCAGTAGATCGATATGATACAACTCTACTTTAAAATAGCTATTTCTTAAAGCTACACTATAATATTTTAAAGAGATAAATTTAATGTTATTAATTGATTTAAAAAAATATTTTACCATTACAATCCTAGGTTACCCCCAGTCTGATAATTAAATTGAAGGGTTGAGGAACATCGTATGCCCTTATGGAAGCTAAGAATAATTTTCGATTAAAAATTCGTGGTGAATTCTGTTCCTAATAATTATTATCTCGTATTACTTTGCCGCTCCACGAATCCCAAAAATTATGTACGCATATTAGTTATGTTCTACAATTTATAAAATACTGCCACCATACGTTTTTCGGTACAATATTTTTTAATTAATTAAAAAGTTATAAGAACAAATTTTATTAAAAAAAAAAACTTGTAACTTTCTTCGAATTTCTATCTTATTAAATTAATTAGTTAAATTTTGCATATTTAATAAGTAGAAAAACTTCTTTAAAAAAGTTATACAAAAAACTGTTCAACATAAATTCTATAAATCCTTCATCGTTTTCTATCCTTCAAAAAAAGTCAGTAAAAAACTAGTCCCATAACTTTCTTTTCAGTGAAAGTAGGTCCTGCTTTTCATTTTAGCATAAATAAAGAACTGGCCACTCGGTCTATTGTTCAAAACTTAACAACTTTTGTTTTATGAAATTGCAAAATGGCGGTGCGAATCATTAGCAACAAACATTAAATTTTATTACCATGCAACGTCTAAACTATGCGGGTAACTAAGATAATCCGAGGTCTTAACTTAATCTCAGAGATTTATAGGAAAACACTTTTTTGATCGATTTCGCTACCTATATTCCACTGTGTTCGATTTAATTTGATCTGTAAGGGCGGCCTATGTCCAGCAGTAAACGTTTTTTCGGCTGAAAAGAAGCAAATGTTGGTGTATCGCAACACACAGGTTAAAATGGCGGATTTTATGAATGGGTTGTGTTTGTGTTGCGACAATTGTTAATGATTGCGTTTTAGAGCCACTGGTAGAAGAGGCAGTGCAGAGAAAAGTGGCAGAATGCCTAGTATTTCCTGTTCTATATTAGGAGACAGGCAAACGTAAGATTGCTGTGAACAAATAAATCAACAAACTTATTACTAACTTTATACATTAAAGTAGTGCGGGGTAAAATATTTACATTAAAATTTATACGCCGGTGCCGGTACCGAAATCTGTAAAACTATCTTTAGTTCTGTAAACCTGTTTTTTTTTTTTATTCTGATAGAGTAACGATGTGTTAGTTTTAATAATAAGTCATTTACGTTAGTCTTTAGTTTTAGAGCATAGATTAATTTTAACACAGCGTAGTTTTTGATTCGTTCCGGTTTTTCAAACCCTAGTCTGCATAGAGGCATGCAGATTGCAACAACTTACTCTGACCTAGGTTTAAGCCTAGTTTAAGCTGTACATCTGTAGTAAAGAAGAACATTTTACGAGAATACTCTTGTCGTAAGAACCACATTGAATTTGTAACAGCAGTTTTAACGGGAGTCGCATGCGGCTTGACATGAAGCCTTGCACTGCAGGTCAGGTAAGCCACATATTTAGTAGGCTAAAACTAGTAATAAAGTAAGCCTCGTTCTTAATAGATAGGCTCTCGACAACCCATACTGTTTTAAATAGAATTTAGTTGACGTTTACTTATCAATACCTACTTATAAAATAGATGATCGCTGGGGTTGAAAAGTTCTCGAGTGGCGGCCGCGCATCAGAAGACCCAGAGTTGGCAGAACGACAAGGTGTTCAGATAATAATCATAATAATAACACATCACACTCAAAGCCCCCAACTAGAATTAACCTGTAAGTATCTAGGGTACCCGAAACACACACAGAGACGAAAATTACACCCAGACCGGAAACAAAACTCGATATTCATCATATCAATATTCGCCCTGGGAATCGAACCCAGGTGCACACACTTACTCAGTCCACATCTCTGCCAACTGAGCCACGAAGATGTCCTGAATAAGATTGCGGGAGTACACTGGATGATGGGTCGCACAATACCGATCAGTATTATGGCAATCTGTGGGAAAGGCCTATGTCCAGCAGTAGAAGTCTTCCGGCTGAGATGATAATAAAAATAAAAAATAAATAACACATCACACTCAGAGCCCCTAACTAGGAAGAACCTGTATCTAGGGTGCCCGAAACACACACAGAGACGAACATCACACCCAGACCGGAAACAAACATCGATATTCATCTTATCAATATTCGGCCCGCCCGGGAATCGAACCCGGGTGCACACGCTTACTCAGTCCACATCACTGCCAACTGAGCCACGGAGCAGTCAATAATGATAGTTATAATATGTGAAATAATTTATTTGTACCACCGCGGGCGAAGCTGCGGGCCCCGCGGCGGGTGCCGACTCGTCTCTATTTGTACGATATCGAACACGTAGGCCTAAGTTTAAGTTTTGATCATGAAGCGTTGAACGACGCGTGCACCGACGCGGGCGGGACCCGCATTGACTGTGCCAACGTTACGCGTCTCCGTAAACGGTCTCATACATTTCTATACGTTTGATTTAATCGCGCATCGCCCCGCGTACCCCTAAATGCAGCTTTAAAGAATTCAAATTATAACCAATCGATTCTGCATGTCTTCTCATCAGTTAAGTGAGAAGACATGCAGAATCGATTGGTTTTTGTTATTCTCTCGGTTTTTTCACGCGATCGTCATTACACGCATCGCTAGACAGCCGTGTCTTTATGTTAAATAGGTAAATATAACCGATATATTGTTAACTTTGTGTTCGTTAACAAGTTAAGTAAAATTTTATTATAAGTTACGAGCTTTCCCGGCTAACTTCATACCGTCTAATATAAAACTATGTTGTGCATGTATTTTACACATAAACCTTCCTCTTGAATCCTGCGACAGACGGACCGATTTTGTTTTCTTCATGTACTTATTGATAATTTCAGCATTTTATACAGTGAAACTCTTGAAACTGTTTCATAAGTAAAAAATCAACGAATCTAATATTCAAAATTACGATTCATCATCATCATCACCATCATTAAAACCAACGAAAACATATTATTAAGTACCTATGCAAATGGTACAACATTTAAAAAAGTTAAAAGTTTAGTAAATATTGCTTTAACATGATTTTTATTCAAACATGTGTTTTTATGAAAGTGTTTGAATTAGCATGTCGTAAAACAAAATTTGACACTGTTTAGACAATTCTTGCTTCATCAAAATAGTCTGGGTTATAGTCTTTTATAGTTGTTTTTAAAAACAGTTAATTCGAATGTCAATTCCTGGAAGAAATCGCTTTTAGCGATAACGCCGCCCATTGCATGAAAATAAAATTTGTTTGGAATTTAAAAATGTACTCTTGTATCTTACTTTGGATGCAATAAAGTTTATTCTATTCTAATTTATTATCTAAATATTACCCAAATACAATAAACTCAGAGCCCCTAATAGGTGGAACGTGTTACTATGCATCTGTAGATTTATTTTTATTAAAAAATATTCTTAATTAAAGTGTTACTTGCAATTGCAATGGATGAAGAGTTATGCAATTTCATAGTATTAATATTCTTTTACATATGTACGCGATGTAATAAACCTTTGACTTATTGCTAACTTATTATTCAAAACAAATTCAAGGTTTTAGTTGCAATAAAACATTATAAAAAAATATTTAAGAATTATAACGTTAAATAAAAGATTTCTTTGACTTTTACAACATAAACACAATATATGGACACATAAAACAATAAGAAATAAAACACTACAATATGAGTATGCTAAGTGTGTTCGTTCAGTCAGTATAGAAAAATGTCCGGACTTAGCATCATCTGTAGTTGCTCGTTTTAACAAAACATAATCTAATCTTAGAAATCGCTTAAAGCGATAAGGTCGCCTTTTGTCAACTTACTATATTAATTTTCTTGTTTTTGTGTTTTTAGTGCAATAAAGATATCATTCATTCATTCAATCTCACGGGATTTTTTTATTCCCCAAAGGGTTAGCAGAGCCACCAGCTCAAGAGCCGGACCCACGTTTAGCCGAGTTTATGCTTTATTACCAACGTGACAAGGGGCCAGCTTGTTGCTCGTTTTAATATTTAAAAAAAATCAAAAAAATGTATAGTGGTTACGTTAACGCGCATAACTTTGAATCCTAATATAATTAAAATTGCATTAACCACCACGATGTCGCAGTCCCAAATGACCTCAAATCAAGGATGCCAATGTCGCATCTCTATCAACCGTTAAACTATGCAATTCCCACGCAAATCTTTTTATTAATAAACAGTTGCAATGCCTGATTGGTAGTGTAAGTACAAAATTTAAATAAAATACATTGACTGAACAAGTTTTACATATTCCGTGCTTCGGAGAGATCCTACTTGAAAACTTAACGCTTTTTCTGATAACTAGGAGCTAGTAGTTTGTGTAAATACATTAACCCTGATATTAATAAAAAGTTAACGAGCATTTTAGTTATTAGACGCATGGCAATTTAGACTAGGTGTCACATATTTACCATACAACAAACCAGAGAAGTAGACCTCCAGTAAAGCTACTTAAAATGTACTGTATCTTTATGAATAGTACGGTAAAATTATACGTATAATCATTATCTCAGCCGAAATACTTACACAGATCGCCACAATAACTGGTTTTGTGCGATCCGGGAGTGCACCCTCTTACAAACTGTTACAAAGTGTCCATCTTAGTTAATTGAATGTGTTTATCTGCCCTTCTGAAGCTAAAATATCAACTTCAATCAACTGGCCTCAAATGGTAAAAAAGTCAGTCTTTGCCTGGCCCTTTCCCATTTTATTTGGGGTCGGCCCTCCGTATCATGCGTCTCCAGGAAGCTCTGTCTTGGGTCGTCTCTTTATTGATTTGGGCTTCTATGAGGTCCTTATTTACTACGGACATCCTAATGTAAAAAAGTCAGCTAAATGGTAAAAAAGTCAGTATTTTCTTGTAACCACCCAATGTGCTATGGAGCGGACAAATCGTATTATTACAGTGAAATGTCAATTGACAGTAAATAGAGTGTGGCTGGTGAAAATGTATGCACGGTGTGACCAACTTTGAGACCGACTAGTGGACTCTATTACAACAGAATTATTTTCCTATATTAGAATTATTAGTTGTATGCTCGGGAAAGCAAAAGTAGAGTTTAGGCGATTTGGTGATTTTGGGCAAAAGTAGAGATTATTTTGGTTTTGTATGTGTTAATTAAAAATTATTTATTTTATTATTATTATTATTATTTTATAGTAGTAATCTTATTAATGAAAAGTAAGAACTTTATTTGCAAAGAAAAAAAAAAAACACTTTTTTTTTCCTTTTTATTAAAAAAACACAATTCGATTCGCAAATAAACAACACTTTTATTTTTCCGTTTATTAAAAAAACACAATTCTTTCATAAAAAAACTTTAATAAGAACAAAATATAGCAAACCTTGAACCAAACGAACGAATAAAAATAAATAACGCTCCATACTAGCTATGAATACAAATTCATTTATAAAGGAACAATAATTTATTTTGAGAAACTACGGCCCTTGAAAAGACAACAACGCGCGCGCACCACTTTTTGTTATGGTTCATCCGTAATGTAGAGCCTTTGTAGGTTCAAAGCTTTAGAAAATAGTATGTAACTACCTCTATTCATGGACATAGCTTCAAGGTAGGTATTTTTAAAGTCGTTACTAAGTCATTAACGTTCTACTGCGGGATAGAAGCCTTCCCTATGTGGATGGAGGAGTCGCTATAATAATCATATCATCATAGAATTAAAGCACACATTATGGTTATTTACATAGAGATAGATTTGAGGCTTCTGGCCGTACACTAATCAAATCGAGTGTAAATCGACTGCTCCGTAGCTCAGTTGGCAGTGATGTGGACTGAGAAAAGCGAGTGCACCTGGGTTCGATTCGCGGGAGGGGCGAATATTGATATGATGAATATCGATGTTGGTTTCCGGTATGGGTGTGATGTTCGTCTCTGTATATATATGTTTTGGGCTCCCTAGATACAGGTTCTACCTAGTTAGGGGCTCTGAGTGCTCCAACCCATTTACTTATTTAGTTTATATAAAAATACAGTGTACCCATTTAATAGCCCTTTAAATTTCATTTTAACGCCCCGTCTATATGTCAAAACGTAACTTTTCCGTGTCGCAGCCAGTTCTCGTAATCGGTCGTTTATCGAAGTGTCTAGTTTGACAGGTGTTACGGTGTAAAATAGTGAAAATAATTGTACATTGTGCGATTGCTGTGCACGTAACTTTTGCATTTTTTAACAAGTACCTACTTGCCTACAAAGTAATTATTTTAAATCTATACCAATATTATAAAGAGGAAAGATTTGTTTGTTTGTTTGTTTGTAACGAATAGGCTCCGGAAATATTGAACCGATTTGAAAAATTCTTTCACTGGTAGGAAGCTACATTAACCCCGAGTGTTATAGGCTATATTAGATTTAAAAAAAAATTAGGGATCCTTACCTAAACTCAAATAATGTAACCCAAGGTGCAATATTTTTTCCGTTGTTTACATATTTTGACAGGTGGTTTGTTGTTGTTGTTTGTTTTTAAGTCTATAAAGCCAAGTCTTTTGTAGTATCTTATATTCTATGGCGTAACGAAGTAAGCCGGGAAAGCTCGTTATCCACATTCTAAATATATTTTTGTAATATTGTGACTATATTCATAAATGTAGAATTATAACACCTCAGGGTCCCTAACTTAGCTAAACCTGTATGTGAAGGAAACACACAAAGAAAACCAGACAAATAAAACGAAAATCATTATTTCGCGCCGGGAATCGATCATGACTCGACTGTATCTCAAATGTATGACTGTAAATTATGCATTTAGAAATAAAGCTAAATAAAAAATCTTTCTAAATGCATACTTTACAGTCATTTGCATTTTTTTTTTTAAATTTTAAGTAAAAATTCTCGAATGAAGGAATCATAAACTCAAGAAAAGTAGGTAACACATGTATCTTCTATGTAAATGCTATGAATAAATCATTAGAATGACAAAAAAACTCATTTCCTCTGTAAATATTTAGCAAAAAAAAAAAGAAACCAAGTATTAACCTATTTACACTGATTGCAGTTGGTCAGAGTAAAATAAGGGCAGCGACACACAAATCGCGATGATTAGACGCACGTCTGTCATTAGACTCGTGCGGCGGTGTTGTCAGATCATTATCTTTAACACGGCTTTATTCTACTATAAAAATATGCATTTTATTACTGGAATTAAAATTATAAGAGAACAAAAACAGAGGCCTTCAAGATAAATATAATCCGCAAACTTTCATCTATACCAATATTATAAAGAGGAAAGATTTGTTTGTTTGTTTGTAACGAATAGGCTCCGGAAATACTGAACCGATTTGAAAAATTCTTTCACTGGTAGGAAGCTACACTATCCCCGAGTGTCATAGGCTATATTAAATTTTCAAAAAATTAGGGATCCTTACTTAAACTCAAATAATGTAACCCAAGGTGCAAAATTATTTTCATTGTTTACATTTTGACAGGTGGTTTGTTGTTGTTGTTTGTACTTTTATTCGCCCATTCTGGGCAGTCAAAAGAACATAGTCTATAGAGCCAAGTCTTTTGTAGTATCTTATATTCTATGGCGTAACGAAGTAAGCCGGGACAGCTCGTACATACATATATGATTAACTATTTTACACGTATTTCGTTATTTGCTTAAAAATTTTGTTAAAACTCGACCTCTTTTTTTACTACAAATTATATTTTTCGCATTTCTCTCAAAGAGAAAATAATTTCTTTTTACAAAATAAGGATCCAGCCTTCAATAAATTGACAAATACCTAAACTGAAAACTTCTTCTTTTCTGAAGTCGGTTAAAATTGGTACTAAAACCTTCTCTTGAATGTAACAAATTGTACTGTGAAATGAAAACCGCATCAAAATATTTTCAGCCAAACTTGAGACATAGCGGACAAACATACATACATATATTCAGGTCAAACTGATAACCTCCTTTTTTGAAGTCGGTTAAAAACGAACATCAATACTCGTTCCTGTCGTGAATCAAATCCGGACATTCGGTGTCACAGTCGAAATCACGGCCCACTAAACCATTGGTGCAGTCAGTTAATAAAAACTGATTAACGATGACTTTCCCTTAAATAACTTTTTATTGAGTCTTGCTTGAGTTGTTGGTCTAGTAATGTTAACACAACTTTGAGATTAAGGACATAACTTTATTTTTGGCCTTTATGTCCTTAGACACAAAATCAGTAGGTTTGTCTTCAAAAAACGTTTTATTACAATGTGGGAGATGGTTTTTTACATACGCGAATTCATTAAAACTTTATTAAAAATGAATACTTTCGCCATAATAAATAAAAAACACGAATTTTTTTTAATTTCGCGCAATACCAAGATTTACCACCTATAGTGGGATTTGTTTGTGTTATGCCGGCAAAGAAAACCACCACCCCATCTACACCAACTGTGTCAATGACGTAAAGGCCAAGTAAAGGAACATTCGAAGGACATAACATAAACATAAAAACGCTTTATTGCCATAATAAACACAGAATTAATAACATAAAATAATACATATTGTAAAATTTTGATATTACAAAGGGCAATGGGCGGCCTTATCGCTAAAAGCGATTTCTTCCAGGCAACCCTAAGAGAAATTACAAGAGTAAATTGGACGGGCAACAGCATCCTATCCTTCGTTGGAATACTAGAATGAGCCTTACTGCGATGGCTAACTCGCTTGCCAAGCGTTGTGGTTATATGGCAAAGCCAACACCAAAAAGTTTGTCCTTGTGGATTAAAGTGAGGAAGACCTATGTTGGTATATAAAACTCTTCCGTTACTCACTGACTGACAGATAACGCAGAGCCGAAACTACTGCACGTAGTGGGCTGAAATTTTGCACGTGGGTTCCTTGGGGAGTGTAGGGAAGCACTTAAGAATTAATTACCAAAATTCCCATGGGAACGGAAAAAAACGGGATTTCAGTGTTTATGAGAAATCTGCGCGGGTAAAACCGCAGGGCAGCCTCTAGTTTGACATATTCATTATTTAGTAAATCTGCTATATAGCAGAATCGTGTTCATACAAATTTTCTCGTTTAAGTAACACTCGCTCATTATGTGTAACTAAAGCATTATGTAAGGCGATAGTAATCTATCACTTTAACCCGAGAAACTGCGGAATTAATTGCGATGAAATTCATAGCAAATTAAACAGATTTTTAATCTGAGATTATAATTAATTTCGTACTTAAATTTAATTTATTTTATGAGGGCCGCAACCATTAGACCTTTAACAATCAAGTTACAAACTTACATTTATTTAGCCCCGGCCAGAAAGATTCTGCGGAGGAGACCTACGTCTAACAGTAGACGTTTTTCGTTTGAGATGATGATGTAATTTGAATTTAATTCATAAATTATAACATAACTAGTCAACCCGGCAAACTTTGTACCGCCGAACCTATTACTATGTTGTACATATATACATAATATAAACCTTCCTCTTGAATCACTCTATCTATTAAAAAACGCATTAAAATCCGTTGCATAGTTTTAAAGATATAAGCATAATAGCACATAATAGGGACAGACGCGGAAAACGTCTTTGTTCTATTTATCTATACCATGTATTGATTGATATTGATTTATTATAAGTTAAAATATAGACGAAATATTTAGTAAGCATAAGTTCAACATTGCATATACGTTTCGCAAAAGCGAGTACTTTCTCTAGTAGTAAATATTATCCATTGTGTATAGGGAAACGGTGAAAACTCTACCGTTTTGTCACAAGAAAATTGCAGCAAAATGACCCCTTTGTCAACGAGATAGAGTTTTCATAATGTAAGTGCTAACACAATGCACAAACAAAAAGTGTTTCTTGAATAAAACAGTAAGTTTAAGACCTATTTTCTCATGATTAGATGCCTTTTGCTATACTTATCGGTAAATCACTTTCTTTCTACTCTTCCAAGTTACCGAAGATTACTATCAATGTGTTTTGCCAATGATGAGTTACAGGACCAGACAAGGTCACTAACTAACGGGCTTATCAGAAAGCTTGAAGTCGCTCAAAGGGCTTTGCTTGGATTTTCCCTGCAACTGTATCAGAAATGTTGAGATGCGTAGAAGAACCAAAGTCACCAACATAGCCCAAAGAATTGCACCCGCAAGCTGAGGGCAGTGCTTGTAGGTAGTTGGAAGCAAGATGAAATTATTGGGTAGGAACTCATAAAATACTGAAGATTTGGCATTGTAACTATAGGTACATACCATGTACAGTCACGGACTAGGAGGCCGTAACATTTGTCTATGGTTTCGTCAGCCCTAGACTGTATTACCAAAGAACAAGAGCTATTTCGCAATACAGAAAAACCGGAAGTGTTATGCCGATCGTGTCCGCCACTGTACATACTTAGCGTGTGTTGTGCCCTGGTGTGCCCTTCGAGAATTAATTTTTACTTTTATTTTTTACCTTTTTTTTCCTTTATCTTTGGCTGTACCTTGTCTGTCTTTCAGTTATCCAGCCAGTTACAAAAGAGTTCAAACAACAATTTTATTTACTTCTTTACATTTTCCTTCTGCAACATGTTGTAACATTTGTCACTACGTAATGTAACTTAAAATTTTAACACATGAAAACTGACATTTGCTCTTTAACCTCCCAGTGGTCGTAGAGAAAATATCTAAATACCACACAGTGTTTCATAACGTGTCAAGCAAGAGAGATAAAATTAAAAAATAGGTAATACTATTCATGGGCCCCGAAAAGCGACAAAGTGGCTACTAAAAGACGCGAAGAGGCGCCGAGGTTGCCCAAAAAAAAGGTGCAGCGACGAGCTGGGAGCTCTAGGTAAAAACTGGTGGCAGACCGCGCAAGAACGCGATGAATGGAAAAAGGGGAGAGAGGCCGTTGCTCAGCAGTGGGCCAGCACTGGCTCATGATAATAATAATACCTAATAAAGAGTTCATTCGTAGAAAATAAGCTTTAAACAAGGTGATTCTGATAAAGCATTAAAATATATATTCACTATTAAAATATGAAAAAAATAACAACTGTACTTTTTACCCACAGTCTTCCTTGTTCTGTGTTTTGAACAGCAACAGGCCCGCTGGGCACATTATCAAATCAAAAGACAAAACAGCAATAAAAATACAATCTAATAGCCATTAGTTATTTCGCAATGTGGTACTAATAATCATATTTATCAAAACAAATTGTCTAATAAAGAAGATGATTAATAAGGGATTTTTGATATTAATTGCGTTTATTTTTAAGCTCAGTGGACATTTGGTAAAACGCAGCGAAAAGACGAGGTCTCTAAGTTCGATGGCACAGCCCCTGTATTAGGGCCGCGATATTGCTTTTTGTCCTCTGTGTTTTTTTTGTATTGACTTTGACTCTCTGGAGGACGAAAAGCAATGTTGCAAATGTGACCGTAATAGTACCCCAGGATTGAGAAGAAAAAGTGTCTCTTAGTAGGATTAAACAAGCTTTGAACAAAAGTAAAAAAAAAAGTAAGAAATGATTTATTCAATACAGGATATAAGATATCGCTTATTGAAAGTCAATTAGACTAATCTAATTAATATTGATACCTTATTTCGTAAAGTATCATATACTGATAGAGGTGAGGTAGTTCAGGGTGCCCACCATTGGCTCAGGCAAACAAATGTTTGCCTTGCCTTACGACAATAGTCGCCTGGAGACGCCCCAAACGAGCCCTCCTCTGTCAAATGATTCTACTCCCTGGATTATACTTTACAGATTAGTTTATATTGTTTTCTTGACAGTATATTTGCTGCGCCTCGCCAGGTATAAACTGGCCATTTATGTTTTAGGGCCACGCTAATCGGTTTTCATTGTTGCAATATGACAACTTTCTGTTAATGATTTAACATTAATACACGTTTCATATTTATGTGCTTACCAATTTTTGTTAAAGGTATCTCCTACACGAAATTTCTGCCTCCTTTATCTTTTAGCTTAAAGATTAAGTTAAATTCTTCAGTGGTTTAGTTGCGAGTGAAGTTAACTGTAAAGTAGTTAGTCCTGGCTTGATACCTGACGATTGCCAACATTGTTTTATTATTATGGATATCTATGATTAAGTATTGAATCTAGGCCTTTTGTGTATCTTTGTATATTTTCGGGCACACTAGATACAGATATCCTAGTTAGAGGCTCCGAGTGTGATGCATTTATTTATTACTAGTCGACCCGGCGAACTTCGTACCGCCTAACCTATTACTGTTTTGTGCATGTATTATACTTATATAAACCTTCCTCTTGAATCACTCTATCTATTAAAAAACCTTATCAAAATCCGTTGCGCAGTTTTAAAGATTTAAGCATACATAGGGACAGACGCGGGAAGCGACTTTATTTTATACTATGTATTGATTTTGATGTGTTTATTATATAAAAACCCGTAACCAAACATTACATCTATTCTCAATGAAGACATCACTATGTTACAAATAAAAGTTAAAAAAAAACAGTTTTGGGTTTTGTATTGCCTTTCACTCAAGCGTTCAATGCGATAAAAAACAAATAATAATATTAAAAAGCTATTGAAATGGCTCCTCGTGCCTATATATATTTTAACCGACTAAAAAAAAAAGATAAGTTTTTCAACTTTTTTTATGTTTGTTTCATCAGAACTCTTTCATCTTTAGACGAGTTTTATATCGCGTGTAGATTCTTATCGTAGGTATCTAGCTCGAAATACTTTCGATTGAAAACCTTGTGTACAATTTAAAGACTAGTTAAAATTAATTTAATTATTTTCTTCGCCACGAGATAGAAGCGCACTGGGCCTTTGTGTGTAAACAAGATATTTTTTAGCTTATAAAAATTGCATCAATAAATCTTCATGAAATCTTTAATGAAATACAAATATAGTCCGAAAGAAATACATTTTTCTAAATATTTACCCCCGCCGAGAATCGAATCCGTGTCACAGTCCATATATAGGAATACATACATACATCGCAGCCCACTGAGTGAATTTCGTTAAATCGAAAAGTCAAGAGAAATTTCATAAAATTCTTAAGTCCAGAACAACCTTGACCGACGGTGTCGTGACGAGTTGCGAGCTAAGAATGGAATCCGACATCTTAACTATGGATGAGGCATAAATCAATTTAAAATTTATGTAATTGATTTCTGCGCTTGAGCATTGGAAAAGCTAGGAAATGTGAAATTTTACTTGGTCAACCAAATTAGGTTTAATAATGAACTGTTGGAATTTTTAAATACGTTGCTTGCTGAGGTTGGCTTACAAAAAGATTTTGTCTTAGTCTTAATTTTTTTTTGGTTTTGTTTAAGTAATATCTATGTTTAGGTATGTTATTTAAGTAATTAATAAGTATACTTACTCGAGAGCATCAAATTGGCAAGCTCACTCAAACCGATTACAACCAGGCAAGCAAGGATTCAATTTGGAATTGAATTATCAAAATTTTATTCTGAGTAACCTGCGCCATATCATTATATTACTAGGTTTAAAAACAAATAAAATTGAAATCAATTTAAAGTTAAAGGTTCTAAAAACAAAAACAATATTTACTGCGTAATTTACACCCACCTCTGTTTGTCATCCAATCGTCAACTTTTCCCGCTAAAAACCACACACTCGATATACCTTCTCCAAAGCAAACAGAGCTCTCGTGCTATCTCCACACCTGGGTGTCCACTTTCACTGCGACTGCCGCCGATACCGAAGACCGATCGTTGACATACAAAATGACAGACAGACAGACAGACATGTTCAATAATCCATGTGCCCACACAGTGGCGGACACGGACGGCGTAACACTTCCGGTTTTCTATATCGCAGAAGAGCTCTTGTTCTCTGGGGCGCAAGAGACCATAGACAAAAGTGTCCTCTGTCAAATGATTCTACTTTGAACAATTCTTCCTAGTCAATAGCACTGAGTGTTAAATGAAGGTTAAATGTTATGAAATAGTGGTTATATTATTTTGATACTGTTATTGTAATATCCTTTTGAAGTCATACAACACACTCATTCAATCCAGCCTTTTGTTTTGGTTATTCTTGACATCTTTTAGAACTAAACCAAACTACACAAAAAAAAAGTAATAAATCTATACCAATATTATAAAGAGGAAAGATTTGTTTGTTTGTAACGAATACGCTCCGAAAATACTGAACCGATTTAAAAAAATCTTTGACTGGTAGGAAGCTACACTATCCCCGAGTGACATAAGGCTATATTAGTTTTTAAAAAAAAATAGGGATCCTTACTTAAACTCAAATAATGTAACCCAAGGTGCAATATTTTTTCCGTTGTTTACATATTTTGACAGGTGGTTTGTTGTTGTTGTTGGTTTTTATTCGGCCATTCTGGGCAGTCAAAAGAACATAGTCTATTGAGCCAAGTAGTATCTTATATTATATGGCGTAACGAAGTTAGCCGGGAAAGCCCGTAATAAATAAATATAAAGTTTATTCAGTTTCTTGTTAAATATATATATATACAGTTAGGAATTCCCTTTTAATTTATAAAAAACCTGTGCTAAGGAATACCACTCTTCCAGAATATAATATAAAAGAAGCAGCTTCCTGTTCTTAAGATTATCTATACAAAAATAATATTAAAGTTATATTTTTTTACAAGCATTACTAAAAGTAAAGGCCAAAGATCTCGCCAAAGATTTTAAGGTAAAAGTCGACTGAGAAAGTAACTCAACCGGACCTTGTGTGAGACACATAAACAATGCTGCTTGCTGGACACCCACTTGCGGTGCCATGGGTGGCTGCAAATAATATGTTACCTACTTCTTCAAAATATACTTCATACTAGTCGACCCGGCTAACTTCGTACCGCCTAACCTTTTAATGTTGCTTAAATTGTACTTATAAACCTTCCTCTTGAATCACTCTATCTATCTAAAAAACCCGCATCAAAATCCGTTGCATAGTTTTAAAGATATAAGCATACATAGAGACAGACGCGGGAAGCGACTTTGTTTTATACTATCTATTAATTATATAATAAGTATTTTGAGTCTTAGTTTGGAAATAAAAAGAAGCACACACAGATTTATCATCGCCACAACTGATAGACGTCCACTGCTGGACATAGGTCTGTGGGTTACCACAAGAAAAAAAATTGTGGAAGGAGTTCGGAGATCGCCGACCCACCACGCAAGGCGGGCGTCGAAAAATATCGTTCTGACACGTAAATAACGTCGGTATGTACGGAAGTTGTAACAACGATTATGTTAACTACGGCGTTCCGTTCCATTTTATATAATTTGCGAATCACCTTGCACCGAACCACAAGGTCGTTTGAAGTGAAAACTAGATTTTATATGCATCAATATCTATACCAATATTATAAAGAAGAAAGATTTGTTTGTTTGTTTGTTTGTAACGAATAGGCTCCGGAAATACTGAACCGATTTGAAAAATTATTTTACTGGTAGGAAGCTACACTATCCCCGAGTGACATCTATAGGCTATATTAGATTTTCAAAAAAATTAGGGATCCTTACTTAAAGTAAAATAATGTAACCCAAGGTGCATTATTTTTTGCGTTGTTTACATATTTTGACAGGTGGTTTGTTGTTGTTGTTTGTTTTTTATTCGCCCATTCTGGGCAGTCAAAAGAACATAGTCTATAGAGCCAAGTCTTCAGTAGTATCTTATATTCTATGGCGTAACGAAGTAATCCGGGACAGCTCGTTTTATATAATTCCTTGCATCGAACCACAAGGTCGTTTGAAGTGAAAACTAGATTTAATATGCATCAATATTATGTATAGTATAAAACAAATCCCTTCCGCTGTCTGACTCTGTATATGCTTGATCTTTAAATCTTTGCAACGGATTTTGATGCGGTTTTTTCTAATAGATATATTAAATAAAGAGCAAGGTTTATTTGTATAATACATGCACAATATATAAATAGGTGAGGCAGTACGACGTTCGCAGTTTCGACTAGTGGTTTCTATACATATATTTAAGTTTTTTTTTTAAGTTCCGTTGGTGAGGTGCGTACTATATAGGTTTTCGTGCTATCACTACATTTAAACTGGTTTATCACTTTCCCTTTACTGCATCGATTCAAGAGGTCCTCAAGATTCATGGCTTGAAGATAGCGAATGTGGGTTTGCATTACTTTCTATGTTAAGAGTCAAACAAACACACATCTTACGGCCTATTCCTAAAGTAAGTACTATGCAAAGAACAAAGAAAGCTTCTCGCTTCTAGCCTTGCTTAAAGGTCGGTTTAAATGCCTGTCTGCTCCGTGACTCAGTTGGCAGTGATGTGGACTGAGTAAGCCTCCACCTGGGTTCGATTCCCGGGCGGGGCGAATATTGTTATGATGAATATCGATGTTTGTTTCTGGTCTGGGTGTAATGTTCGTCTCTGTGTGTGTTTCGGGTACCTTAGATACAGGTTCTTCCTAGTTAGGGGCTTTGAGTGTGATTTGTTATTGTTATTATTATTCTTATATCGACAGACATTGAGCGTACTAGACACGTTAAGGGCTAGACATCGACAGACAATGTCTACTATATGACACTGTCTCTAGTATAGAGTCTACACTGATCCTTCTGACCTTCTGTATTCGATTCGACAAAAGTGAGCAGGAAATAAACATCGATATTAATAATAACAATATTCGCCTCCACGGGAAATCGAACCTGGACGTCACATCGAACTAAGCAAGAACTGTGGTGTCCATTGTGGTTGTCAATATGTCAACTACCAGGCAAAAATAGGGTTAAACATTAGTTAGATACAGGATTGATTTACCACGCTAAAAATTGTTAGTATTTATTGACGAAACATCAATAAATCTTTCGATTAAATTATTGCAATAGGACAATTTAACTATTATCGTGATCATTGTTTATAGTCACTGAGATAATAGTAAGTTATTGTACGTGTCAGACAAAACTGTGACTTATAGTCATACAAGAGTGAGACCGCAGCATCTTATGTGCTTTTTGTTAAAAAATTGGGAATTCCCTAATCCAGCGGGGCTAACATTGTTATGATGAATATCGTTGTATATGTTTCGGGCACCTTAGATACCAGGTTCTTCCTAGTTAGAGGCTCTGAGTGCGATATGTTATTTTTACTAAAGGAACTAACGAACCTAAATAGAACGGACTGGAAGAATTTACTTGACCAGGCTAAGGCCCACCTGCGGCTGTAACGCCTAAGATGAAAAAAGAACCTTTATTCCAAATTTAAAGTCATTATCTGAAGCTGCTATTATAAATAAACTAGAACAAATAAAATAAAGAAAATTTTATTTATAATAACTTGGACACACTGCACTCTTTCTTGAATAATTTTCATACTATTTGTACGATGTATATTTGCAAATAAAAACCTTCCCAAAATTTATCACACATAAATAGTTAAATAAAAAAAAAACAAAAAAAAAACACGATAAATGCGCAATTTTAAATTTAAAACAAAAGAAGCAAAAAAAAGTTTAATATGTTGCACCTAACTTACTTACCTTGTGTTAACTTACCTACTATACATATTTTCAGTCTTACTATAACAATAATATTATTATCAAGTTGTTTTTCTTTTAAAGGCACCACAATCTCAAAAACACATCCTTTTGCCACTAAATTTTTAACAGAGTTAAATTTACATACACCTGCCAATTATTGGACACGGAACGAAAAACAATGCTCACCAATTCCTGCAAAAAAATAAAAAAAACACCACCAGCCTTACCTCTTTTTAATCTACATTCGTCACTTTGTGACGTCAAATATTGCATTTCGAAAGCCTCTGCGGTGGTTGACCTCGTCAAGCCTGTTTTTTTTTGTCTTTGAGGTCCTCTTGTTACACTTTATACGTAAATTTGTACAAGTTTGTCCTTAACATGGTGGTCTGTGTGGTATGGGGAGTAGATTGTATTGACGTTTTGCATACATACATACATAATCTCACACCTTTTATTCCCCGAAGGGTTAGGCAGAGGCACCAGCTTGAGAGCCGGACCCACGTTTAGCCGAGTTTATGCTTTATTACCAACGTGACAAGGGGCCAGCTTGTCGCCGCGGTTATAACGACCACTACTGCGGCCGGGACCAACGGCTTAACGTGCCTTCCGAAGCACGGAATCATCTTACTTTTCGAACAATCAGGTGATTCAAGCCTGCAATGTCCTATCCAACCGAAAACAACGTGTTTTTTGTGAGCAATCAATATGTGGTATTTCCTGCGGGGATCGAACCCACAACCTTCCGTGCCGTGGCGCAACGCGCTACGCTACTGAGCTACGGAGGCGGCCGTTTAGCATTATTTTAATACAAGTGTAAACCCCGTGGCTTCGCTTCCGTTCAAACCACAAAATCCCAATTTCCCTTTCCTGTGTGCTTTTCGGGATAATAAGTAGCCCAATGGCATTTATTAATACTATTTTTTCTGTCCTGTGGAATTTTCGTTATAAAAAGTATGTTCTTTCAGGCTTTAGACTATCTCTGCATAAAATTTAATTTGAATCGGTTCATTAGTTTTGGCGAGACAGATAGACAGACAGACGGAGGGTCAGACAGAGTTACTTTAGACTTTACAATATTAGTATGGATAGGAAACAAGGCATCACTACAGGCAAGGATTAAATACCATAATGCATGAGGTTAGGTGGTGCAGGGTTGTCCCCCACGCTACTCTAGGCTAACGAATGCGAAAACAACAGGCCACAAGATTCTGGTCATAGGTTCAATTGCAGCTGAGGCATAAATAACTATTATAAACTAGCTGTCCCGGCGAACTTAATATCGCGCCTTACAATTTTATAATATGGAATAAAACTTTTATTCAAAAAATAAAACCACAGAAAAAAAAACTGAAAAGCATAAAATAATAATCGAATTACTAAGTTCTTAAAGTAATGTAGGGTATACCAAGTAATTTTAAGTCGGCACGCCACACAAGCAAATTCCTTAATTACGTAAAGATTGATGCGCGGCAGCGCACGAATTTTGGTTATTTCTTTAAATTTAAGGTACCTAATTTAGTGATCTTTGTACGAGGAATCTGTGGCGCCGACTCAAAATTACTTGGTATACCCTACATTACTTTAAGAACTTAGTAATTCGATTATTATTTTATGCTTTTCAGTTTTTTTTCGGCGGTTTTATTTTTTGATAAAAAGTTTTATTTTATGCTTTTCAGTTCCTTTAGGGTTTTATTATTTTCACACCGCATAAGGTTATCAGACGACATGGTTTACAGGGACGACAAGACCGGTCGGTATGGCGATTTGTGGGGGAGGCCTATGTCCAGCAGTGGACGTATTTCGGCTGATTTTATTTCATTTCAAAAGATATTGTAAGTAGGTATCAAAATTTATAGTGTAACACGAAAATGCACTCCTGTGAGTGGATAAATCGACCCGCCGACCATAAAGTCACCCCTCTATTTTCGCACCCTTAGGGTGGGAATTTTATTTCCAAATTTTTATGGGACCAACTTCAAGGTATGCCCTGTCGATTAAAAAAAGAATTATCAAAATTGGCCTACTCTGTAAAAAGTTATGCGTGATCATAAATTAAAAAATATATATATATACGTGTCGAATTGAGTACCTCCTCCTTTTTTTTTCGTCGGTCAAAAATCGAATTGTACTTTTACTAACTTCCCGACATTTTTCCTGGACTAGTACGAACATTTCAAAACCAAAATCAGCTAAATCGGCCCGGCCGTTCTCGAGTTTTAGCGAACTTAACGAACCACAATTTATTTTTATTCATATATCTACTAGTAGATAGTAGAGGTAGACATCGATGTTTAATTCCGGGCGAAGAGTTTTTAGTAGCCGTCTATGTAATGTATTCAATTTACAGGATAATCCTAGTTGAGGACTTTAAAAGGCATTATTTATTTTCAGTAACAAGGCCATCTTTTGTCTATACCAATATTATAAAGAGGAAAGGTTTGTTTGTAACGAATAGGCTCCGGAAATACTGAACCGATTTGAAAAATTCTTTCACTGGTAGGAAGCTACATTAACCCCGAGTGTCATAGGCTATATTAGATTTTTAAAAAAATTAGGGATCCTTACCTAAACTCAAATAATGTAACCCAAGGTGCAATATTTTTCCGTTGTTTAATTATTTTGACAGGTGGTTTGTTGTTGTTGTTTGTTTTTTATTCGGCCATTCTGGGCAGGCAAAAGAACATAGTATATAGAGCCAAGTCTTTTGTAGTATCTTATATTCTATGGCGTAACGAAGTAAGCCGGGAAAGCTCGTTTATAATATTTTTGAATGTTTGTAAACTCGCCCCATACCTATAACGTCTCTGAAACCGCTATACAAAATACATCAACGCGCTCACAAGAAAAACACTCTAATCTTTATTTTGTACTGTCGGAGAAATAATCGTAATTGCTTGCTCTACACTCTACAATGTAGAGTCTACATTGAGTGCTGTTCTTATAAAATCTTCATGTAAAAGACATCAACGTGCTAACAAGACGACATTGACTGTGGCGTATAAAAACATATTGAAACTTTAAATTTCGTCTACAGTTTAAGGTTGAGAGTTCAAGTATTATTTATCCAAGAAATAGTATCATCATTCATTATTGCAGCCGAAAAACGTCTACTACTGGACAAAGGCCTCCCTCACAGAACGCCACAGATGAGCAACCCTCATCCAGTGTATTTCCGAGGTCTTTACCAGGTTGTCTGACCACCTTATGGGGGGTCTGCCTGCTCTGCGTCGTTCTTCCAGTTTTCGGGTCCAAGAAATATAGATTTGATATTTTATTTTGGCTAGAAAAAGTGTGTTTAACTAGTGAGTAACTATTTATTATAAAGCCCGAGTAGGTATATAAAATAAATAATTAACTTTATTTCGTATATCGTATTATTCGTGATGCTAAAATAAAATCTTAAGTGTACATAATTAAGCATTTATTTCTTAATTTCTGCACGTCTCGGCTGAAGACTAGTATTAAAAAAAAAACAATAACAATAACAATAATTTATTATTATTATTGCCACAACTTAATAGTTTATCGATTCTAATAACAGATGTTTTGATGGGCCTTAATGTTTTAAAAAAAATTTTAGAAAGTTTGGCATAGTGTTCACAAACAATAGATAATTTATGATTATAGACTCAAGAAATATTTAGTTTTAAAAGTGTTATCCATTTCTAAAAAAAATATTTAAAATCTGCAAAATAAGGCGACCTTATTGCTCTTAGCGATTAGAAAATGCTGGCTAATTTAAACACTTTAATTTGGCTAATTAAAATACATACGAATATAGGTTATAAATATCGAGGTCTGAGTGTATTTGTTCGTCTTTGTGGTCGTCTTTCGAGCAACTTACGTACTGTTTCTTCCTAGTTCGGGGCTCTGAGTGTGATACGTCATAATTTTTTTAATTAATCGCTCTAGTACACTGAGCGTCCAATTTTAGGCCGTGTTTTAAATTAAAAAAAAATCCTCGAAAAATGTCCGACAGTATTGCAAGTGAAAACCTCGTAACAAGTGCTGTCGGACATTTTTCGAAGTTTACTTGTAGGTAAGTAATTGTTTACGATTACTGTCCCCGTAACTTTTGATCTCAGTCCCCTTTGACTTTAGTTATAAGTTATAACAATGTCTTACATTACGAATATACTTGTCACGGCCTATTGAAGACAAGGCTGACAGGTGTCCGTATTATTTATGCGTTTGTCGAACAGACATCGCTATAGCGTCGCGCTAGAGCGCTAGCCTTACGACGCGCTAGAGGTTCGACTTGTAATGTACTATGACAGTATTACCCTTTTTTTTTTAACGAGGGGAAATGCCTATCGCATTTCCCGACGCTCGGGGGAGCGTCGGGGGTATGTGGGGCTCGCACCCACTAAAACCCCTCGGCGGCCGTATTGGCGCTTTTGGGAAGAACCCCGGGAACCACACATTATAGCGGCCGAAGTCTTCCCACGCTCAGCTACTATTAGCTTCATGCTCGGGGAGGGCATATTGTTCCCTCCCCGGCTCGCCTTTGGGATGCGGCGGCACAGTGCCACAAGTTGTGCCGCCGCCCATCTCAGGGCCGTTTGATGAGTGTGTCGGGCCCCCGCCCTTCACACCCACGACCCCAAAGACCCCTTTTAGTCGCCTCTTACGACAGGCAGGGCATACCGTAGACCTATTCTTACGCCCGGACCTACAGGGCACTGACAGTATTACCCTGCCTAGGGTTCCCAAGCACCGTGCGCGAGGCAGCAGGCAACGAGAAAACGCTGCGTAGAGGAGCTGGGGTGGTTAGAGTAGCGCTACCCCTTTTTCACGCCAAATATGCACGTTAGCTATCAAATTGCGGAAACTTGCCGAAAACTAATACTAAACTACCATGTCAAATCAAATCAAATATCAAATAATTCTTTATTCAATAATAGGATACAAGATATCACTTATTGAAAGAGAAAGACTAAATCTCTAATCTAATTGCTATTGATACCTTATTTGGTAAAGTATCCTATACTGTGAGAGGCGAGGTAGCTCAGGGTGCCCACCAGCTGGCTCAGGCAAACAAATTTTGACTTGCCTTACGACAATAGTCGCCTGGAGAGGCCTCCAAACGAGCCCTCCTCTGTCAAATGATTTTACTCCCTTTCGCAATGATTTTACAGCGTAGAGAAGAAAGGGGTAACCAACTCTATTTTACAATTTATCTCTCTTTTTTTGTTCTTGTCACACAGAGAGCCCGGCGTCAGAGCGTTCTAGCGTTGGCGCTCTGTGAAAAGAATTTAATTATCTACGGTAGTTTGAAACAGGATTTAGTAGTCATTCTCGTCTTTGCCGTAAGACGACCACTGCTGAACATTGGCTTTAGCCACAGATCTTCACAATGATCGGTAATGTACGACTTTCATCAAGTAAAATTTCGTGTGAATTTATTTTGAATTTTGTAGTTAGTAGCAATATAATCTTATAATACTTAAATAAAATAGATTGTGAATCTTTAAAAAATGGGGAGACATTCGTATTTTTTTTAAATATTATGTATTTGATATGCAGTAAACATCTATGAGGAGACAAAATATTATTGTATCAAATCATGTATGTACCTAATCAGATCTTATTTCTTATGATGATCTATATAATATGACTAGCAATCTAGTCTAAACAAATGAGCTTTAGTAACCTCTTACCGACTAATGATGCTTTAATAGTGCTTGTTGTGCAAAAGCAGTTCTTTTAACGTTTATTTTTATAATAACTAACTCTTTTATTTTAAAGATTTTACCAAAAAATATTCTGAGTTAAGTTTTAAATCACTATTTTTCGATCATTCCCAATGGAATATTTAGAACTAAATTTTTAAATTTACCTCAAATATCAAGCAATGTTGCATTTTTTTAAAGATTTAAGCATACATAGGGACAGACGCGCAAAGCGACTTTGTTTATATTATGTACTGATTATATCATTGACTCATCCAAATAAGAGTCACAAAACCACACCTATGACATAAAGTAGCCCAAAAATATTGTTAAAACGTGTCATTATTATGCTCTGCCCGACCACCGACCAAAACCACTTTCCAAGAGTGACCAACGAAAAGGAAAGTGCCAGTTAAACTGTTTACTGCTTACGTTACTATGAGTTATGTTATTATGAGATTTTACATCTACTAACTACAAACTTAACTACTTGCTCAAGATGCATCTACTAGGTGTGTGTTAGTCTTTATTTAGAGTACCTATTTTTTATTATTAACTAGTCGACCCGGCGAACTCCGTACCGCCTAACCTATTACTATATCGTACATGTTTTATGCTCATAAACCTTCCTCTTGAATCACTCGATCTATTAAAAAAATCTCCATTAAAATCGTAGCGTAGTTTTAAAGATTTAAGCATACATAGGAACAGACGCGGGAAGCGACTTTATTTTATACTATGTATTGATAATAATAATAACGCATCACACTCAGAGTTCTAAAGTGCGAAACGGAGAGCTATACTAACGCCACTTCGATAAATAATGAATATCTTCTGAATGGCAGAAATAAAAATATGCGTCTTTGACTCCCTAAATAATCTTGCTTCGAATTTTTAAGGCTCTCTTGTGCGCTCCATCTTCCATATTCAAAATCAGTGATAAAAAACCCACCAGGTAAATCACACATTCCATCCATGTCAAGATCACGAAATGATGAAACGTATAAATTATAATGAATGCGAATTGAAAAAAAAAAAAAAAAAGATTCAAGGCAGTCGCGTGGTTTAGTGTTAAATGGTAGATAATTTAGGTTTATTCATATTTTAAACACTCTAGGTTCTATCAAACTAATATTAAAAATGCAAAAGTTTGTGAGTTTGTGAGTGTTTAATCAAATAATCGGTCGATGTCCGCGGCCGTTTCAAACTTCGGCTGACGCACGCGTCCGAGGGTTTCTGAGGTCTCCTCGTCCATCATACCAGTGAGGTGGTGAAACGCTAACAAATAGTATGCAGCAAGAGTTGACAGAAGTCGACCTAGATCTTCCAAAGGGTACCGTACCCTGCAGTACCGGGCCGAAGAATAGGACTGAGGTATCCCCTGCCTGTACGAGGCGGGGGCCCCGTGCATTCATTCAACGGCCCCGAGAAGGACGGTGGAACGCGGGTGTCCCGTTTCCGTCGTCGAGCGTTGGGCGAGCTATCCATGCTCCGGGGTGCGAACCCCACATAATCCTGCGGCTTTCCTCGGGGCTGCAGGGTACTCGTTAAGACTCTCCAAATGGTTGTCAGTCGAATTAATGTCAGTCACTGACTCATTTTAGCGTTTCCCCACCGCACTGTTTGACTGAGAACGTCCGTCAGCCGAAGATTGAAACGTCCGAGGACATCGACCGATAATTTGCACAGGCCTTATTTCGTTAAATGAGGTTACACAAGCCAATAAACACATTAACACAGAATCGACTAACTATTTTCAAGAAAAGAAATAAAAATTCTTTAAAAAGTCTTGGTCTTCTAATGGAAGCTAATCATTTAGGTAGTGACTAAAAGCACCGCATTTTAGTCGTTGTGACATCTCACATCGTTATGAACTATTATGATTGCTCCAAGGTAATGGGAATGGACGGTGGTTTCATTATTCCTAGAAAAATGACATGACCACCTCGGTGACTCAATTGGCAGTGATGTTGACTGCGAACTCAAAGATCCGGGTTCTATTCCCGGCGGAAGCGAAGTTTGTTATGAATTATCGATGTTTATTTCCTCCGTCTTTTCTAATTTTAATTTCAAGCTGAAAAACGAATTTGAATAATCAATCCAATGATTAGCTTCATGAGCTGGCAACTCAATCCTACTACTCTATATAACTACTATAATAGTAGTCAATATTTAAACAACAATTCCGTAATGGAGTTTATGGTCTTAAATTGGTCAAATTTACCTTTTTTTTCAACTTAAAACAGACTGAATCACCATTTGGCCAATTAAATATCAAAAAGCATTAACTAATGACCGGTTTAACTCCACATGCGAGAGTGAAAACTCGAAATTATATCTTGTGGCCGCTACGGATGTGACGACGACTACTAAAACTGTGGACTTCCAAAAATTTTAAATGGTGGCCAGCCAATAATAATAACGTACACTCAAGAGTCCCTGAAAGAAAGAACCTGTATCTAGGGTGCCCGAAACATATACAGAGACGAACTTACACCCAGACCGGAAACAAACATCGATAATATAGATAGAACATTAAAAAAACGTCTTCCATACTTGCTCAATACTTTGCCCCAGTATTTACGCAGTAGAGAAACTAGTAAACCAAAATTCAAAAAGAATGTTAAAAAAGTATTATTTAGATACATTATAGTTATAAAGTAATGTCTAACAGTGATAATGTCGAGACTCAGCTGATCCCGCAGACACACTGTTTAAACAGTTTTGTGGGACTATGTATAAGTTGTATGTAGCATATATTATTATGTTTAATAGATAAATAATAAAAAAAAACATAACATTGTTCACCCCGCCGGGAATCGAAATCGCACACGCATCTCAGTCCACATCACTGCCAACTGAGCTACGGAGCGTCTTTTTTTATGCGTGGGGAAATGCCTGAAGCACTTCTCATTGCTCGAGGCGGCTTTGGATCTAGTATAACCAACGAGTGGCCATCTCAGCGATTTTTGAAAAAGCGTACTATAATTATCAATGACGAGCTGTCCCGGCTTTCTTCGTTACGCCATAGAATATAAGATACTACTAAAGACTTGGCTCTATAGACTATGTTCTTTTGACTGCCCAGAATGGGCAAATAAAAAAACAAACAACAACAACAACAAACCACCTGTCAAAATATGTAAACAACGGAAAAAATATTGCACCTTGGGTTACATTATTTAAGTTTAAGTAAGGATCCCTAATTTTTTTGAAAATCAAATATAGCCTATGTTACTCGGGGCTAGTGTAGCTTCCTACCAAAGAAATAATTTTTCAAATCGGTTCAGTATTTTCGGAGCCTATTCGTTACAAACAAACCAACAAATCTTTCCTCTTTATAATATTGGTAAAGATGATGGGTAACCGGTATCGTTTCCACGACAAGCAGGATATATCAAAGACTTATTGTGAGAAGATCTGGACTAAATTAATTAGTTTTAGGCGTTATATAATAGAGTCATATACTAACAATTACCGAAGAGCTCTAACAAGAGATGGACCTACAGACAATTTAACAATATTTCAACCATAATATACCAAGTTTATAGTTTTCGTAATTGGAATCAAATCATCATTTTCTTCGTAATACTAAGAGTGTGTAACGAGAGAGTGGTTACATCAATTTAATGTTACAAGACCGTAAACGAATTACCTGTAGACTTTATTACTATTGCTTTAGATATCAATTTCGCTTGGTTTTCTATGCTTTTTTCACGGACTCGAAGACATGTCATTGAATTGTATACAGAAATCACTTTTGCTTGTTAGTTCAATTGTTTTGATATGGATAGGCATGGATTGTCATTGAAAAGTGAAAATAATGCCGGAAATATGTGATTTGAGCACTTAGTTTTGGAAAGTATCCTGTATACTTAGCTAGAGAATATAGTTAAGTACTTGAAAGTTTTTTCTACACTAATTTGAATCGAAGAGATTTTGACTACGAAACTAACGACCGATTTTTCAAAATTTACTTTCATTTACAATCCTAAACTGCTTTCATTTAAAATCGTGAACATAAGCTACCTATAGAATATCTAAAAATTAATAGCACCTAGGGCCTTTTTTTTTGAACGAGGGGAAATGCCTATCGCAATTCCCGACGCTCGGGGGAGCGTTGGGGGTATGTGGGGCTCGCACCCACTTAAACCCCCTGGCGGCCGTCTTGGCGCTTTTGTGAAGAACCCCGGGAACCACACATTATAGCGTCCGAAGTCCTTCCCACAGCACCTAGGGCCTAGGTGCTATTCTGATAAATTTTTAGATATTCTATAGTTATGTTCATCAGTGACAGTTTAGGATTGTAAATGAAAGTAATTTTTGAAAAATCGGTCTAGTAGTTTTGTAGTCAAAATCAATTCAAATAAGTGTAGAAAAACAAACTTTCAACTTTATAGCCTAGGCTATAAGATGCGATTATTCGCTTGTATTTTATACATTACTAGTCGACCCGGCGAACTTAGTACCGCCTAACCTATAACCACAGATTAGAGAATAGTTACTCCTATCACTATCTTGTGCACGTAGTATACCTTAAAAGTTTATAGTATAAACCTTTCTCTTGAATCACTCTATCTATTTTAAAAAAACCGCATCAAGATCCGTTGCATTATTTCAAAGATTTAGGCATACTTAGGGACAGACGCGGGACACGACTTATTTTATACTAGTCGACCCGGCGAATTTCGTACCGCCTAACCTATTAGTATTTTGTGCATGTATTATACTTATAAACGTTCCACTTGAATCACTCTATCTATTAAAAAAACCGCATCAAAATCCGTTGTATAGTTTTAAAGATATAAGCATACATAGGGACAGACGCGGGAAGCGACTTTGTTATAAACTATGTATTGATATTGATACCTACGAACAACAATTGATACTTACTGTGTATTGATTTTGTTACTAGCATTATTTTCTGTGTCAACTACTCTGTTAATTGAATTAAATATAGAGTCGGTAATAAAGCATAAAATCGGCTAAACGTGGGTCCGGCTCTTGAGCTGGTACCTCTGCCTAACCCTTCGGGGAATAAAAGGCGTGATATTATGTATGTATGTATAGAGTTGGGATTTTCTATACAAAAATGGCGTAGAGGCGTAGGTAGTACAACATTACAGTTCAGTGTACTAGGAAATTCTAATGAGCTCGTTAAAAGTTAGTGTTGGCTCTGAAAATATAGGACAAAACTAAGACCTCTTGAATCTGGAGTTCGAAAGAAAATAATAACGTTGTTAACGCCTTTACTACTATCGGATAAAGAAAAGATTTGAAGTAAATTTAAGGTTTTTAGTGCAAAGATAAAATTAAATACTATCGTACATTTAATCAATATATATTAAACTCTTCTGAAACTGACTGACTGACCGACCGACCGACCGACCGACCGACCGACCGACCGACCGACCGACCGACCGACCGACCGACCGACCGACCGACCGACCGACCGACCGACTGACTGACTAAGAAGGGAGAGAAATGAGAAATCTGCGTGGATGATGCCGCGGGGCAGCCTCTAGTTGTGTGTTAAAAGGGAGTTCAAAAATATGTCCTATAACCTTACAAATACGTATGTATGTGACACAATAAATTAGTCTTGACATTTTGCCATTTGGTAACATTATTTAATTTTTATCTTTTTTTTTTATTTTTATTTAATAATAAATTGTTTATTTCTTAATAAATTTACAAAAGATAGGTACAACACAAGAACTCCATTTAAGTATAGATACCTGTACTAGGAAAATACAACAAATAATAACAATCTACAATACTAGTACTACTACTTTACAATATTAGTAGTAGTAAATACACTTTAAATGTTTTTCTTACGCAAGTTTAACGCAATTTACAAGCATTATAACTAACCTTATCAAATAGGTGGGGAAAATCGATTAGTACCCGATTGAAGAAAATGTCATATCATCGAGTCGGTTGTTATAGACAGGAATCAGCGATACAATGATTTGTTTTTTTAAAGGTGACGATAGATTATATCTAAGTTGATTATTATTTAAGTAGTTTTAGAATATTTAGAAATTATGGAAAAACAAAAACATATTATAAATAACACAGGTGAAATTTAAAACAGGAGAGAAAGAGAATAATAACCCACCACTTCTTCTTCCAGATAACCCACAAATTAGGCAATTTTTTTTTTTTATTCCCTCATAAATAAAAATGGGACTTTTAGTCTATAAAATAACCTAGATGCAGACAGCTAAAAAAATAAACTAAATATTTTGTGGAGCGCAATCTAATTACAAAATTGTCTTTACTTAATGTCCTACCTAACTGCAGCACATCCCTACGCAGGACGCGGTGAAATCTAGGCCAGAGGCCAGTGTGCGGACGCGACGCGCATCGTCTATATCCTGGTCTGACTAACAATCGGTTTTATTACAAGCCAAACGTGGTTTATTACATCCCTTTTATGATTAACTCTTATAAAATAACATAAAATAATCTCACGCCTATATTCCCCTATATACACTGGGAGACGGTCCTTCAAAGCGGTCGAGGTGGCGATGAATGAGGGAGGCCTATTAATAATAATAATAACACATCACACTCAGAGCCCCTAACTAGGAAGAACCTGTATCTAGGGCACCCGAAACACACACAGAGACGAACATCACACCCAGACCGAAAACAAACATCGATATTCATCATAACAATATTTATTTATTTATTTATTTATTTATTTATTATAATAAGTCTACAATAATGCTTACAGCTAGAGCCAGAACGCACTTATTGCTATCACGGGACAAGATAATGGTACAATTTAAATAATAATTTTACATACTTAATAGTAGTGTTAAACTATTTTCTAATTTAGACATAGGGTCGCAAAATATATCAGTATCATAGTAAACTTTAACAAGATCATTAATAAGTTTAACTGCTCTCGGAGTAGGAGCATTGCGTCCGTGAAGAGTGCGGTACTCAGACACAGTGATCAAAAGTTGCGGCCTGCGCCGTAGCACCCGCGCCGCCTGCTTAGGCACAAACAGTCCAATGCTTGACAGAATATCAGGATTATTCACCTGATTACGAAATATACCTACATAGTGTATAAAAAGTGCTAGCTTCCTCCTGAATTCTAACGTGAACATACCCACCATCCCTGTAACAAAAAGGGAGGGGAAGAGGAAGGGATAGTATCCGTAGGTCCTTTTATACAAATATCTAGCAAACTTGCGCTGTATTCGCTCTATTTTAATCACGTATGTAGCCTCATAGGGATCCCAAACGATGGCGTCAAATTCTAGTTTACTGCGGACGTATGCATTATACAACATAACAGCAACTCTTGTGTCTACAAAGTGGGAGGCCGTCCGCATAATGAAGCCCAGAGTTTTACTTGCACTTTTACAGCAACTTAAAATATGATCTCGAAAATTGAGTTCTTTATCTAATATTACTCCAAGATCTCGAATCTGGTCAACTTTCTCTAACTCATTCCCATTCAACATATATTTGTTAACTATTAGTGTTTTTAGCCTAGAGAAGGTCATAATTTTACATTTACCATTATTAAAGTATAATTCATTGGACTCACTCCACTTAGCGACCGCATCTATGTCACCCTGCAAATTACGACAATCAGCAGTATCATGAACCGATGCATACACCTTAAGGTCATCAGCAAACATTAAACACTCTGACTTCTTCAGGACATTTGGCAGATCGTTGACCATTAGCGCAAAGAGAGTTGGACCGAGGGTACTTCCCTGAACAACACCCGATCTTGTGAAAAAGTGGTCTGAACGAAAGACTGATATTTGTACATATTGAACACGATCGCGCAAATAGTTTGCAATAAACTCCAAAAGTTCCTGTGCAAAACCGAATTCAGCTAATTTTTGGAGTAAAATATCATTATTAACAACATCAAACGCCTTGCGAAAATCAAAGAATGCCGCATCTACCTGATAGCCAGCATCCATCTGAGATAGAGTCCAATCTACAAAGCTGATGTGGTTTGTAGTGGTGGATCGACCTCTACGAAAGCCATGTTGCGAGATCGACATCCTACTTTCAACTTGACGTGTTATTTGCGCATTAATAAGGTGTTCAAATATTTTACAAAATCCTGAAAGTACTGCTATAGCTCTGAAATCGGTCACTTCATCGGTACCAGATTTGGGGACTGGCGAAGCTCTGGCGAAATTTTCCATTTACTAGGAAAGCGGCATTTCTTTATAGCTAAATTGTAGATATGTTTCAGTGGTCCCGCAAAAATGAACATACAGTCTTTGATAACTCTCTATCACTAACTCTCTGGCCTTCATATATATATTCGTTTTGCAATCCACGGTCTTTGCGTAAACTTTTTACATACTGCCAAAATTTTGCCGGATCGCTGCAAATATTATTACCGATTGCTGTAAGGTATTCGCGATGAGCAAGACATATTAATTGCTTTATGTGGCTACGATAATATTTGTAAACTTCGTGGTTAAACGTCAAACCCAGCTGCTTATATTTTTTTAAATGAAAATATTTAATTTTCAATTTATCTTTTATCTCTTTAGTGTACCAAGGTGGATAGAGTCTCCCTTTAATATGAGTATTATTTTTTTTTGGGACATGGTCTCCTATCGAGCTGTAAAGTTTTTGATAGAATTGATCAAGGGCCATATCAACATCGTTTGAACGCGAAACGCTTGACCAATCAATTTGCGTAAGGCTAAAGTAGAGCTGACTAAAATCAGCTTTGTAGAAATTCCAGTTTGGTGGTTCATTACTATCTTCGGATATACGAAACATTGGAAGGGGAGGTTTATAATTACTATAGGGTAAAGTGAGCATTACCTCTAACGGTGGATGGTGGGGATCAGGAGGAACCAGCGACTCTGTATCACCCGATACCGATATATTATCCGATTCAACATTAGTTAGTATGTAATCCAAGATTGTATTATTAGCATTACGTTCGCTATTTACTTGCTTCAATTTACAAAATTCAAAAAATATTTTTAACTGGTTTTTTACGTTTAATGTACATGAATTTATATTAAAATCGCCCAAAATTATTATGTTTAAAGTAGAGTATGTGCAAACAATATTTTCCAAGCATTCCAAAACATCTATATATTGTTTATCATTATATCTAGGAGGTAAGTAAACTGCACAAACTAAAATTTTTATTGACTTGCATGATAACACTAATGCTAACACTTCTTTGTCCTCCGTCAAATTATCAATATCACTAACCACCTTTACAAAATATTTTTTGGAAACAGCCAATAACAATCCACCCCATCCCACATCTCGCATTCGATCTTTACGAAACACTTGGTATTCCATTACTGAGGGAAACAATTCCGAATCAATTACTGAGCTGTTGAGAAAAGTCTCTGTCAAAGCAATAACATCAAAATCCATAGCCGATACATTATTATTAAAGACACTAGTTTTACTCCTCAGACCTCTAACATTCTGATAGAGAAAACTAATTTTTTTTACTCTTTTCTTAGTCGGTTTTATTTTGGCGACGAAAATTCTGATGCCAGTGCTTAATACATATATCTAAAGACCAGTTGCTCGGAGACAAAACCGCATCGACTTTACCAATAGGGACACCCAACTTAAACGAAGAATAGTCACCGCGAGCCTTCAGAGCTTCCACAGTGCACACATCACCGCCGCAAACGTTGACAAGATGAGCTCTTACTTGCTCTGCTGTAGTGCCCATCCTGACGTAGAAAAGGTGCAAATAACGACGCCGCTCAGCTGCCTTAAGCGATGATATATCAGATGCAGCAGTACCGCGAACGACCTTAGAAAGCCCCACATTGCTACGACGTCGCTTCTTCTTCACTTCGGTCCATTCGGACTCAGAATCAGTGTCGATGGGATCGAGCTCCGTAGCGGGAACGGAAGAGGTCCGGAATGATGACTCATCGGGATCCTGCACAGCCAATGCAATCAAAGGAGTTACAGGATTATTATTTGGAGCAGCAGACGTTGTAATCTCAGACCTCTCATCGTCACATCTGTATTTATGTGCCTTACTTTCGATCACTGGTATGGATGTTTTTTTCGAAAGCTTAATCAGTGGTGGCTTCGAGATTTTTTTCGAGATTTTTTTTTGGAGAGTCGGCTTGTTTTTTCTTATTCGAGGAAGATACATTACGGATTTCATCCGAAAGTTTTTCAACTGTTTTTTCTAAAGCAGTAATTTTTTGACTAAGAGCATCGAATTCCTTACGAATCGGATTCCCAATAACTTCAGTGATGACATTGCTAAGTATTCCTGCCAGGCGCTCCCCAGTTAGTCTCACAAATTCGTCTCTTATAACCTCACGCATGTTATCCATGCAATATGTATCTTCAAACATCGATTGATTGCAATTTTCAGAACCACCCCGCCTTAGGTTTACATTAATTGCAGAGGCCGGAGACATAGCAGGAATATCCGGCGGAGTAGACTTGGCGCGTTCACCTTCTTGATCTATGTTGATACGTCTAGCTTGCAAAAAGGCAGATGCAGAGCCTACTGGAGTATTGAGGTTTCCTAGCTTAGGCTTCTTGCTGATGCACTCGAGACATTTCCAAGTTGCCTTATGTTCAGCGGTCATAGTGTTATAGAAGCGACACTCGGGAACATTTGCACACTCCAAATCATACGATTTCTCGCAAAGAGAACATAATAAATATTTTTTTGAGTTTATCTGCCCCTTACAACCCCAACAGGCAATATTCGTCCCGCCCAGGAATCGAACCCGGGTGCTTACGCTTACTCAGTCCACATCACTGCCAACTGAGCCACGGAGCAGTCAAATTCAATATTTCCAGCAGTATATGTCTTTCGTATACGTTTTGTTTAAAAACTGATCTGTACACACAAGTCGAGCAAAAAAACACGGGCGCGCATCTGACCGAAGAGGTAGGCAGAGTTATCAGTGCAATTAAGTGCGTGAACCAACGTGTGGCCGATTAATTTTTTTTTTGTAAACGTAAAAAACAACTACTGAAAAAATTGACTGACTTTTAAGTCTGAATTCGATTCACGGCAGGAGTGAACGAACGGTTTTATGATTTACGATTTGTTTCCTGTGTCTAGATGTGTTAGTATGTCTATGTATTTGTTTCGGACATCCTAAATACAGATTCTACCTAGTTAGGGTCTCCGAGTGTGATGCGTTTCTGTTTGTTTTTATTTAACACGTTAGTAACCTTTTTTTTTTTGTTAACAGATTTCGTGCAGCCAACATGCGTACTGGACTCTGATTTTGGATTCAAGATAAACTGCGCTTTTAAAAAGGCGGGCCTTTTTAGAGTACGGAACCTAGGCGGCATTAAGGCCCATGCTAGCTTGGGTAAGTCTATTTTGTGTTTACTTAAGGCCATACTACGCAACATTCAATTAAAAATCATACTTTTTTTTGACGTTGCAAAGTTGAAATCACTTTAAGCGATAAGGCCGCCTATCAATCTAGTAATAAAAAAAAAATGGTCAGGTCGACGTATTGCAATTAAGAGTTTCTATTCTATTTTACCTTTCACAATTCTATCATTAGAGGTATCGATTTTTAATAATCAATAAATATGGACTTAGTTTTTTTTTTTAAAGAACGTAGTGGCCGAGCAAATGAAACGATATGGTAGTGAGTGTGTAATGACGGGCCTCCGAACGAGACAGTCAGAATATCTAAAACGATATAAATATCACTTGATAAGAAATAATCCCCGCTCAATAGAGCCAGTGAAATTTTTATTGTTTTCTTGTCAATCCTATTATAGTCATCTTTATTTAGAAAGTTGAAATAATAGAAAACTCTTTAGAATCTAAATTAGCTAGCTATGCAGACCGTGTCGAGAAAGGTCAATCAATCCATTTCAGTCTCAGTCTGGGTTGGAGGATGATTATTGTTAGGGTCAGGGCTTCGTTTCTAGATCTTAGTAGCTAAGAATGACACACGATTGGCCCTTAACCCTGTGCCATAGAAATTAAAAAACAATTCCTCTCGCTTAACTTTTTTGGAGGGTAGTAGGGAACTTCATACGGAACACCGGTAGACAATATGCTCACTGTCTTATTCATAAAGATACAGTAGATTTTAAGTAGCCTTACTGGAGGTCTACTTCTCTGGTTTGTTGTATGCTAAATACGTGACATCCAGTCTAAATTGACATACGTCAAATAACTAAAATGCTCTCTAACTTTTTATGAATAAGAGGGTCAGAGTTTAGTCAAGGGTTATGTTAAAATCTTATCGACGAACGTTATACCGCCTAACCTATTGATATGTTGCTCATGTATTTTACTTTTAAACCTTCCTCTTGGATCACTCTATCGATTACAAAAAACCGCATCAAAATCCGTTGGATAGTTTTAAAGATATAAGCATACATAGGGACAGACGCGGGAAGTAGACTTTGTTTTATACTATGTACTAGAGGCTGCCCCGCGGTTTTTCCCGCGCAGATTTTTCATAAACACAAAAATCCAGTTTTTTCCCGTTCCCGTTGGAATTTCGGGAAATCCCTTCTTAGTGCTCACCTACACTCCCCAAGGAACCCACGTGCCAATTTTCAGCTTTCTACGCCCAGTAGTTTCGGCTCTGCGTTGTCTGTCAGTCAGTCAGTAACGGAAGAGTTTTAAATATATTGACTAGAGGCTGCCCCGCGGTTTTCCCGCGCAGATTTCTCATAAACACAAAATTCCCGTTTTTTTCCGTTCCCGTGGGAATTTCGAGAAATCCTTTCTTAGTGCTCACCTACACTCCCTTAGGAACCTACTTGCAAAATTTCAGCCTGCTACGCCCAGTAGTTTCGGCTCTGCGTTGTCTGTCAGTCAGTCAGTCAGTCAGTAACGGAAGAGTTTTATATATATTGATTTATAAATATTAGTAGGATTCAAGTATGAGCTGTGCTTTAATAGCTCAGATAGATTACTGTCAAACAAAGCTAAAAACTCATAGTCACGTTCGTTACCAAAGATAAAAATTATGAGCACAAAAAAAATACAATTTTCCACTAATAGCATGAAACTTTGCATGCCGTGACCAATGAGTAAACTATTATACAAGCAAAAACACAATTGAAAATAAACCTTAACTTTAAAGCGATACGACTTAAATTGATTTAAGAGAAGTACAGTCCGTTCCACTTACGGATGACATCGTGAAGAAAGCTCGGATCAAATCGAATGGACATTAATCATTAGGTTGATATAAAAAGTCAGCTGTCTGTCGGTTTGTGTGTTTTTAGGTTAGATACGTTTTGCACTTAGTATTGTCGATGAATGGAACCGGATTTAGCGGTAAGTGCGTTATGCGTTTGGCATCAATATGTAGAAGTTGTTGATGTATTGGATATCATTATAAGGGCACTATTAATCATAAGGATGCATGATAAAGATTTTGTAATAAGTGTTAAGTTCTGGTTACTGACGAAAAGGTTCCTTAATCTTAAACCTTTTAAATTCACCGATGTACCTAAGTCAGAGTTGTTTTTATTAGTTTAGAGAAAAACAACCATTCTGTATAGTTTCAAAAATATATTTTTAAATCACCCCCTACAAGTGTATAATTTTTTTTTTTAAATTTATTTTCAGGTTTCAGTCTCGGCGACGAGTTAGGCTTCGAACAGTCACTGACCAATCAGGACCCGAGTAGACGTCGCTCTGTGAGCCTGAAGGCTGGCGTTCCGACCAATGGGATTACAGATACCACTCCGAGGACTGGAAAACAGGAGGTATCTACCAAACTCTACCTATCTATACCAATATTATAAAGAGGAAATATTTATTTGTTTGTAACGAATAGGCTCCGGAAATACTGAACCGATTTGAAAAATTCTTTCACTGGTAGGAAGCTACACTATCCCCGAGTGACATAGGCTATATTAGATTTTCAAAATAATTAGGGATCCTTACATAAACTTAAATAATGTAATACAAGGTGCAATTTTTTTCCCGTTGTTTACATATTTTGACAGGTGGTTTGTTGTTGTTGTTTGTTTTTTTATTCGCCCATTCTGGGAAGTTAAAAGAACATAGTTTATAGAGCCAAGTCTTTAGTAGTATCTTATATTCTATGGCGCAACGAAGTAAGCCGGGACAGCTCGTAATATAATATAATAATAACACAATATCACACTCAGAGCCCTTTACTAGAAAGACCTGTATCTAGGGTGCCCGAAACATATACAGAAACGAACATTACACCCAGACCGGAAACAAACATCGATATTTATTATAACAATGTTCACCCCGCCGGCAACCAAACCCAGGTGCACACGCTTCTCAGTCCACATCACTGCCAACTGAGCTACGGAGTATTCAAAATACATAATCAATATTTGCGTTGAGATGCCACCAGCCCATTCTCTTCCCATGAGTGACGTTAAAGGCGACTAAGGGGACACCCGAAGGACGGGCAGTAGCGCCCTTTGTAAAAAAAACTAGTAGAGACATACTGCAATCGCCAACCCACCTGCTAAGCTTGGCGTTTACGGCAAAACTTCTTCATTGTTTGCCCTTGTGGAAAACTGTGGGAGAGACCTATGTTCAACAGTGGACTTCTTGTGGTTGTGATGATGATTAATAATGCGAAAGTAACTCAATTAGTTAAGCAATCATGCTACAGAACCGATATGAGTAAAAATTTGTATCTTAGATCCACGAGATGCTTTATATCCAAAAATCCAATCCCAAGGAAAAGTTAAAAGTATATAAAATGTTTCCAAGTTTCACAACAAAAGGTTTTTGGATTGCTTAGAAAAAACTTTTCGACACAATACAATTACAACATCAATCAGTGATGATGATGATAATAGTATAAAGAATTATTAATGAAAATTGTATTTTCATTAGCGTGTATCAAAATCAAAAAGCATTGATGTAGGTGGATAATAAATTGCAAAGAATTAATTTAAAATTTTGTAATAAAACGTGCGTATTCATAAACTAACAACTATGATAATAAAGTTATAATTTGCGAATACACAAGTACTTATCAATGTTGGTTGTATAGCTTCAAGGATATTACTCTCACTACAAATATATATCTCATTATGTACTGTTAATTTAAGTATTTTTTGTTTGTTCGTAATCTAAAAGATATTTTAGCCCTTTTAAAATTTTAAACTATCTCTTCCAGAAACGCGGCAAACAAAACCGAATCATGATGCGGCCACCACCCCCTTCCAACCGCGTCAACCCAATGGCAATGGAAAAACTCTCCAGTCTTCATCGACGAGCTTCTACCACCACCATGGAACCCATCGTGGTTTCAGGACCCACAAATCCTGGCTACCAAGACCCCAATGTGCCAAAGGTCACAATAGCAAAGCCCTACTCAATGGGAGTCCCACCTTTCAAGCCGCTTCCACCTAAAGAAGATACCCTAAAGGTCATACCTATAACAGCGACGACGAGGCGACCATACTCCCCTCTTCAAGTGCCACAAGCAAAAGGACCATCACTAGCTTACCAAAGTGAGAACTACTCATACCACCGCATACCTCACCACGATCAGGTCTCCAAAATGGTATCACAAATGACAGCAGCACACATGTCCTACCCCAAACCTGGACTGCTCAGAATAACACAGACTCCGATCATTGTCTCTAACACTCCGAGAATATACCACAGACAACCCACAACCGTACACCCGTTCATACCCATGCCTGTAGCCGCCCCACCTACACAAGCCATATCAATTATCCCAGCTCCAGTTTTCAAAGATTCTGTCCAAATACCACTCGCTCCGTCCATGCTATCCAAAGTGCCGACAGCTTACTCACTAGCTCAGAACACTATCTCTATCCGCAAATCACCAGATCCTATTTCTAACTTTATAGATCCTGTTCCTCAGCACGTGCACCAACTAGCGAATCAGCTTCATCCGTACGGTGTGAAGAAGGTTGATGATTACAACAGCATATCTGGCTATGGTGACGATGCACCATTCAAATTCAGTCAAGATGATATTAATGAGAAAATTGCTGAGATAGCAAAGATTGGCAATATATCAATGGAAGCGGTAGAAGCAGCAATATTGTTGCGTCAGCAGCAACTTTTGAACCAATACGCTAATATTCCAATGCCGACTACGACGACCACGACAAGCACAACGACGACAACGACGACGACGGAACCCCCGCTGGTGTTCCAGCCGGAACCGGAACCGGAAATTGAGGTGGTGCAACCAGCTACTAAGCCCAAAAGGTAAAATCTGATCTTTTATTAAAAATACAATCAATTAAGACGGATGGATGAACAAGCCTTCTCTACGCTGTAAAGTCTTTGCGTAAGTGCATAAGGAAGTTGAATTATTTGACTAAGCTGAGATCTTTCGGGCGTCTTTTGGGGGAGGTACGGTTTCATTGAAGCGAAGTATATTCTGGACTGTTTTTAATATATTTAAAATATGAGATTTCTTAATTTTACGTTAAGGCACTATACATTTTAAGGATCCCATATACATTCGTGTTTCCAGGTACATAATTAGCTTCATTGTCAGACATATTTTTAAATGTATCTTTCTAAAAAACCTTTTAATCATTTTCCAGACAACCAACATCAGGCAAAGTGATGAATGCACCAAAAGACTACTATCCTTCGGGCTACGAGAAGAACTTCGATGACCAGTTCCAGTCCAAAGTGGACCTTCCTGACACCAGCTTCCACTGCGGAGACCAAAAGTACTTCCCTGGTCTTTATGGAGATGAGAACCTTGGGTGTATGGTAAGATTTTCGATAAGTTATTCAAAAGGCTGAGAGAGAAAGCATAGATGCAAGACCATTCACAAGATTATTTGGTAAAGGTTGCGGGATCACCTCATTATGATGTTGATTTTGCACGACCGGTTATTTTGGCGATAATGCACCTGTAGGACTATATTCGCTATGGATGTGACTGTGACTTCACTACAATTCACAAAGATATCCTTCTGATTATGACCCACAAATCTACCCAAAAACCCCTCAAAATGAATGTTGGTCCTCAATGTCTAGGGAAGTCCTATGTTTTTTCTTTTACGTCTTGCATTATTTATAATGTTATAGACAAACAAATTATTTTATTCACCTTGCAGGTTTTCCACGTCTGCGCTCTAACGGACGACGGCCTAGTAATGAAATCCTTCCTCTGCCCCGAGTCAACACTTTTCGACCAAACCATACTTAAGTGCAACTGGTGGTTCTATGTCGATTGCAAGAGCACCCGCAAACTCTATGATACCAATATACCAGTTTCCAAGAGCTACCAACTCATGAAAGCTCTTACCTTCTTCTCTTCTTACAAGAAGGATATGGATGAAAGTGGTGAGTGGTATTCGTCTAATCTTGTTTTAATTTTAAACGTGAAAGTAGCTCTGTCTGTCAATGTATGTTGCTCTTTAACACCCAAATTTAAAAAATAATAAATATCCTCTATTGTGTTGTGTTCCACTGCTGGGCAAGGCCAATCGAATCTTAGTTTAAAAAAATAATAATTGATGACTTATTAAAAAAAATCGTAAGCATACTTAAATAATTTCTTTTTTACAAAAACTGACGCCTTCAACAAACTGACGCACATAAACTGAGAACTTCCTCATTTTCAAAGTCGGTTAAAATAGGTACTAAAACCTTCTCCTGAATGTAAAACATACATTGCTGAAAACCGCATCAAAATCGGTTGAGCCAAACGCGAGATAATCGCGGACAAACATACATACATACATACATACAGGTCAAACTGATAACCTCCTTTTTTAAGTAGGTTAATTAAGTCGGTTAATAAAATGAATATTCTCTTGTTTCAGCACAAAACGCGAGACCAGAAGAAATCGACGGCATCAAAGAAGCCATCACCATTCTAGAAAACCAAGACAGCGCGAAACCTTCAGATGGGGTACAAATCGTAACTCCTCAACCATTCAGATCTTACAGCAGTGAACCTACCCCCATATACAGAGCCAATAGGAACTTTAGAAATGTCACAAGAAGCTCACCGAAACCCAAAGATGTCGATACATCCAATTCAGAAGTCAATTATGTTACTATCAAAGCAAATTCTACTACCACAAAGGATATTTCCTCCTCTACGGAGAACATATCTAAAACCACTTCAGCTGAAAGTTCTAAAGAGAGATTGTATAGACGAAGACATACGACAAAGAGTGGTAGATCAAATAACAGACTTGTTTCATCTACTGCTAGTTATTCAACATCTACTACAACAACAACAACTTCTACAACAACAGAGAAACCAACAACAACAGCAAAACCTACAACACCTAGCGTAGAGATAATAAAACAAAATATACAACCAATAGAGAAACTATTAAACAACTACACAGAATCGTACGAAATTAGACAAGAAAAGCTTACAGACCAAATAGCAGATACTAAAGTAACAGGTCTAGATTCATTTGCTCCTATAAGAAGATTTCACAGATCAAGTGCTGAAACAAGCAAAGAAGTAGAAATGGCAGTTATAGGAAACGAGAAGGTTCAAATTGTTAGACCAACGTCTTCTGCTAGACTTGTAGGTGAATATGCAACGCCAGTATCAGCAATAGCGAAATTGGACGAAGCTGTGTTAGGAAGGCGAGACAAGAAAGAAAAACCAAGGATATCAATAGTAACAGCCCAATTAGTAATACCAGATAACGCAGTGAGAGAGCGGACGTAGCGTGAAATTAGTCAATATCTAAGTATAAGGTGTGTCATAATAATAAATTATTTATTTTCTAATGCAGATCGTGCGAAGGCCAATGTACTAGATCGCGTTGCTCAATTAACTTTGTTTTTTTTTTATGTTGTAGGTTCTAGGTCCTAGTTAGAAACGATTCAGTCAAGTGATATTACGGTGTATGTTCTAAGTAGATTTTAGCGAAGTAATAATAAATTTATATTTTCCCAAAAAATCAAACATTGTATTTTTATTAAGCAAAGTATATTCATAGTAAAATCTTATTCCTTCCCATGTCCAACAAGACAGTTAAGGCACTTCTCACAAAAAAGTGGTCCTGTCAAAATAATGCCAATAGCGGCCAAAGCAGTTGATAAGGCCATACAAATCATTTTCGAAACTTTTAAACTGCAAACCATCAATTTGAAAACTGCAGCAAATCCTACAGCAGCCAAAAGTGCTGAGTCTTCTTAAATCAGTAGGTCATACCACAATCGGGGCAGACAGGGTTCTTTTGAGGAGAGCAAAACTTTTCAAGACAAATCTGAGTACAAATAGGAACAAAGATGGCTGCTGCTGCTGTAACTACCAAAGACAGGAGTGAAGCTAAAACCATGAAGTCGTGTGGATTTTGCTGTGATTCTGGAACAATAGAATAGTTAATTTAGATTTATATTAGGTATGTTGTTTTAAACTTGAAATCTTTTAATTTTTCTCATCATCATCATCGCCTTAGCGAATAATTATATTTTGTTGGACAAATGCCCTAAAGATCGCCCAAAGGGGTCGGTGGGTCGTTTTAGGGGCGGGAGTCGTAGTAGTCGTAGAATTAAAATTTCGGAGGAGCTGCCAGGTGCTTGGGAGGCTTGCTGAGTCAGTGGGTAGTTTGCTTGTTCTGGGCTGAGATGATGATGAAGAATTACACCAACAAAAGGGTTTTCTCACAGACTGGGTTTTTGTTCTATCTCCCAGTTAATTACAACTTACCTTACTTCACTCCTCCTTGGGTCAGTGCAGGCAGGGTCAGTGGGTCGTCTTGTCTTTGGTGTTTTAACCTCTACAGACCACGTGGTTTTGTATGAAACACAACCGTTCAGTTAAGACGATTTTGATAAATCCCTAAAAGGACCCACCGACCAAATCCAGATTCTTCATTTTGATATTATTTAGTGATAAAATTTTTATCAATTTAAGATTTTTGCTCGATTTTTGCTTTGTTCTTTGTAAATATTTTGGAATTTGTTGTTGTTTTGAGCAGAGAGAAGATAAAGTAACTAATGTGTGTTGCTGTTACAAATCAAATCACTACATAGGTAGTATAAAACAAAGTCGCTTCCCGCGTCTGTCCCTATGTATGCTTAAATTTTTTTTAAAGTTTATCTTTAAAACTCAGCAACGGATTTTGACGCGTTTTTTTTATTATAGATAGAGTGATTCAAGAGGAAGGTTTATAAGTATATGCATGCACAAGATATAAATAGGTTAGGCGGTACGAAGTTCGCTGGGTCGACTAGTGTACCTATAAAATAGATAATCCCGTGCTTTTTGCTGAGGCTGAGGCTGAGCGCTGAGGCTACACTTGAGGAAACGCGATCAGTAAGATAAGAGGCAAATAGATCAAGTGATTTATCAATTAAGCCATAGTGCTGTAATTTAAGTAGCAAAGTCTCATGATCAACGCAGTCAAAAGCCTTCGAGAGGTCACAGAAAACCCCAATTGCATCGTGAGAATCCTCCCAGGCTCCATAGACATCGCTGATGAGTTTGTGACCTGCGTCTAAGGTAGACCGCCCTTTCCTAAAACCAAATTGATTTTTGTGTAGGAAGTTATTGACTGAGAAGTGAGAAGCTAATTGTGCAAGAATAAGTTTTTCAAATATTTTACTTAAGGCTGGAAGAACCGCGATTGGTCTATAATCAGTCGGGTTTTCGGTATTTCCAGATTTAAAAATAGGAATGATTTTGCTGTACTTCAATAAATTTGGAAAAATGCCTTTTTCGATACAAGAGTTAAAGATTAATGCTAGATGAGGCGCTATTAGTGTTATAACAGGTTGAAGTACTTTAATTGATATCCCCCATAAGTCTTCTGTCTTTTTTAAATTGAGTTCCTTAAATATCTTAATAATGCATTGCGGTCCAACATGGGGAAACGTGAGTGGAGGCGGGGCGATGTCAACATGTTCCTTAAGTATAGATTCCGCGGCGCTGGCAGATGCTTTAAGGTCTTTAGTGGTTTGAAATGGGATGTTAGCAAATAATGATTCGAATTCATTCGCAATTTCCGACTTATCTGTTACGACTTTACCATTTAAGTTTAAAGCTTGAATGCTTTCCTTACCGTTAGGTTTACCAGTTTCTTTATTAATAATACGCCAGACAGTTTTACTTTTATTTTTCGAATTTCTAATTTTATTATTTAAATTAATAGATTTAGCTTTGGTGCAAACTATCTTAAACAATTTAGAATAATTCTTAACATGTTCAAGAAATGAAGGGTCTTGATCAAAAGTTTTCCTATCATATAACTCATATAGGGCATATCTGCTTTTCCTAATTCCCGGCGTCGCCCAAGTACTAAAATTTGAATTTTTATTACTGAAAACTTTTTTGAATTTAAATATAAGATCGAATTCAATCCGTATCGCGGAAAATAACTCTTGATATAGTGTATTGGGATCATCTGCCTCAAAGCTCAGCAAGGCAAGGCGCATCTGAAGACTATGATAAAATCTTTCCATACGACTTTGGTTCATTGGCCTATAAACTAACGAGTTTTCTTTTTCTTGTTCAACTGTGTACAATAAAACATTTAGACCCTTATGATCTGACCTTAAAGAAGTTAACAATGATTTTTTGAAGTAATTACCGTTCATTGCTATGTTATCTAAACAAGTTGCAGACGTACCCGCTATTCAAGTGGGTTCGTTGAACAAAAACTTAAAATTAAAAGACTGGAATAGGCCTAATAGAGTGGTCCTTTTGGTCGTGTCTGTAAGTAAGTCAACATTGAAATCTCCACAAATTACTACTGTTTTATTTGAACCGCTTACTATACCCAGTACGTCTTCCATTGCAATTACAAAATTATCGAAATTGGCAGAAATAGGAGGACGATACACACATAGAATTATATAGCGGTCTAGCTCTGCACACGCAACCTCACAGGTGCTTTCAACTGAAAGTTTGACAAAATCCTTTCGCTCTTTAACTTTATTAATATTCCTAGTTAATATAAGGCAACCACCTCCTTGAGAAAGTTTCCTGTTAAATACACTTGTTACTTTAAAATCTAGGAGACTAAAGTTCATTTTGTGTGGTTGTAACCATGTTTCTGTCAGACAAAGAATATCACATTTAAAATCTTCTAGGAACATTACTATTTCTAAAATTTTGCCAGAGAAGCGATTTATGTTCTGGTGAATTAGACTAAGTGTACAAGGCTGCTTCTCTGTTGTCTGGCATAGAATATAGAGATCAGTTTAAATTGTTACCTATCCACTCAGTATTACCAGATTTTTTAGAACCTAAGTAACTAAATAACTTTAATTAGGTATGTAGTTTGGCGGCGAAACAGGAGCGAAACCCTCTGACGTATGAAACTGACGATCGATGATGTGATCTCTTTCTCACGTAGCGGTTTTGATCTTTGGGTTTCGCAGCGGAAGTGTGCTATCTCACCACCTACCACCATTAGTTTAATAATGTCTTGTTAACAATATTAACATAACAAAATCTCCAGTCTTTTATTCCCCGAAGGGTCGGGCCGAGGCACCTGCTCATCAAAGCCGGAACCACATTTAGCCGAGTTTATGTTTTTACTAGCTTTTGCCCGCAGCTTCGCACGCACTTTTTCAATAAAATTGTTAATTACTGGTTGATTTACGACTCAGGATTTTGGTGACATCATTTCTGATCGCACCCATACCCCCTAAAAATATCTATCTTCATTTCAGTTCCCGTGGCAACTACATAAATTCATTTCTACACTCCACCATTCAGAGACTGAAACTTCTAACATTTCTATTAGCTGGTTGGGTAAAAGTAGTTGGATTTACGTACCTACATACCTAATATATGTTAAACACAAAAAAAGGTTAAGATTTTTAGGCGCTTTATGTTTTTGGGAATGTTCCGTTACCATGTGAATTTTGGTTACACCCACTGAAGAACCCGTTTTCCTATTTTTACGTGGAAATAAAGAAATATGTATACATTGTTTCAATACTAACTAAAGAGTCCCGTTTTACGTTCCCGTGGGAATTTAGTAAGTATATTTCTTCCTTCCAACACCCTTACTTAATTCCTTTCTTCAACACCCTTTTATCCACTGAGGAACCTGTACACAAATTTCATGTCGATACACTCAAGGAAGTCAAGATTTCCATCTCACAAAATGTCCCGTTATTGCAGTTCCCGTGGGAAATTTGTAAATTACTTTCTTTCAACTTTCCTACATTTACTGAGGAACCTGTACTCCAAATTTCACGTCGAAACACTCAAGGATGTCAATTTTTCATTTCACTAAAAAAGTCCCGTAATTCCCGTTCCCGTGGGAATTTTGTAAATTCCTTTCTTTCAACACTCTTTCATTCACTGAGGAACCTGTACGCCAAATTTCACGTCGATACACTCAATAATGTCGATTTTTCATTCTAACTAAAAAGTCCCGTAATTCCTGTTCCTGAGGGAATTTTGGAAAATCCTTTCTTAGCGGATGCCTACGCCATAACATCTACCTGCATGCCAAATTTCAGCTCAATCCGTCCAGTAGTTTGGGCTGTGCGTTGATAGATCACTATGTCAGTCAGTCAGTCAGTCAGTCAGTCACCTTTGAATTTTATATATATAGATAGACTAGCTTTTGCCCGCAGCTTCGCACGCGCTTTTTCATTAAAATCGTTAATTACTGGTTGATTTACGACTCAGGATTTTGGTGACATAATTTCTTTTCGCACCCATACCCCCTAAAAATATCTATCTTTATTTCAGTTACCGTGGCAACTCTATAAATTTATTTTTACACTCCACCATTCAGACACTGAAACTTCTAACATTTCTCTTAGCTGTTACCTTATATATGTACCTACTCGAGTAAAAAAAAGTTGAAGATTTTTAGGCGCTTTATGTTTTTGGGAATGTTCCGTTACCATGTGAATTTTGGTTATTTTTTTCTTAATGGAACTCTGAATCTAATTACACCCACTGAAGAAGCCGTTTTCCTATTTTTACGTGGAAACAAAGAAATATATATACATTGTTTTAATACTAACTAAAGAGTCCCGTTTTACGTTCCCGTGGGAATTTAGTATATTTCTTCCTTCCAACACCCTTACACTTGTAGACCAAATTTCACGTTGGCATACTCAAGGAAATCGATTTTTCATACTAAATAATTAGTCCTGTAACCCTATTCCCATGGGAATTTAGTTAATTCCTTTCTTCAACACCCTTTCATCTACTGAGGAGCCTATACACAAATTTCACGTCGATACACTCAATGAAGTCGAGATTTCATTCTCACAAAAAAGTCCCGTTATTCCAGTTCCCAAGGGAATTTTGTTAATTACTTTCTTTCAACATTCCTACATTTACTTACTGAGGAACCTGTACACCAAATTTCACGTCGATACACTCAAGAATGTCGATTTTTCATTCTCACTAAAAAAGTCCCGTAATTCCCGTTCCCGTGGGAATTTTATAAATTCCTTTCTGTCAAAACTCTTTCATTCGCTGAGGAACATGTATACCAAGTTTTACGTCGATACACTCAATAATGTCGATTTTTCATACTAACTAAAAAGTCCCGTAATTCCCGTTCCTGAGGGAATTTCGGGAAATCCTTTCTTAGCGGATGCCTACGCCATAACATCTACCTGCATGCCAAATTTCAGCTTAATCCGTCCAGTAGTTTGGGCTGTGCGTTGATAGATCACTATGTCAGTCAGTCAGTCAGTCAGTCAGTCAGTCACCTTTGAGTTTTATATATATATATATAGATACCATCATGGCAAGGTTTTAAATGTTGTCCAGAAGGTTTTTCAACTACTTACCAAGCCAACAATACATACCTCTTTTCAAAATTTAGACTTCATCAATAAAGCTAGCCTTTTTCATTCGTTTAGGACAACTAGGCTTGTTGCAGACAGATTCCTGGGACACCGTCTTGTCTTCAGTACAAACTTCAAAAGGCCAACACGACTCAACTATAACGGGACAACAAGCCATACAACTAGCTGCTGCTAAAGCTGTTAGCAAACTCATACATATCATCGTTGGTGATTGAGATATTGAAGACCACAGCCTAGGTTATGGAGCTGATATGAACAGGCGAAACTAATTAACTTAAACTGAGCATTCTTATTTTGTTGGTCTGGTTGTTGTCTCAGTTTAAATTCTGGTACTTAATAGTGAATTTCGTTGGCTTTCCTTATCAGAACTATTGATTAAATTTATAAAATGCTTGTTTGTTTACTTTTGCTAGTTGCAGGTTGCAGACGTAGTGATTTACCTTCTCTCTGGTTGCAGACAGATTTTACAATCACGTCAATCAGTATTGGAGGAATACTCGAGGAATATTAGGAAATCAAGTCATGCAATCATGGAATCAAGTTTAAAATTAGCCCAGTATGATTACTTCCATGACCTACGACTTCCCTACGACCTATGCTTTCCTAGGTGGTATGTACAGTACAGTACCTATGTAATGTATGTACAAAACGACAAAATCATACCGACAAGCTGTAATGGAATTGCAATGCATGTTCAACTATTATCATGCTTTGCTGCTGAAGCAGCAACAGGGGCAGACAGCTCTAAAGCAGAACGGATCGGTTGGATTTTTAGTTAAAAGCGCTAGGTGAAGATGAATACGAGCTGAAGACTCCCATAAAAATAAGATTAGTAAATTGAGAATTGAATATTTTCTAGCAGCTCACTGATTGAGCTCGCTAGAGGCATCAACGCATCGAGCTAGACCCACGTTTGCCAGAATTTCATTATTACTAAATGTAATCTAACCATAGTAAAGAACAACAATTACACAGCATTTTTAACTAAAATGAATATACAAACGCAAGCAAAAGCTGCAGGCTCAGGCTTGTTTTAGACATATATTATATGGCGTACGAGAGAAGAGGCCTATGTCCAGCAGTGGATAATAGACAATCATCATCATCAGAGAGCTCTGATGATGATGATTGTCTATTATCGTCTAGATCTGACTTCTTGGTTTTTCTGTTTTTCTGCCAAACAGTCTGCCAAATGCCAAATGACTTGAAATAATTGTCAATGTTACACTCATTATTGACAAACGTAACGTAACCAAACAAGTACAAATATTCCACATTCCACCACTTCAATAATTTATTAATTAACCAAATGTATTTCCATGTATACTTTACAATTTACTTGTTATCTCAAAAAGCGTGAGTTCAGATGAAATTACTACTTCTACTCTTACTTCTAACTCCATTGACATTAGGATACCCTCAGAAGAAGTTACGAAGAAATACCTTGAAAAGTGACCCACAAGATATAAAGGTGGTTAGGGAAGCTGTGTCAGCGCCAGGTATAGCTCAGAAAGCCGCTGAAGAAGCTAAGGCCGCTCATGCAGCTCAAAATGCCGCTGGCGCTCAAGCTGCCCATATGGTTAGTATCGTCATCAGTTATTCAATTAATAGTTTGTAAATGAATACCTATTTGAATGTGAATAACTTATCACACACACGTATCCCGCCTCTAAAACGACCCACCGACCAAAAAATGAAAGAATATACCCAGGAAGAAATAAAGCATATTTATCATACCAAACCGAGGTAATAGTTGTATGTTTCATAATTGTATACAATTGTTGTTACAAAAAGCTTTTACTTACTAGGGAAAAGGATGAATGGGGTAATGAATTTACCTGTTTTCAGTAATTTGGCAGAAAAATACTACTCTAGTAGTATGTATGAAAAATACTAAAGATTTTTGTAGCGGTTTTAGCTAATTGAATCGAATGGTAGCCTAGACAAAGGCACACTTTGTTAAGGTTTAATTTAGTAATTTGTGATGATATTGACAATTTATTAATTTTCTTCACTTAGGTAAAATCTAGGCTAGCAGAAAAAGCCATTCAAGCAGCAAAAGCAGCTGAAGCGGAATTAGCAGGAAAGCAAGCACTAGTAGAACAATTGCAACAGGAAGTAAAGGAAGCAGAAGTTACAGTTGAAAAGAATACAGCACAAGTCAAGAAGCAGGAGGGTACAGTGAATGCTGCGCAGCAGGCTGTGGAACTTGCATCCAGTCAGGTAAGAGTAATCAAAGTAAAATAACGTATTTAATTCAACGAAAAGTTCTCAAGTGGCGACCGCGAATCGGAAGACGAAAATTACGACGACCCCCCACAATGTAGTCAGACGACTTGGTGAAAGCTGCTGGAGGGTCGTTCAAGACCAGGTGTGTGTGGCGATTTATGTGGGAGGCCATGCACAGCAGTGGACGTCTTTTCGGCTAAAATGGTGATGATGATTGAAGAATCTAACGTGCCCGAACACAGTACCTATACAAAACGAACAAATACCCGTATCACACTCAGAGCTCTTAACTAGGTAGAACGTGTATCTAGGGTGCCCGAAATTATTACAAAGACATACCTATTCATCAAGAACGGAAAATTATCATCAGTAATTAAGATTTTAGTAAGTTTTTTTTTTTAATTTGGCTGCCTTTTCATTGATGAATTATTTGCATCAATCAAGGTATCTTCAACAATTTTGATAAGTATTGTCCTGTAAAGAGATAGATAGTTTTACGAAGTGTTTCTCGATAATTATTGTTTCTTGTTATTTCACGTCTAAATTGTTGAAGAGACCGACTCTGTCATGTCATGTAACTTCGTAAAACTTTTCTTTCTCTTTCAAAAGGTACTTATCGGAATCTGTTGAAGATATCAAGATATTGCAAACCTCTACTAACAAGATGGTTTGTCTGTCGATCTGTGGTGCTTTAGCAGCTGCTACCGTCCTAGCGTGCGTCCAAACGATTATTAGAAAATGTCCAGAGTATTTGAAATGTTTGTGTAAAGAGAAGAAGTAATTCGAAATTGTTTTAGTTGCTTGTGTCTGTCTTGTAATGTGATGTGATTGATGAGTAATAAATTATTGTGATTCTCAGATTTTGTTACTTATTTTTCATTCATTGATGTACTCAATAATATAGTAAATGAGAAATGAACGAATTAGGAAAATAAAACAACGACAATTTTCTTGAAAAAAAAACTTGCATTTTAACAAATTAAATAAAACATATTACAGTTTTTTGTTTTTAGTTTTCCACCGTCAAATTAGTTTAATAAAATTTCCGTCACAAAACTGTATAAATACTGGATGAATTTTTGGTAAATCCATCTTTAAAAGTAGGTAAGTACCTACTAAAATTGATTGGATTGTTCAGGATCAAACACCTATATACATTTTCAGCACAAACAGATCCTCCAAGCCCTACAATTAGCAGAACAACTGGCAAAATCGACAAATACAGTCCTGGAGAAAACAAAATCCGGACTTCAGGAGGAGTGCCACCATTTATCAGACGCAAGAAACAAGCTTGCAAATTTGCATCAAAAATTACGGCAGGCACTTTCAGAACTTGCTGAGACTAAGAAAGCTGCTCAATGCGCCTTGGAGTCGGCAAAGGCTGCTTGTGGTAATGCTAGAAGGAGAAGGAAACGCGTCAGTAGAAATAGCTTAAGACGAAGGAAAGGTAAAACTTGAAGGTAAAATGACTTTAGAATTTTAATTGATTGCTGTAACTGTTTTTTTTTGTTTGAAGGTTCAAGACTTTTATAAAAACCTCTTTGAACTAGGAGTAGGACACATACCAAAATATTATTACTCTTTATCATTTTATTCTTAACTAGTAGACCTGGCGAACTTCGTACCGCCTAACCTATTAGTATTTTGTGCATGTATTATACTTATAAACCTTCCTCTTGAACTACTCTATCTATTACTAAAAACGGCATCAAAATCAGTTGCGTACTTTTAAAGATTTAAGCATACATAGGGACAGACGCGGGAAGCGACTTTATTTTATACTATGTATTGAAGTTTGTAGAAAAGTTACCAAATTTAATTGTGATCATGAAAGTGCGCTACTTTGTTATAGGGCCTCAAACAATGTAAGTAGGTTGTGTTGTGTAGTTTTAGAATTTTAATCCGTTTCGATCTCTAATTCTTAACTAATAAACGTGTTTAATTGGACATTTCGCTTTCATTGCATTTCTTACTGAAAATTTACGCGGCATGAAATATTTCAGATGTATTCAGCGACTGTAATAGTTGCCTGAAATGGAAACTGAGTGCTGCTTTTTAATAAGATTACGATAGTTTTTAATGTTTACCTTAGTTTTGTAGAGGCTTGTTACTTGTAAGACAATGGTATTGTAAGATTTTTTAATGTTTAATGTTAATTAATAAGTTTTCTTTTAATAAAGTACATTTTTGAATAAAACGAAGTTTTTTTATTGAAAATTTACAACTCTTAATAGTACAAACCTAGACTTAAATATTAATTCAACACAATAATGTACACATTTTTTATGATATTGCTCTGCAGTATACTAAAAAGTTTTTTTTTTAAATAATTATTAAACAATACTAATAATAATACTTTCCTAAAATGGTAAAAAAACACATTAATTTTTATTAAAAATTGATTACGTGGGCACACACTGCTAACAGTAAAAAAAAAACAAACTACGAGTTTTTATTACTAAGTATTTGGGCACATTTTGTTTGTTATTCTAAGTAAAAACAAGACCCACACACATTTACGTTATATTTATTTATCAATCATTTTACTTTTCACTCTGGAAGAACGTCGAGAGTGGTGACGATTCGGAATATCTACCTACTCACCCAGCGTAACTCCATAATGCTACATACTACTTGCTTCGAAATGAGAAGTATGAAGTGCGTCTTATCTACGACAATACCTACCTACGCAACAGATAATATAAATGCAGTCTAAAGGCACCAATGTGGAATACCTTTACTATCTCCTACACAAAAAGTTCCCAACTGTTTTAAAGCTTTCTTAATTTCAGACACACAATATTAATACGTTACTTTTGTACCACCAACCACTAGTCTTTACTTATCAATAATACTGAAGGCATCATTCAAGTTCTGTGGACTAAACGCCATATTGCTGTTCTTATAGTTGACGTAGGATGACACTGACGCTGATCCTGCCATGTCTTCGTCAAAACTGCGTCCAGGTCCAAATTCCTCTTCATCTTCAGCAAACATTGGAGCACTTGGTTGGAACTTCGGTACGTACCTCGCTGGTGGTTCAGCGTATTGACCACCTACAACAGCTTTGATTCCTTCCACCTTCTTCTTAGACTTCCAAGGTGCTTTAGGCTTTGGGTACTCTGGTCTTCTCCTGCTTTCTTCATAACGAGTATCCTTAACTTTTTTACCAAAGTTGTAGACATCAGCGTAGGAGTTCAAATCGAAACCTTCATCGTAATCTGTTGGATTTATATCAGCGTAAGCATGTTCTAAAGGTTTTGATAAAGTTGAATAGGTAGGGCGTCTTTTCGAGTAAGCATTTATGTTGTCTTCTCTTTCATCGTCCCACTGTTGGAATCTCTGATCTTCAAAACCGTAGTTTGGTCCTAAACCACCTTCGTACTGAAATTCTGCTGGACCTCTGTAATCTTCGCTGCCGGTAGGAGTAAGTGGGGCTCCATATGAATCAACTGGTGGTTCGTAACCTTGGGGCATTCGTGTTTGCTGGGGAAAGTCGCTTGGTGGCTCACCGAAACCGCTCGGTTCTGTCAAATATACTGGTTTTTGCGGTCTTCTCTTTAAAGTGCTGTATGGCTTAGATTTTCCTTTGGTTGGGTATCGGTACTTACTTGGTCGTGTTTTGTAAGGAGCTTGACTGTATTTGTAGCTGACTCTCTTACCCTTAGTCCTCTTTGGGTATTTCGGTCTTGGTGGGTATTTGGACCTACTTGGTCGATATTTTGGTTTTGGTTTATAAGTGTATCGTGTTACTCTTCGGTAAACAGCTTTTGGCTCTCTATAAGTCTGGACTGGGAAGTCTTCTATTAATACTGCTGTCTCTCTCTTAGCTATTCGGTTTGTTTTCTCTGTCTCTGTCTTATTTGTGAGGTCATTTTCAGCTCTCGCTATTGATGCTGTCACGGTTATCTGAAAAAAATAGAAAAAATAACTGTAAAACCTCAGTGTAAAACTTTGAATTTTAATTTACTTTTGTTTTCTCAATTTAAGGGGCAAACGGGTGCGACACTAGCGCTACTTTGATAAATAATTGATATCTTCTAAACAATGGACGAAATAAAAGATAGGAGTCAATGAAGCCCGAGATTATCTTGCTTAGAATCTTTATGGATATGTTGTGTAGCTTTCAGGATATGGACTTAGAAATATTGTGAATTCTAAAAGTGGCCACTTTAGGCAACAAAAATATCTCAAGATTCTACGCAAGATTATTTAGGGCGTCATCGACGCATATTTTTTATTTCGGCCATGGTTTAGAAGATATACTTATTTATAGGAGTGGCGCTAGTATCGCACCGTGTGACCTGTTATGGTACTTAATTTGATAAAACTGTTAATAATAAAATTCTTGCTACATGTCATCAGGCTCATCAATCAATAAAATACCTTTGTGCCAGTATTTGTTGATAACAATAATCTAACTTTTTAAATTATTGATTAAGTTAACTGTATAGTTTGACGCTAACTTATGATGGCAAAAAAATGGTAATATATCGTCTTTTATCAGTTCAACTTGCATGACTTAAATACCCTAATCATATTCAAAAAGTTTACTTTTCAAATGCTTTGTAATAGAAATTTATGACAATGTGATGACATTCTAATTATAGTTGTTAAATTTGTTGATAGTCCCTTAAATAATTTAAATATCCTATTTGTTAGAATGACAAGCAGTTGTGTTGTGTGATGTGTGTGAAGGTATAGTAAGATCTGGTTGTTGTACCATTCTTTTATATTGTTACTAGAAGCTGCGCCGCGGTATCACCCGCGCAGATTTTTCATAAACACAAAATTCCCGTTTTTTTCCCGTTCCCGTGGGAATTTCGGGAAATCCCTTCTTAGTGCTCACCTACACTCCCTAAGAAACCTACATGCAAAATTTCAGCCCGCTACGCCCAGTAGTTTCGGCTCTGCGTTGTCTGTCAGTCAGTCAGTCAGTCAGTCAGTAACGGAAGAGTTTTATATATATTGACTAGAGGCTGGCCCGCGGTTTCACTCGCGCAGTTTTCTCAAAAACACAAAAATCCAGTTTTTTCCCGTTCCCATGAGAATTAAGGGAAAGCCTTTCTTAGTGCTCACCTACACTCCCTAAGGAATCTACATGCAAAATTTCAGCCCGCTACGCCCAGTAGTTCCGGCTCTGCGTTGTCTGTCAGTCAGTCAGTCAGTCAGTCAGTCAGTCAGTCAGTCAGTCAGTCAGTAACGGAAGAGTTTTATAGATATTGATTACACCGAGTTGTGTAACCGTGACATTTGGATTTTATTTTGCTTTAGAATTTAAGTGATTTGTACTTTCTTTGGTAGGTAATCAATATATATAAAACTCTTCCGTTACTGACTGACTGACTGACTGACTGACTGACAGACAACGCAGAGCCGAAACTACTGGGTGTAGAAAGCTGAAAATTGGCACGTGGGTTCCTTGGGGAGTGTAGGTGAGCACTAAGAAGGGATTCCCCGAAATTCCCACGGCAACGGAAAAAAACGGGATTTTTGTTTTTTTAAGAAATCTGCGGGGGAAAAACCGCGGGGCAGCCTCTAGTTAAGTATATAAGGTTTTTGTTAAACGATATACATACCGGGCCGATTTAGCTGATTTTGCTCTTAAAATGTTCGTAGGTAGTCCAGGGAAGGTTTAAAGGTGAGAAAATATCGAAAAATAAAGGTGAAGTTAGTACAAACAATAATTAAAATTTTCCATATAAAATTTGTAGGGCGCGACACGAAGTTCGCCGGGACAGCTAGTTTTTTGACAAAAAGTTATTTTAATATCACACACTAGAGGCTGCCCCGCGGTATTTCCCGCGCAGATTTCTCTTAAACACAAAAATCCCGTTTTTTCCCGTTCCCGTGGGAATTTCGGAAAATCCTTTCTTAGTGCTTACCTACACTCCCTAAGGAACCTACATACCAAATTTTAGCTTTGTACGCCCAGTAGTTTCGGCTCTGCGTTGTCTGTCAGTCAGTCAGTCAGTCAATCAGTCAGTCAGTAACGGTAGAGTTTTATATATATTGATTTACAGATGATCCCGTGTCTCTTTTACTAATAATGTACCTAACAAAGTAAACATTTTCACGACACTAAAGGCGCACGCGCGTGTAGATAATTGCCGAAGAAAGTGTTTTACGATATCACTGGAAAACTCCGCTTGCAGTATCGGATTGCCACAGATAGTATTTAATGTGCTAACAATGTACTTAGATATCTAAATAACTGGGATAAATCTGTATCTCTTTCTGTAAGCAGAAAGAATATTCAACTATTAGGTACCACCACAGGTTTCAAAACTTTCTTTGGGCAATATCAAACAACCTGTAACTCAGTGTAACTACATAGTGATCTTCTATTTTCTTCATTTCGGCCTTAAGAGCCAGTTTTCAGCGATGCTAGCGCCAAAAAAAAGACTAAACTAAGGCAAATATCAAAATTGTGGCACAGTTTGACACTAGATAATCTTGCTCAGTATTTTTTGAGCACAGTTAAGTAGTCCTAAGTAAAAAGAACAAAATAATCCACAGATTGTTGCCTAAAGTGGCCACTTTAAGCAACACTTCGTAGCTTTCCTTGTTCTTAAACCTAAAAGCTATACAACAGTGCGCTAAAAATACTGGGCTACATTATTTAGTGTAAGTACATTATATACTGTGCCAAATTTTTGATATTTGCCTTAGTTTAGAAGATATTAGTTTTTTTCGCGAATGGCGCTAGCATCGCTGTAAACTGGCTCTTTCACAAACGCTGATTTAATGAATCTTTTATCGTGACTGACATCAATTACAAACGATTGATATCTCTGAAACAAATATGCCTGGTTTTATTAGAATTATTGTAGAAATTAAAATTTATAAACAGTTTATTACATTTTGTTGTTGCTGCTTTCAGCTTTAATTAGGTTTACAATGATTTGATTGTTTTTTTCTAAACTGGCGAAGATACATAGAAGGTAACAATTTAAACTGGTCTCTAACACTTATGGCACAAGGTTCAAAATAGGTTTTCATTTCTGTTTTGGCTAGGCGTAGGCGGAATCATAGAATCGAGATTTTTTCGACATATTTATTTACTAGAGGCTGCCCCGCGGTTTTTCCCGCGCAGATTTCTCATAAACACAAAATTCCTGTTTTTTCACGTTCCCGTGGGAATTTCGGGAAATGCCTTCTTATTGCTCACCTAGACTTACTAAGGAACCTACATGCAAAATTTCAGCCCGCTATGCCTAGTAGTTTCGGCTCTGCGTTGTCTGTCAGTCAGTCAGTCAGTCAGTGAGTCAGTCAGTAACGGAAGAGTTTTATATATATTGATTTTTGACGGAAGCAATAGGTATAGTTACTTACTGATTATTTTAGGACTGCTTCGTGGCTCAGTTGGCAGTGACGTGGACTGAGTAAGCGTGTGTTTCTGGGTTCGATTTCCGGACGGGGCGAATATTGATATGATGAATATCGATGTTTGTTTCCGGTCTGGGTGTAATGTTTGTCTCTGTGACTCCGAATGTGTTTAGTTATGGGCTGTGTTGTTATTATTATTACTTATTATTATATTAATTAACGAGCTTTCCCGGCTTACTTCGTTACGCCATAGATTATTAGATACTACAAAAGACTTGGCTCTATAGACTATGTTCTTTTGACTGCCCAGAATGGCCGAATAAAATACAAACGACAACAACAAACCACCTGTCAAAATATGTAAACAACGGAAAAAATATTGCGCCTTGGGTTACATTATTTCAGTTTAGGAAAGGATCCCTAATTTTTTTGAAAATCTAATTTAGCCTATGACACTCGGGGTTAATGTAGCTTCCTACCAGTGAAAAAATTTTTCAAATCGGTTCAGTATTTCCGGAGCCTATTCGTTACAAACAAACAAACCAACAAACAAATCTTTCCTCTTTATAATATTGGTATAGATAGAGACCCATCCTAAGTAGTTCAGTGATGCTGACTGTGACTTTGGAGGTCCAGGTTTGATTCCCGGTGAGGGCGAAGATAAGGGATATGGATGTTTGTTTCCTGGGTCTGGATGTATTTGTATTATGTTTCGGGCATTTCTTACCTAGTTCTTACAGTTTGACGCGTATTATATTACTAGCCGACCCGGCAAACTTCGTACCGCCTAACCAATTACTATGTTGTGCATGTATTATACCTATAAACCTTCCTCTTGAGTCACTGTAGCTATTAAAAAAAACCGCTTCTAAATCCATTGCATAGTTTTAAAGATTTAAGCATTTATAGGGACAGACGCGGGAAGCGACTTTGTTTTATACCTTTCTTTCTATCTTTGTTTTGTTTAAGAAACAACATAATAAAATGCTTTATTCGTTTACTTTCAATTTATAAATCACCGTAAGGAAGGTGTGTCACAAAACGAGACGATAAATTCCAAAATGACTCACAGAACTTGCTATAACATTGAAATACGTAAGCTTTCACGTGTCCGCGGGTTATGTAAGCTTCTTTACCTTAGGTCTCGTTTATATGGTTTATTTTGTTGAATCCAATTGTTTTGTGTCTAGTATCTACGTTCTATAAGATAGGCGTATCAAGGGTGCCCGAAACAGAATAAGGAATTAAGGACATTAAAACACACTTAGCCCCAGAAAACTTTGTCCCTGAAATTGGTCTCTAAATTAGATGATAACTAGTCGACCCGGCGAACTTCGTACCGCCTAACTTATTAGTATTTTGTGCATGTATAATACTTATGAACCTTCCTCTTGAATCACTCTATCGATTAAAGAAAACCGCATCAAAATCCGTTTGCATTATTTTATAGATTAAAGCATACATAGGAACAGACGCGGGAAGCGACTTTATTTTATACTATTTACTAGAGGCTGCCCCGCGGTTTTTCCCGCGTAGATTTCTCATAAACACAAAAATCCCGTTTATTCCCGTTCCCGTGGGAATTTCGGAAAATCCCTTCTTAGTGCTCACCTACACTCCCTAAGGAACTTCCATGCAAAATTTCAGCCCGGTTTGCCCTGTAGTTTCGGCTCTGCGTTGTCTGTCAGTAAGTCAGTCAGTCAGTAACGGAAGAGTTTTATATATATTGATTGATGATGATGATTGATAACACACACATAATAATTACACATCACACATTTAGAGTCCCTCACTAGGAAGAACCAGTATCTAGGGTGCCCGAAACATGAACAGAGACAAACAATACACCTCATCATCTTAACAATGTTCGCACCCGTCAGGAATCGAACCCGGTACACCCGTGTCTCAGTCCGAATCACTGCCAACTGAGCCACGGAGCATTCAAATGGTACAAGGTAGAGGACTAATTATTTTTTATGGTAACCTAAAATAATTTTCGAAGGAAAACCTGTTGAAAACCAGGGTTCAACTTGTCATACAATTTCTTGCCATATGAGCGTCGGGCCTAAGAAGTAACTTTCCTTGGCTAGGGGCAAGGTGAGGACCTCTTAGATTAATTATCATTGATATCCCCATTGTTTTGCGGACTTTATGTAGTTATGCGGAAAAGGATTTGCTATTCTGCAAAATCTCTCTTCCAAATCTTATGTAGATTTATGCAAGAAAGACTCTTGGTCCGCCTGCGTTGCCCCCCTGGGGGAGACACGAGGAGTTTAAGTTTTACTCGTTGCCCCCCAGACTCGCCCTTGACCGTCGCCTGCATGTGGTATGTAATTGGCAACTTTTTGGTTTGGTAGTTTTAAAGAAAAAAGTACCAGGCTAACATAAATTAGCAGGAGGTTTTCAAGCTCTGCTACCATTTTTTTTTTTTTTTTTAACAAGGGAAATGCCTATCGCATTTCCCGACGCTCGGGGGAGCGTCGGGGGTATGTGGGGCTCGCACCCACTAAAACTCCTCGGCGGCCGTCTTGGCGCTTTTGGGAAGAACCCCGGGAACCACACATTATAGCGTCCGAAGTCTTCCCACGCTCAGCTACTATTAGCTTCATGCTCGGGGAGGGCATATTGTTCCCTCCCCGGCTCGCCTTTGGAGCTGCGGCGGCACAGTGCCACAAGTTGTGCCACCACCCATCTCAGGGCCGTTTGATGAGTGTGTTGGGCAAGCTCTGCTACCATAACATCGATATTATCATCTCAGCCAAGAGATGTCCATCCACTGCTGGACATAGGCCTTACAGATCGAATGAAGGACAAGCTTTATGGAAGGGGTGTGGGGTTGCTATAATAATCACAACCAAGGCCTGTTGATGATCGTAGTATGGCTCATCAATTTCTTCAACTAAGGACGCTGCTGCCCATTTTTCGAAGGTTCCATTAGTCGCCTTTTACGACACCTATGAGAAGATGTGGTGTTGGTTGACTAAACCGCCAAAACACCTTAATATAAAATCTTATTAATGTCAAAAATATGTTCCATTCCTAAAAAAATTATATTTCTGTAGTGGCATACGTAGACGCGAAAAACCAAAGAGACAATTTTGATTTCCATCTCGAAATATGGCTAGAGGTTGCACAGGATCGGAAAGCTTATAGCAATAAGACGTTATAGAAGCGCCATAAAAAATAGTATTAGAGTCCTCTTATCAATCAATCTTCTTAATCCATTCCTTCCTTTATACATTTAATCCATAAAATAAAGTCACTTCCCGCGTCTGTCTCTATGTATGCTAAAATCTTTAAAATTATGCAACAGATTTTGATGCGGTTTTTTAATAGATAGTGATTCAAGAGAAAGGTTTTTAAGTATAATACGTGCACAAGACAGTTAAAGGTTAGGCAGTACTTAGATCGCCGGGTCTACTAGTCAAGATTATTCTTCTTGTTCAAATTTTAGAGCTGCTACGCTCTTGTTGGTGGAGCGTCTTCCGAGTTTATAAGAACCACAAAATCCCTTTGAAATATTAATTACAAGTACGAACAGAGCGACAATGAAACGCTAGACGTTTTGCGGTTGAATTCAACTCGAGATGGAGTCAGTGAACTTTTAACTTTTCCTATGATTTACATTGTCAGGAAGCGTGGCTGTTTCCGTAAACAAAGATCCTGAGTTTCCGATCATTATTATGCAGCTTATTTTAACATCCGGTTGTGGTCATCATTAAAATTTCTCTCATTGGTTCCGTAAAGCAGAGACATGGTATATCGCTCGCTCGCTTCCGTAAAGGGTGACTAAGGGAACTCGAAGGTCGAAGGGCACGGGCAGCAGCGTCCTTCGTTAAATAACTTGAAGGGCCATACTGCGATCACCAACCTGCCTACCAAGCTTGGCGATTACAATAAAGTTTTAGTTGGCTTACATGCAAAACAATATTGAATTATTAACAGACTTCAAAAAAGGAGGTAATCAGTTTGACCTGTATGTATGTATGTATGTTTGTCCGCGACTATCTCGCGTTTGGCTGAACCAATTTTGATGCGGTTTTTAGTAATGTATTTTGTTACATTCAAGAGAAGGTTTTAGTACTTATTTAAGCCGACTCCGAAAAAGAGGAAGTTCTTAGATAATGTTTGTGTAAGTTCTTTGTAGGCAGGGCTCTTTTTAAAAAATAAAAATTTTGTTTTTAATTTTTTTTGATGGCACTGTGTGAAAGAGACCCCTTCATTTACTTGTCTCACAAACAAAAGTGTGTAATTCCACACTAGGATGACTATGAAAATATATATACCTACCTACATATATCTTGGAATCTCCTATATCACAGTGACACAGCTCATATTATAGTTAATTCTTTAAAACGAAAGTTATCTATACCAATATTATAAAGAGGTAAGATTTGTTTGTTTGTTTGTAACAAATAGGCCCGGAAATACTGAACCGATTTAAAAAATTATTTCACTGGTAGGAAGCTTTACTCTATCCCCGAGTGACATAGATTATATTAGATTTTCAAAAAATTTAGGGATCCTTACTTAAACTCAAATAATGTGACCCAAGGTGCAATATTTTTCCGTTGTTTACATACCTATTTTGACAGGTGGTTTGTTGTTGTTGTTGTTTGTTTTTTTATTCACCCATTCTGGGCAGGCAAAAGAACATAGTCTATAGAGCTAAGTCTTTAGAAGTATCTATACTCTATGGCGTAACGAAGTAAGCCGGGATAGCTCGTTTAGCCATAAACCTACTCTTCAAGCTGGTACTGGTAGGTACGTACTTTATTATTTTGTAAAATATATTTGTACTAGAGGCTGCCCCACGGTCTCACCCGCGCAGATTTCTCATAAACACAAAAATCCCGTTTTTTTTCCCGTTCCCGTGGGAATTTCGGGAATTCCCTTCTTAGTGCTCACCTACACTCCGCAAGGAACCCACGTGCCGATTTTCAGCTTTCTACGCCCAGTAGTTTCGGCTCTGCGTTGTCTGTCAGTCAGTCAGTCAGTAACGAAAAAGTTTTATATATATTGATTTGTTAAATTCCCAATTTTCCCGTAAGAATTTTGTAATAAAAAGTAACCTTTGTCCTTTCTCTGGCTTTGGAATGTCCGTATACCAAATTTCATTTAAATCGGTTCAGTAGTTTTGTCGCCAAAGCTAGACAGAGAGACAGATAGAGTTACTTTTGCATTTATAATATTACTTTTCGACCCGGTGAACTTCGTACCGCCTAATATTTTACTATTTTATGCATGTATTATACATATAAACGTTCCTCTTGAATCACTTTATTGATTTAAAAAAACGCATCAAATTCCGTAGCATAGTTTAAAAGATTTAAGCATAGGTACATAGGGACAGACGCGGGAAGCGACTTTATTTTATACTATGTATTGATATTGATGAAATTTAGATTGGTACCTAGAGTAATTTGTTGCATTTAAAATGCTATTAAAAGTATCTGTGATCTGTGGTCAGTTGAGAGCGGACGGATGACAAAAGCTTGTCGAAAGTAATTTAAGTACATCGAAAGAAACGTTTGGGAGAGATCATTATCATCATCATCAGTTTAGCCGAAAGACGTCCACTGCTGGACAAAGGCCTCCTCCACAGAATGCCACAACGACCGGTCTTGAGCCACGCTCATCCAGTGTATTCCCGCAGCCTTCATCAGGTCGCCTGACCACCTTATGGAGGGGTAGTCAACGGTAAATATTCCTCGATCAAATTGGTCACGTTCTCAAGAAAGACCTTGTGAAGAGTTCACGAAATCGACGTGCGTGTATGGAAAGGGTTATGACTGTAGAAGAAGCGAAAGAAAAGTGTGTCAGGATCGTAGAGCAAGTGAATAACATGTCTCTGCCTACCCCGAAGCGACGTTATTGTAACTTAAATGTATGTGACAGTTATAACGGAATTCCTGTTAACCCCGTTTATCACTATAGAAGTTAAATAAACAGTAATAGCAATTATAACTGGATACAAATAGTAAAATAAACACTTCTGGAAATCCTACAAAATGAAGCAAAAAATGCTTCATTGTTAGCATTTGTGGTAGTAACAATAGACTTTTAGTACCGTTTAGTATGAGAATAACGGTTTTATAATAATTACTAAGCCCACGCTCTTATACTATCTGGATAACTAGTAAGTACTTTAACTACAGAAACGATTTTGATGAAACTGTCTACAACTATATGATATGAACTCTGCAAATCCAAAATCAAAGTGAAATCAGTTTACACTTTTGCCGATTAGCGTGCACACCGACTGACGACAATAGAAAAGCAGATCCCAAGGCTTTACAAACCTTTCGATCGAAACTTTTTTGTTTTTTTGTAACCTGCGAGTATGTGGGGCTCGCACCCACTAAAACCCCTCGGCGGCCGTCATGGCGCTTTTGGGAAGAACCCCGGGAACCTTAAATATTAGCGTCCGCTCTGTTGCTATACAGCTTCGTGTTCGGGGAGGGCATGCTGTTCTCTCCCCGGATCGCCTTTGGAGCTGCGGCGGCACAGTGCCACAATCTGTGCCGCCGCCCATCTCGGGGCCGTTTGATGAGTGTTTCGGGCCCCCGGCACCAAATCTCCTGGGGGATGCGTTATATAGGTACCCTAGACCCTAGGCTATCGTTTCTTATGTGATGTAAAATAATGAGGCATCACAATCATGTCCCTAACTAGGAAGAACCTGTATCTTAGGGTGCCCGAAAATAATACAGATACGAATGATACACCCAGACCGGAAAAACAAACATCAATATTCATAATTCATCTCAAGGGTTCGCCCGGTGGGAATCGAACCCGGTGCGCCCGCGTCACAGTCCACATCACTGCCAACTGAGCCACGGAGCAGTAGGTTGAACTACAACCTGATATAGGTAGTATAAACCAGCTTAACAAAACCATCTAAGTAGATCTTTAACACAAAATACTAATGGTTGTGTGTGACGTAACCGTTTTTGGTTTTATAAAAGCCAAAGTACTTATACTTTGAAAAGAGGCGACCAGAAGGTGTTACAGAAAACTAACAATAGGGTAGCCTAACTAGGCTCAGCGGCTTTTAAGCCTATGCTTAGCTAAATATTAGGTAATAAGCAAGTTTAAACTATGACGTAATATCGTAATAGAGAGTGTAGTTAGCAGGCTGAGCTAAATATTTAAATACTAGTCAGATAAAAAAATAGATTATATGAATAAAAGTTATTTTCGGGCACCCTAGATAGAGTTGTCTTGTGGTGACGGCATAATAATTCTACCACCCCTTTTCTTTCGATGGGTGTCGTGAAAGGCGACTGGGAATTTCCGAAAGTCGGGCAGCAGCGTCCTTCGTTGAAAATTTCAAACAACCTTATGCGATCGCCAACCCGCCTGCCAAGCGTGGCGATTATGTCAAATTCAAAATTCAAATTAAAATTCTTTATTCAATATAGGATACAAGATATCACTTATTGAAAGTCAATTAGACTACATCTAATCTAATTGCTATTGATACCTTATTTGGTAAAGTATCCTATACTGTGAGAGGCGAGGTAGTTCAGGGTGCCCACCAATTGGCTCAGGTAAACAACAACAACAAGGTGCCTTGCCTTACGACAATAGTCGCCTGGAGAGACCCCTATACGAGCCCTCCTCTGTCAAATGATTCTACTCCCTTTCGCAATAATTTTACAGCGTAGAGATGAAAGGGGTAACAAACTCTACTTTACAATTTATCTCGCATTTTTTTCCCTTTTTGTTTTGTGATATTACAATACAATTAGGTGGCAATACAATGAATATTATACAGATTAATAAAAATGAAATTACATGAAATAATGTAAAATATCGAAGTGCAGAGCTAGACTACTTCAATGCGTCATTGTCGTTTACATATGAAAAACCCCCTCCCACAAGGTTTATCCTTATGGTGATCTCTGGGGTAGGCCTGCGTCCAGCAGTGGATTAAATATACTTAAATGTTTAAAACTATGTAACGGATTTTTATGCTGTTTATTAAATAGATAAAGTTATTCAAGAGGTTCTTAAGTACATGCACAAGATAATAATAGGTTAGGCGGTAGTAATTAATATTTGAATTAGAAATAATATCAATATATCACCACCAAATAATATCACCTTGTGTCCTTATTTGAAAAATTAAAATAGTTAAACTTACTGTATAACATCCTATGTACCATACTTTCTCTTATGTTAAAATTCCTAATCGTCAACAGTTTTAATAATGGGTCTTATTTGTAGAGATTTGAATTATTTATGAGCCTAGTGCCTCACCTCAAAACCTGATTGTACTAGAAACTATCTAATAGAACACAAGGTATTATAGTATTTGGTTGCAGTTATTACTATAATTGTTCATTTCAATTTAAAACCATTTCTTTTGGTCGTATTCATTTGTAAAGTGAAAATTTTTACTTCTATAGAACCTGTATTAACACTAAAAGGTAAGTGGTGTTATTCAGAATATTTTAATACAAGTTTTTTTATTCAATTGAAAGTTAGAATATTGATTTGAAATTATATCAATTAAGAAATAATTGTCTTTATACGAATTCAATTTGCACGTAAAATCTATGCAAATTAAGCGTAAATATGCGTTTGTCTAAAAAAAGTTAATTAAAAAATCAACTTTTCTTGATTTTGTGTATTTTTGTAAAATAAACGTTTATCAATTTATTCATTTTTGAAACTGAAAGCAAGTTTAAGCAATAAAAACAATAAAAAATTATAATTCTGCTATACCTCAGTACATTTCACGTAAAGCAAGAAATGTTAACGATTCTCTAAGAAGACATTAAAACAAACGTGACAACGTAAAGGGAAAGGATTTCCTTATAAAGTACTAGTTCGACTTCCACTACCTGCCTAAGACCGGTTGCAATGCACTTCAAGCCCTTATGTCAGCGCACACGCGATATCCAATGTGGCGGATACGTTATCGAGTGGCCGATACAGATAATCGAATCTTTTTCCGGCTATACGATTGTCATCAGATACATAGTATAAAACAAAGTCCCTTCCCGCGTCTGTCCCTATGTATGCTCATATCTTTAAAACCATGCAACGGACTATGATGCCGTTTTAAAAAGATAGAGTGATTCAAGAGGAAGGTTTATATGTTTAATACATGCACAACTTAGTAATAGGTTAGGTTAGTATATAAGTAATGAATATATGAACGGTATGAAGTTCGCCGGGTCGACTAGTTTGACTTTAAAAAAATAATTACAACGCATTAGATTTTGTGAATTACCCTATCCCCTGTTTAAGACTTTTTTGTGGTTTAAAATCTGATAAAGAAATTGCAAATTTTCGTGAAACTTCGTGAAACAGAACGGCTAATATACAGGGTGTTTCTGACAAGGCGGTAATAAATCAAAGGAGGGATACTGCTCACCATACCTAACAACTTTCCCAAAGCAACATGGTTTGAAATCTCAAAACAAAAATCAGCCGTCACGTACATTGACCCCGTCAGCTGATCGTACCAATGTATGGAACATCTGTTATTTTTTTTTATAATATTGGTATAGACAATATTATAAAGAGGAAAGATTTGTTTGTTTGTTTGTAACGAATAGGCTCCGGAAATACTGAACCGATTCGAAAAATTCTTTCACTGGTAGGAAGCTACATTAACCCCGAGTGTCATAGGCTATATTAGATATTCAAAAAAAATAGGGATCCTTACCTAAACTCAAATAATGTAAACCAAGGTGCAATATTTTTTCCGTTGTTTACATATTGTGACAGGTGGTTTGTTGTTGTTGTTTGTTTTTTTATCAAGACCATTCTGGGCAGGCAAAAGAACATAGTCTATAGAGCCAAGTATCTTATATTCTATGGCGTAACGAAGTAAGCCGGGAAAGCTCGTAATTAATATTTGAATTAGAAATAATATCAATATATCACCACCAAATAATATCACCTTGTGTCCTTATTTCAAAAATTAAAATAGTTAAACTTACTGTATAACATCCTATGTACCATACTTTCTCTTATGTTAAAGTTCCTAATCGTCAACAGTTTTAATAATGGGTCTTATTTGTAGAGATTTGAATTATTTATGAGCCTAGTGCCTCACCTCAAAACCTGATTGTACTAGAAACTATCTAATAGAACACAAGGTATTATAGTATTTGGTTGCAGTTATTACTATAATTGTTCATTTCAATTTAAAACCATTTCTTTTGGTCGTATTCATTTGTAAAGTGAAAATTTTTACTTCTATAGTACCTGTATTAACACAAGTAAGGTAAGTGGTGTTATTCAGAATATTTTAATACAAGTTTTTTTTTAATTGAAAGTTAGAATATTGATTTGAATTTATATCAATTAAGAAATAATTGTCTTTATACGAATTCAATTTGCACGTAAAATATATGCAAATTAAGCGTAAATATGCGTTTGTCTAAAAAAAGTTAATTAAAAAATCAACTTCTCTTGATTTTGTGTATATTTTTGTAAAAGGAATGTTTATCAATTAATTCATTTTTTGAAACTGAAAGCAAGTTTAAGCCATAAAAACAATAAAAATTTATAACTCTGCTACCTCAGTACATTTCACGTAAAGCAAGAAATGTTAACGATTCTCTAAGAAGACATTAAAACAAGCGTGACAACGTAAAGGGAAAGGATTTCCTTATAAAGTACTAGTTCGACTTCCACTACCTGCCTAAGACCGGTTGCAATGCACTTCAAGCCCTTATGTCAGCGCACACGCGATCTCCGATGTGGCGAATACGTTATCGAGTGGCCGATACAGTTAATCGAAATCTTTTTCCGGCTATACGATTGTCATCAGATACATAGTATAAAACAAAGTCCCTTCCCGCGTCTGTCCCTATGTATGCTCATATCTTTAAAACCATGCAACGGACTATGATGCCGTTTTAAAAAGACAGAGTGATTCAAGAGGAAGGTTTATATGTTTAATACATGCACAACTTAGTAATAGGTTAGGTTAGTATATAAGTAATGAATATATGAACGGTATGAAGTTCGCCGGGTCGACGAGTTTGACATAAAAACAATAATTACAACGCATTAGATTATCTGAATTACCCTATCCCCTGTTTAATACTTTTTTGTGGTTTAAAATCTGATAAAGTAATTGCAAATTTACGTGAAACTTCGTGAAACAGAACGGCTAATATACAGGGTGTTTCTGACAAGGCGGTAATAAATCAAAGGAGGGATACTGCTCACCATACCTAACAACTTTCCCAAAGCAACATGGTTTGAAATCTCAAAACAAAAATCAGCCGTCACGTACATTGACCCCGTCAGCTGATCGTACCAATGTATGGAACATCTGTTATTTTTTTTGAGATTTCGACCCATGTTGCTTTGGGAAAGTTGTTAGTTACGGTGAGCAGAAGCCCTCCTTTGATTTATTACCGCCTTGTCAGAAACACCCAGTATTTTAAGCCGATTGCACTCGTGTAGTTAAAAAGTGGCCATCGCGTGCAGTAAGGCTATAGTTCGAAAGGTCACAAGTACTCTGTATGTGATACTATCATCTTCCGTTTCTAATGTCAACGTGAAATTTTAATGGTGTTGGCGTCTACTATACGCAATTTAAAATATGCAAACGTCATTTTACTATTACCTTTTAAGTAGAAGAAATTTTCTTTTGGTATTTAACCTGTCTTGGATAGTTCTAAAATATCCGTGAAGTTTTACTTCGAAAAAATGGGGATAAAGGGGCTTTTCAATAACTTAACTTAGCTGAGGTTCCCAACATTTATTTTCTTAAAGACTACTTTTAAAATTAAACTGGTTCTTGTAGACCCCTTGTAGCTAAATTTCTACAATATCCCCAAATGTCAAACGGATGTAGTTGTTGAAGTGGTCCAACCTCCTTATTTCGTAATGCTGAAATATAACTCTATCCTTCAAATTTACCACAGTTTTATAGATAGTAAAGTTCATCTATAGAATACCTAGATCGTACATCATCAAACTTGTGCACGCGCACACATCTAATACTTAACTAGACTCAAAATTAAGCGTGCTTCCTGGACTAGGTATTCAAAACTCAAACAACAACTTAATGGTTTATAAAATTATCTAATGTTTGGAATAATTTGTAGAAAATGCCTTTAGAGTGGCTGTAAAGTTGAAGGATAGCTCTATAATAATAACAATAACACATCACACTCAGAGCCCCTAACTAGGAAGAACCTGTATCTAGGGTGCCCGAAACACACACAGAAACGAACATCACACCCAGACTGGAAACAAACATCGATATTCCTTATATCAACATTCGCCCCGCCCGGGAATCGAACCCGGTTGCACACGCTTACTCAGTCCACATCACTGCCAACTGAGCCACGGAGCAGTCAGCTATATTATGAAGGATAGCGAAATAAGGGGTTTGGAACAATTTGGGAACTAAAGATTCAGAGCAAAAAAAAAACAGTTCAGAATAAACGCTAGCTGAACATGACTTTTTTCTTTCTAAGGCAAATAATAATTCAGATAGCCATGTAGGTCACATAAACGTAACATTAGTCTAGTTCAAACACCTTTGATTGTTTGCACTTACACTTTCAAGTGAAATTGTCAGCCACTCGAGTAAGCGAGTAATTTCACGAGTCATTGCTTAAATCAACTTAAGTAATTAAGTCAGTCGTACCTTACTGTTTTGACGAGAATTCTAATTTCATGCTAACTTTATAAATTGTATACTTACTATTTTAAGTATAGTAATAAGTAAATGTTATTAAATGTTTTATTAATTAATAGCGTTTAAACTTTGGTTCAAATAGATTAATACCTAAAAGGTAGCTAAGAACGGTGGATAACCGGAGTCTTCTATCTATTGATATTAATTCTAAATATTACCAACAATTTTAAATTTATAACCAAATCTTCGTTTAAGTGAATCAGTTATTTATATTATCATATCGGAATTCGTATAATTATCTAGTAAATGCACCGAGACACGCAATTCTTTGTACATTTAAGAGCCAGTTTACAGCGATACTAGCGCCATTCTCGAAAAAAATTAATATCTTCTAAACTAAGGCAAATATCAAAAATATGGCATTGTATGACACTAGATAATGAAGCCGAGTATTTTTAGGGCACTGTTGTATAGCTTTTAAGTTAAAGACCAAAGAAAGCTACAAAGTGTTAATAAAAGTGGCCACTTTTAGCAACAATCTGTTTATAATTTTGTTCTTTTAAGTTATGACTACTTTACTGTGCTCAAAAAATACTAATCAAGATTATCTAGTGTCATACAGTGCCACATTTTTGATATTTGCCTTAGTTTAGAAGATATTTTTTTTTTCGCGAATGGCGCTAGCATCGCTGTAAACTGGCTCTTAACAAGATGACATCTTGAAAGTGGATCTAAACCACCTTCTAAATAATATTTATTTTTAGATAAAATGAAATATTGTCAAAAAATAGTATGATGAATGATGAGTAATAATCTTATCTATCAGTCAGTGGAAAGGGAGGAATGTTTCAGTTGGTGGAAGCTCCAATTACCCCCGACGCTCCCCCGAGCGACGTGAAATGCGATAGGCATTTCCCCCCGTTATAATTTATCAAAGAGGTGAAATTGTAGCATATTTTTAAGTTCATTCAAATAATGGGTACTTATCCTTGTATGTATGTAGGTATGAATTAAAATTAAAAAATATATTATTATACATTTTATCGTCAATTTCCTTTTTTTTTTGCAATATGGCGTTTGTGATTGTCAATAAAACTTAAGTCACTCGAGAGTTTATGAGTGAAAGATATACTTTTAAGATAAATCTTACAAAGCGATCTGTTAGATAACTTGATTTATGGATTGCCTTGTTAGATGTTTACTACGACTTAGTTTGTTATTTTCTTACCATCATCATCATAAAAGGCCATATGATGAGTTAAAATACTACCCCCATCCAGTGAACTCATTCTGAACCTTCAATCTATAATTTTTAATATTTTTTTTTTGAACTTTTTGAAACATGTTTCAAATGTAAGTATTGTAAACTTTTATTTTGTTTATTTGAGATAAATGGCGGTTATGTGAAACACATTAAAAAAATGTTTTTTGGACAACTGCTGCTATTAGGATATTCAAAAGTTCAACAGTTACGTAACAGATATCAAAACGAAACAATAAATCAGTATCCTTTTACGAGCTTACGTGTTAATTTAAGATTAAAAAAATATACCTATAGACTTGTCACAAATTAAAATAATAATCACACAATAAAAAAAATCTTGAAAAATATAAACTTACCGTGAAAACGGCATAACAGAAAGCACCTGTCAACTGCATTGTGCACTCTATCCCCGCGTAGCACACTAGAAATTTAATTGAATTGAATAAAAATTATTTATTAATTATATATTTTTGTCGAGGCATGCGCACCGGAGGAAAGTCGGGCGTATAGTGGCGCGTGCGCAGCGAGATGACTGTGCACCAGTCGACTGTGACGGAACTTTATAGAGCTGATTTCATTAATTACCTATGAAAATATAATTTACTTTTCTAATGTATAAAATGGGACTACGTATGATACGGCGGCCCTACACGAAGGCTAGTCTACACGGTGCGAGTCAGCTTTTCGAGTAGCTGCACTGCAGTAACTCGCACCGTTTGGACGGAACATACGATTAACTCTACATGCGAGTTGCTCAGTAGCTCGTAAAAAAAACTAAGTAGCAACCGAGTAGCCTGTCCACTTGCCAGGCGAGCTGCTTGCACTGTGTAGTGTAAGCCAGCCATAAAAAGGAGCTAAAGAGCGTGGATAGGACCCACCCAAGGGATCCAAGGTTCGATACCCAATGAAGGCAAATACAATTGACTCTTTCCAGACATTTAATGTTGCCACCATCGTTTCCGAGCCATGCACCCATGGCCTGCATTTTTATAATATTTATATGTTATCCTTAGTAAAAATAAGTTATGTAGGTAGGTAATGAATGCTTATATTCATACGAATGATGTTTTTTTTTCTGTTATATGACATCTGTCATAGAATGCTGTCTCTTCAGTGTTCTGTAATGCGGAAAGTTTTGTTCTCCTTCTGTGGACTGTTGGTTTCTTACAAAGCCATTGGTATTAAGTAGGTATTAACAGCTCCAATGAAATTCTCAGCATCAATGATAGTGCACGGCATACGGCACCACTAGCGCTCTCTCATTATTAAAAACCCCCCACTTTAATTCAAACATTAATGTTTGAATCTATAAGTTTAATGTTCTTCTAAATAACTCAATTGATTTTTACGCCCATACTTTCCTATTTTTATTATAGGTACTTATTCAATAATTATTTCTACCTACTTTATATAAGGCTGCCCATTGCATTGATTGCATTAAAATATAACTATAAGTATATTATAGCTAATACGGCGAACTTCGTTACGCCACAGAATTTAGGATACTTAACTATTAAACACTTGGCTCTATAGACTATGTTCTTTTGACTGCCCAGAATTGGCTTATTAAAAATAACAAACAACCACAACTGTCAAAATATATAAACAACGGGAAAAATGCACCTTGGGCTACATTATTCGAGTTTAAGTAAGGATCCCTAATTATTTTAAAAATCTAATATAGCCTATGTCACTCGGGGATAGCGTAGCTTCCTACCAGTGAAATAATTTTTCAAATTGATTCAGTATTTCCGGAGCCTATTCGTTACAAACAAACAAACAAACAAATCTTTCCTCTTTATAATATTGTTTATTAATTATTAGGTTAGTTTGGATTTTTTTCAATAGTGGTTTCGGGAGTAGTGCCGTAGTGCCATAATCACGTAGAAGATCATCATCATTATTATCTCAGCCGAAAGACGTCCACTGCGAGATATAGGCCATTCCCACAACAGGACACCACAAGGGGCTATTACTAATGTCAGGGTTTTGTTTTGCTATAATCGCCATGCTTGGAAGGCGGGTTGGCGATCTGGCGATGAATAGAAGTTGAATCGAATACAAAATGCATGCTATGAGGTCAGCGGTCAGTGGGCCGCTTTGGCCTCTTACTTATTGCAAAAACTTGTCATATGGTGGCGTCTCTTTCCAACTCGTCGAGACGATGGAGTATTTGAAGCGTCTTTCCCCCACTCCGTTTATATTGTGGATGCTAAGGCTGATTACACAGTCGAGTCGCAGCTCGAACTCGCTCTCCAAAGTGTCAAAATATACTTTAAGAGCCAGTTTACAGCGATGCTAGCGCCATTCGCGAAAAAAAATAATATTTTCTAAACTAAGGCAAATATCAAAAATGTGGCACTGTATGACACTAGATAATGTAGCCTAGTATTTTTTGATCACAGCAAAGTAGTCCTAAGTAAAAATAACAAAAAAAAACATAGATTCTTGCCAAAAGTGGCCACTTTTATCAACACTTTGTAGCTTTCTTTGGTCTTCAACTTAAATGCTGTACAGAAGTGCCCTAAAAATACTAGGCTACATTATCTAGTGTCATACTGTGCCACATTTTTGATTTTGCCTTAGTTTAGAAGATATTTTTATTTTCGCGAATGGCGCTAGCTTCGCTGTAAACTGGCTCTTAAATCGTTCTCTGTTCCAAATCAATACACAGTATAAAATAAAGTCGATTCCCGCGTCAGTCCCTATGTATGCTTAAATCTTTAAATTGACGCAACGGATTTTTATGCGGTTTGTTTAAATAGATAGAGTGATTCAAGAGGAAGGTTTATAAGTATAATAAGTATATGCACGAAATATTAAAAGGTTAGGCGGTACGAAGTTCGCCGGGTCGACTAGTTAATATACACAGCCGAGTTCCGACTTCAAGACAGTGAAGCATACGCTCGTCGAAGTATAAGATGGCCGGAGCCAGGATAATCAGTACTCGGGAACGACTTGTCGGAGTATCAAACTCGAGCGAAACCAAACACGGACTGGTGAATGTAAGCCTGTAAGAAGGTAACCATCTCTTGGTTTATTTTAGAACCTCTTAACGGCTCCAGTAAGACTCAAAGACTTATAAAAAATTCCTTAGGTCCCTCTTACTCTTTGTTATTTTGCTTTACACAGTTGACCCTAGATGGCGCTAGCTGCTCAAAAACTTGAGTTGTATGTTGTACACTTTGTTATTTTAAAAACAGCCTTAATTTTTCGCAACTCTATCTAACAAATAAATACTGTATAGGAATAAAACTTTTGATTTGAAGTTCCATAACGATTTAAAATCAGTTTTTAACCCTTTTAGTAGAATTCTTAAAAATAAAGTTATAAATTTGCACTGCACTTTTGGAGAAAGAAGTAAGTTTTAAAGACAAGAGATCCCGGAGATACAAATGTAGTAAAAAATAATAAATATAAAAATAAAAAACATCAAACTCAGTGGCATGAAAAATTTATTTATTTACTTTTCACTTGTATGTATACTATGCTAAAATAAATACAGATATTGTTCGAATAGCTTCATCTCATTATTTTTTATTTATAATAATAATAATAATATGTTCAATTAAATAATTAATTACTTATTTATATTTATTGTTAAAGTACCGTTTTAACTATTTATTTACAATTGAATAGAAGAAGAAATTCGGATAATATTTTTTATACTTAACTTATTTTTTTTTAAATGATTGCGTGCAAAATATAACACTTTTGATATTTTCATTCAAATTTATACAAAAAAAAAAAAAAATTAAAATTATAATTTCCAAGAGATCGCTTTATGACTTTAACATTCTCTTTTATTATTTAATGATTCTAATGTATTAATATTCATTAGAACGCACATAAAGCTTAAATTTTTTATTGTAAAACCGTATGCATAGGTTGTTTGCTGGCCATTTAAAACAGACAGGGAGCTCGATGTGCGACCTAATGTTTTCAAATAAATGTTTATTACTGTTAAGTTTGGTTTGTATTTATGTTCAATTAAAGGTAATAAAGTGCACAGTTCATCGTAATTTATCAAATTTTTTTAATTATTTTGAGTCATTTTACTAGCGTAGTTCTTAATATTAAAAACTTTTTAAATAAGAAATATACTTAAGAAATCTAGGAAAACTTTGAATTCGGAAGAAAAAATCTCTTAACGTAGTTCTTGCTCTGCCAACGACGTTGATCACTGCACAATAATTAAAATTCAATTAATAATGGTTAAGTAAAAAAAAAGTTTAATTCAAAAGGTGTATTTACATGAAAATTCGTGCAAACGATAACGTACATTGGCAGTGCTATGCGAATTGGCGACTTCACAAGTGAACAATGTGCTTAATTTATTTTTTGATATGTTAAATTTCTTGATTATTATATTATTCGATACATAATTTACAAATACTAATTCGAAAAGCTCTTTACCATCCAGCAAAGCTCTAAAACACGCAAAAGCTTTTTTAATCTTTATTAAAAAATATATAATACACCTAAATTAAAACTAAAGTGTTCATTGCATCACGTGGAAAAAGGTAAAAAAATATAATGATACAAAACCGACTTAAATTATTTTTAATATTTTTTGGATACTTTATATTTTCTATACAATTTTATTTATCTACAACAAAAAAGATATGGAAGGACCCTGTTTTTGTTTATAATTCAATTTAGTATTAAACTTAAATAAATAATTTATTTAAGAAAAATACTACATTTATCAAATCGGTAGCGAGGCATAAATTAAGATTTTAAAGTAAAAAGAAAAAAACATTGGTAACAAAGTACAAAAATAACCCTACGGGATAACTTATCTAGACACTTACAAAAGACTGACAGTAAAATATATAACCACTAAGTAAAAAAACATTGCACAACGCTTAAAACGAGAACTAATTAGATCACAAAATCTTCACTCGAAACAAATAATGCAGAAGAAATAAATAGGTAAAGTAACTCTGATCTCAAAGATATGGTCAAAAAGGGAGATGTTTAAAAAACAACTGAACAACAAACCATGTCGTTTAAAAAGCCATACTTCTGCTGGTCATATTTACTATAATATACTCAAACACAAAATATAGTGTAACAGTCTACCGTATTATTCATAAAGATACAACAGTAGATTTAGGTATCTTTACTGGAGGTCTACTACTCTGGTTCGTTGTATGGTAAATACGTGGCATCCAGTCTAAATTGACATACGTCAAACAACTAAACTTAAAGCAAAATATTCATACCAATTTCATTGAAATCTCTCAAAATATCTAATGTACATACATTTACTGTACTTTAATCACTGGATAAACTTCTGGGATCAACTGCTCTGCATGTTTTAGGACAAGATTTTATTTAAACGATATATTTTGAAACATGATGTGGTTCAAAATAATATTATAGGTTTAATGTCGTTTTGAAAACTTTAGACCTTAAGGAAGATAAAAAAACGAAAAATGTGTTTGCAGTGGCGTCAAAATTCAAAGTGAGTCGCCTGTAGAGAAAAGAAAAGATGTAGAACGACTTTAGAGTCTTTTAAAAATAGTGTAAATGAAGATGGCGAATAACTTCAAACACGATAAATGATAAATCCTAAACTTTTTGATGTATGCAGTAGAAACACAAACAAAATCAACACAAGATTACAAACATAACCTTGAGATGATGCTATGAATTCAGTATCTACATCAATTATATTCTCTATAAATAAATCAGAGTTCAGAGTGCACGAAAAAAAAGCTGGAAAGCATCACTGTGTAGCCTCAGCGGTGTGGTACGCGTGTGACGGATAACGCCATACCTGAGGTGGGGAGTATTCTACTGGAACCTCCTGGGCCGCTCCACCAGCCCCCCACATCAGCACCGTTTGCCTTGGCATCTCTGAAGACTGCTGCTGCATCCTATCATGTTCCGTCGACCCACTAGACCCACCAGGGCTCGGTCCAGCCGGTATATTCGGCGACCTTCGTTCAACTCCTACAGGACTCATATACCGTCCTGTACTGTCAACATAGGTATAATCTCTTGAAGGAGGTCTGTGGTATGTTGGAGCTACTTCGTACCCTGGTGGTGCAGGCTCAAGAAAACCGTTTGGTGGATACGGTGTGTAGTGATACGCGCTTAAGGGTTTATACTGGTGAAACAGGTTGTCTGGTGTTAAGAATCTCTCGTCTAAAGGCGGTGGAGCGTAGTGTAGAGGTGGTGCTGGAGGGTATTCTCCGTAAGGTGCTGTATACGCCCCGTTGATGTTAGTATAAGCCGCTGCAACAGCGTCTGCTGCTAAATAGTCTACTGATGGAGGAGCGGGAGTCGCTGGTAATCTTCTCTTATTCCTGCACGTTGATAAGAAATCTCTCAGTTGTGTTTTATATCGTCTCGCAGCTCTTGGAGGTGTGGTAGAGGCGGTTTCGCAACCAGACAACTGTTCTGTTTCAGAGAAGTAAAGACTAGTAAGGCCTGTGTCTAAGTAGCTCACTTTGAAGTCCATTGTTCTTTTGCCTAAGAGATCTCTGCCTTCTTCTTCCCTGTAAAGAAAATGGAAACCATGAGGGTATATTCTTGTAAATTCTCTAAACTTTTTCATAGTTTCTCTTATCTCAGCCGAGAGATGTCCACTGTTGGGCATAGGCCTCCCTCTTATATCACCACAAAGACATACACTTTGGGGCTTTACCATTAACACCTGAGATCTAAGGCAGATGGGTTGGCGATCGCAGTATGGCTCTTTAAGGTTTTAAACAAAGGACGCAGCTGCCATTCCGAGAGAAAATCTCTAAGTCGCCATTTACGACAGGAGATGGGGTGATGGTATTCTAGGCGACTCGGTTTCACTCATAATAGGTATACTCATTAACTGGACTGGCTATCAGTCCAACGAAATCTAAATATAGGTAACTCACATAAGCGGCCTATGAGTGCTAATAACGAAATCTGGCTTGGAGTTCTTGTAAACGAGCCTTGAAGAAGTCTGCAGCCACTGCCACTGGCCCTCCTTGGTCTGGAAGCGGTACGCGATCATGCCGGAAGCTCCTGTTTTTAATACTGTAAAAGAATAAAACACGTTTTTTATAATTATATTAGGTAAAACAAAAAGTTTGCTTTCCTTTAAATCTCTTTTGAAGGAAATAATTGCGTTGGTTGCTATTATTTATGATTGTTAACATTTTTAGTTATTACCTAAATGTTTTGCGTTTAGAACTCTAGCTATCAACAACATAATTTTATCTCAGATAAAATACATTCACGGCTGGATATAGGCCTCGTCCACTCAAGATAATGACCAGTCTTGCGCCACCCTTATACAATGTATTTACACGACCTTTACCAGGTCTTCTGACTATTTTGTAAGGGAAATTCCTTTCCTGCGTCTTTTACTTTAAACAAATAGATTAAGTATAATTTAAGTTCAACTTACATTCTTGGTGTGCACTAGCCACATACGCCAGGTCATCGTAATGTACTAGATCATAGCCACCCATGTTGGCTAACTCTGCGTCGGTGTAGCCAAGCAACATTTTGCCCCTGAAAAATCAAGAGCATAGAAGTTATCAAGGGTTTTACCACTCGGAAACTAGTTTAACAACATAAAATTTTCTTAGATGAAATACATGTACATAAAGAAATAATGCATCATAGACAATAACTTGAAAGAACTGTATTTAGAGTGCCCGAAATATAGGTAGGTAGATACAAAGACTCGGAAGCAAATATCAATATGAATCATTACAACATTCGACTCTGCTGGGAATAAAACCCGGACTTCTAGGGTCACGGTAGATATAAGAGCTGACTTAGCACAAAAATCCAAATAAATAGAGAACTGGAGCTAATTAACTTTATAATTAGAAATCTTTTAGTTCAGAAAAAACTACTTGCTTGCAAAGTTTTTCGGAAATATAAATAATCATACAGATTTTAATTCCAATCAAATAATCAAACAATTAGCAATGCATACCTTTGGTCCATTGAGACTAGAGAAAAATCCAGTTTGTGTTTGCTCTTGAACATAACTTCTTTCTGTGGAATCTCCAGCAGGCTTGGTGGACCAAAGGGAGCGCATATTGCAAAAAGAGCTAAAGGAGGTTCTTCTGTTTTCTTGTTTTGCCCGTGAAGTACTTTGACGCGACCTCGGATGTCTAGCCTCTGAAAATATAATAAATTTAGTTATAGACAAAATTTTGCATTGCACAATTGATATTGGGATAATCTAGGATTATAACTGTGAAATATTTTTTAATCGATCCAGTAATTCGGAGCCTATTCGATTTAAACAAACAATCAAAACTTTGTTATTTATAATATTAGTGTCTAGGGACATTTTTTTTATTTTATCTTGCTAGTGCAATTGCAGAATGAAGATGTGGTTCTTTTAATACATGAAAACTGTAACTAAGCTTTGAATTTAGGCAAAGTAATAACCACCAACTTATTCATAAAGAATTAACTTACCAAAAACCCAGAAGTATTATCCAGTAAACATCGAAACCGGACTGTGAAACTTCTTTCCAGCAAATGTGCTCTTTCCGGCCTCAGTACATCTTGCAGAGTCAGGGAACTGGCCTCAGGTGGCAGGAAGGAGTTCCATAGTAATTGTCTTTGGAGTTCTTCCCGGTCTTCTGAATGGACCAGCTCGTAGACCGATTGATGGACTATGTCTGACTGAAAAATAAAATAAAATTATTTTTATCACAAATTAGTAATTAGGGTACCTATCAAATTAGTACTGGTTAGATAGTAAAGTAATGAAAATATTGTGACCGCTTATGATTTTTAATTTCCCTTTATTAACTTCCACTATCTACCGATCTCTTACTTACGTTACAATTCAATAAAGACACACAGATTTGCAAGTCACTCATCAAACAATAAATCAATATTAAATAACCGCAACACCCTCAAAGGTTACACAAAAATCTATTTACGAACAATTTCTATGGATTACCGCAAGGCATTTGACACGGTTGACTATTCTATCCTGCAGGATATAGGGTGTTTAATTGTTTGTGAAACTAAATAAGGCGTTAGTTACTTGTCATATAACAAATGCCCGTGTAAACACCGTCCATAATGCGCTGACAGGCAGATGATCCGTACAATAGTAATTGATAATCAATGGTGCACCCCAAGGTGCGTTTCTGGGACCCCCTCTTTTAAACAACAATGGGTTGTTTAAAATATATTGTTGCAAGTAAACTTCGTGTTACGCCAATATTTGGCTTAGTTTCAAAAGTTGTTTCCCTTTTTTGTATTTGAATCACAAGTTTTTTAAATGATCTAAACTAATTGCCCCAAGAAACGATGGAGCGACAAAGTGGGAGCTTGCGACAGGGCCTGGTGGAAATCTTCTCAGAACCAAAAGTAGTGGGACAGCTTAGGCTTGTTCTAATAATAATAATCTCAACTCCATTCCAACTCTAATATATCAGTTATTGAAATGCCACAAACGGAACCGAAATAGACAAGCAGAAAAGTATTCCCGAAAATTTGTACGAAACAATAATTTGTGTTGTCAAAATATGATTTGTTTCCTAATAGCATTTGGTTCCGTAGGGTAGGGGCGCGTTGCCATGGTTTCCAAGTTTGGTTAATACACCTTGATACCGCATTAATTTTAGTACAGGTTTTACGTTCCGTTTTGATTTTATGGTCCTTCTGATTTATGAATGGGGTTTATTCGGAAGAAAGTATTTTTATATTTGTGAATGTTTTGAATTCGTTTCGTATTTTGAATGATAAATATGAATCATCCGTGTATTTTTCGCTAAATTTATTTTAATACTACTGAATAGAATTGAATATATTTTGGGATTTTAGTACCCACCCTAGTAAAGTAGAGTAAAAGCTAGTTATTAGTTAAGTAAATTGAATTATATTTTTCAAAATAACATCGGGTTATTTTATAATAACGATTCAAAGCCCTAACCCTTAAAAATCCCTAATACTTCTACAGAATAGTGAATTTCACCCAACATTGCTATGTAAAATAATTAAATAGATTGAAGAATTGTCATTTGATCAAGAGTGTATAGTATAGACTCATAAATGCATGAATTTAACTTATTCCATTGCTCAAGACCACCTGGTGAGCGAGCATGAAGCACAACGAGGGGTCAATTAACTCTGCACTACCCCTAATATAGATCTGATAGCATCTTGTAAAGCTTGTGTATGTGTAGACTATACCACAGTAATAATAATGCTTATACTGTGCGGCACAAACATTTAGGAATTAAAAAGTTGCAACACTGTATGGAATTTTTCCAAAATTTGTCAAATATAGTGTTGCCACGGTTGCCACTTTTTAATTTTCTACATTTTTGTGCCAAGATGTATCTTGTTTAGAAGTGTTTTTTTTCTAGACTGTATGTATCTGACGTTAATAAATGTTTACCTAGTAATGTTTTGTCTTTTGTCACAAATATTTTAATGCCTTCGTGGTTCAGTGGACAATGATGTCGACTGCGACCTTGGTGGTCTAGGTTGGATTTCCGGTGGTCAAACATTGATTGAATATTTATGTTTGCTTCAAAGTCTGGATGTTATTGTGCAATATGTATGCCTTCGGGTACCCTAGCTAGTTCAGTTCAATCATCAATCCTAGTTGATACGTTATTCTTTTTTTTATTTTTGAAGAGTAATTACTTAGTTTTCTTCCTTTTGTACAATCTTGCTTTTGCTTACGAACAACTTCTATAATAAACTAATTAATTTCATTAATCTAAAGTAGGTTTAAACGGGAAACATTATTTTAACACGTGCCATGCCAAGGTAAACCCCCAGGAAGCTTCTGGTAGTTGACGATTTAATGATTTTGAATCGATTTATTTTAATCTCAATATCACCCTAAACACTACAGTATGGTATGGCTATTAAATGAGCCAAAGATTGTTTAGTGGGACAGAAATGCCATGTTTAAACAATCTAACTTACGAAATAAAAAAAAATAAAAAACTTACCTTTAGGTGTTTAGGAAATATTGAGCAATGTCTAAGGTTTAAGATCTTTGTAGCCTATAAAAACGTGTTTTTGTGGAAAAAAATAATTGCTAAATAACTATTGATTTAAGTTAAAAATAAACAAAAAAACGTATAATTTTTCATAAATTATCTATTATAATAACACATTTATTTACGTCATACAGCAACGATAAGGCAATAAATTTTAACTCACTTATAAAGACACATAATTCGTTTTAAAAATCCCTATGACGTTATCATCACCTATCACTTTCGTGAATTCTTTCGTGAATCGGTTTAAACTATCTGTTCACTTCCTAATTATAAATTATTCTTTACCAAGCAGGTAAATGGGTAAACCAAATGAAGGGAGGTCGAATGGCATTAAATTTATAGAAACAGTCGCTAGCGAAAGTTTTATAGTTAGGGGCAGATTAGGGGGCGAATTTTATATTCCTCATTGGGGTTTTTGGTCTGTCAGTAATTTTTATATTGAAGTTTATTAGGCCAAATTGGCTTTGATTAGTTTTGTTGATAATGCTTTTTAGGGGCAACCTATTTTTGTTGGGAAACGGATAATTTATTAAACTATTCATCCGTTTCGAAATTAACGAGTATTTTGCCTCGAAAATATGAAATTTTAATAGCTAGTTTTTTGTCTATTACCAATGTTTTACAATTAAAATTTTTTTGATCGTGACGCTTCTAGTAAGTTTAAACTAATCCGTGCTCTGGAAGGTATGGTAAGCCGTTGGGTTCTGCATTTCTAGCTTCTCGTCAGTTTTGTAAAACAAAAAAGTTTTTTGCAAAATAGTATTTATGATAAAGGTGTTAGAGTCTTACCTGATGGAAGCCTAGGTAGCTCTCGATGCTGTGTGTCGCGAAGAAAACCTCGCCTTCGCAGGTCAGGATCATCAGAAAGCCGTTGAGAGCCTGTAATGTAATTTTATTTATTACTATTAATAAAATAAAATAAACTTTTGGATGGGTCTGATCGCTGAGTGTTCTGTTTTCGGGATCCAGTGGGAAATAGTTAGTTTTCTACTATGTTTAGATACATACTACCTACCTACGTTTTTATTTTAATGCTTATAATAATAAATCTTAATAACCATTATATTTGAAGTTAAAGTTAAAAAACACTTTATTGCACACAAAATAACAGAGGCTGCCCCGCGGTTTCACTCGCGCAAATTTCTCAAAAACACAAAAATCAATTTTTCTCCCGTTCCCATGAGAATTTCGGGAAATCCTTTCTTAGTGCTCAACTACACTCCCTAAAGAACCTACATGCAAAATCTCAGCCCGCTGCGCCCAATAGTTTAGGCTCTGCGTTGTCTGTCAGTCAGTCAGTCAGTAACGGAAGAGTTTTATATATATTGACTAGAGGCTGCCCCGCGGTATTTCCCGCGCAGATTTCTCATAAACACAAAAATCCCGTTTTTTCCCGTTCCCGTGGGAATTTCGGGAAATCCTTTCTTAGTGCTTACCTACACTCCCTAAGGAACCTACATGCCAAATTTCAGCTTTGTACACCGAGTAGTTTTGGCTCTGCATTGTCTGTCAGTCAGTCAGTCAGTCAGTAACGGAAGAGTTTTATATATATAGATAACATTTTACAGTTAACAGTACACAAAAACAAATTTGCATGCATAGGCGACCTTATCGCTAAAAGCGATTTCTTCCAGGCAACCCACATGTAACTGTTTGTAGAAGACAAATTAAATTGGTCGTAGGCGTATATTTAGAGTCCCTTACAAGGTGGAAACCTTGTAGAAGTAAAAAAAAAACATTGATATATCCATCATTGACAAAATAAACAGTTTCAATTTAGCGTCTCTACAATTTGAATCGAACGGGGTTCTGGGTTCTTTATACATACTTAATATTATTTAATTCGGAGCGCATATAAATAAAACAATGTCCAACTTTTCTGAAGAAAAACTAGTAAAAACTGTTTTCCCGCGACATTTATTAATCGTTGCTGGAAACGTTACAATTGATTTATAACTCTACTCGATAATGGCTAATTTATGACTTTGAAGTCAGCGTTCGTGACTTGTTATTTGAGGCTGTGCACACGACGTTTGGTGGCAGCATTGAATATCAACCCCCATCTCCTTAAGGCAACTATAGGAAAACCCGAATACAACGTCCTACAGCTTGGCCTGTGTTGATTCTAGTTTTGAATCAATTGGAAATTCGGTTTGTTGACAAGAATAAAATATTGTTTGTTTTATTTTTGTGTTTTAGAATGCTCTAAGATTAAATTGAGAAAATTTGTTTTATTAAAGATTTTTTTATTACCTAGTCCTTACAAGTTTTTTGGATTTATTTACTCTCTGGACACTAAGCTTGTAAGCTTGTAAGCTTAGTGTCCAGAGAGTAAATAAATGCCTGCGTGGCGAGTATGACAAACACCACCGCAAAATATTTGGCTTATGGGAGTCCTATGTCCTTAATAGTAACTTCGCGTTGCATATCAGTACTTTTTATTAGGTAAATTTTGCCATTTGTTATATTTTCTGTAATTATTATATTAGATTTATTTATTTCACACTATCGTATTCATATTTTATACAAAATTGTATTATAAAATGTCAAAGTATAATGTGATCGCAAAAATATTAAAAAAATCACTCGATCGATAATAATTTAGTTTTATAATATTGTAACTAAACACAATTTAGTATTTTGCAACTGTACGGTGCGACAAAAAGTCGCAGTGTGCCGCAGAACTTGATCTGGGGGCGGTATTTAGCATTTTTTACTTTGGAAATAAATGTGATTTCAAATAGGAAATGGAAAGCATTACAACTTTTTTTTCAACAAATTGTATTTAGTTATTGAATTAAATAATTGAATAATTTTATGCTTAGGTACTTCAAATATGCAATTGTGATTCAACATTAGCAAATTCAGAATTAATAAATGAAATTTAACCAAATTCCTTCAAAATACCATAATCATAGTACACGACGTAAAAATCGAATTGCACATTTATCTTCCCAAATATGATGAATATCGATGTTTGATTCCGGTCTGGGTGTGATGTTCGTCTCTGTGTGTGTTTCGGGCACCCTAGATACAGGTTCCTTATAGTTAGTTGTCTCTGAGTGTGATGTGTTATTATAATTATTATTTTAAATTAAAATTTTATTATAAAAACTAACACATATGGTTTTTTAAATATAGTATGTTTTCCTACTGAACGGTTTCCGTAAATTTGTTAACAAGAAAAGTGCTACGCTTGCTACGCTTGCTACGCACCAATCCATATAACGTTAATGACGTAAATTTTACGTGGTTACGTCATTAAACGTCTTAAAAACCCCAAATCGACGACGCATGCACGCGGTAACTTTTTTTATTAAATTAAAAACTAAATACACAAAACTAAAATGCTCAGTCAAAACTGAATAACCGTTTGATTGATTGCTTCGTGGCGGTACGAATGATTGATGACTGTGTGAGTTTGTTTGTAATTTGTATACTTTTTGCGAGAGTGAGTCATCTCTATGTAACTCGGTAGTCTTTGGTAGACATTGTAATTGTTTCTTTTGTAAATATATGTATGTATTTCCCTTTTTTATTTAGAATTAGGCTGGCCCAGAAACAATTGGCCCAGTTTTTTTTTAAAGTGAGACTAAAAAGTTTTTTAATTTAACCAAAACCTAGTCTCTAATCTGTGTCAAAACTACATTATTCACAATATCGACGGTGGAAAGGCAAGATTGCTGATCTCCAAAAATGCGAATATGAGTTATATATACCGTTAGAATCGGCTGATTTTTCTCTATCCAATGATCTGGGTCTCATCTCAATACTAGCCATTTTCATGGTCGTTAAGCAATCTGTAATTACTGTTTTTTTGGTTAATAAGAGCTTTTTTTTAGGCCTTTTTATATTTTTTGGCACTTAAACTACACCTTTAATGACAAAATTACAGATAAGCAATTATTCCAGTTTGTGTAAATTTACAATTAATGAGAAAAGAAAATTTGCTTTGCCGTGAGAAAAAAGCAAAGTGCACATAAGAAAACTAGCCTCGCTGAGATTATTCATGATATGGCACTTATGCCAATTATGCTCTACCGCATTTTTTGGATTGTTTACAGATCAGCAATTTTATCCGACAAAACTAATAATCACTATGGATATAAGCAATTTTGGCAGGGCAAGAATTTTCTTAAAGTGGTACTTAATGCAGTTTTACCCCACTTAACATCAATAATATTACATTTATAAGAAACTTTATCCCTACTTACTTTGACACATTCAAGCTACTTAAGCATGTCGTCCGTGCAAAGAATTTTAATATGTAGGGCGTTTAAGCTATCCTTTAAGGGTCTTATATTGCGTCACACACAGAGGGTATGTATTGACCCAGGTGCGCGCGGGCGCATCAGTCACTCGCATCTTGTCGTTTGGGCTGGACGCCCGCAGCTCATTTATAAAAGCGCACTAAATATTGGTTCGAGCGTACCCTGCGATTATTAGCTATCCTATACAGCTAGATACCTTACATAATTGTGCCCTTACTTACCAGTTTTATTATTTGTGTTGAGTAAATAACTTTTTTTTTATAGGTTTGAATTTTGTTATGCCACATAATACTCTAAAAACTGGAGTAAGCACATTTTATTGAAATGAAATATTCCTTAATTTTTGAAAGAAAAATTTTTTTTTTTTTAATTCTACATATGTTTGCATGGCCTATGGCCATCGGCATAACTCCACCTATTGAATTTATAAGTCCAGATTCATTGGTATTCTTTTTACTTTATTTACCACCTTTCTTAGAGATATTTGATTCTTATGATTTACCCATCACCATGCCATAAAAATAATATAAATATAAAAATTGTTACTGTACAAAACTATTTCAAAATTTGGTCAGATTTCACCAATGTCCTTCTTTGTAATAATGTAGGCGGTTCGATTCTCAGATGTGAAAAAGAAATTTAAATATCGAATTCAGGTTTATTTCTTTTCAAAAAAAATATAAGTTATCTATATGTACCTTTAAAGAGGAAAGATTTGATTGTTTGTTTATTTGCATCGAATAGGGTCCAAAAATACTGAATTGATTTAAAAAATATTTCGCTGTTAGGAAGCTACACAAACCCCGAGTGACTTATGTTTTATTATATTAAAAAAAAAATAGGGATCCTTACTCAAATAATGTAACCCAAGGTGTCACAAAAATGATCTCTTGTTTAACATTTTGATGGTTTGTTTAGGAAATTTTGGACAGTTTGTTATTGTTTTTTTATTCAAAGTCCATACAGCCAAGTCTTTTTAGTACTACATTAATAGACTAATATTTTATAGAGGCCAGATTTTATTGTTTGTTTGTTTGCATCAAATAGGCTTTGCAACTACCGACTGAACGGATTTTAATAGTAGTTTATTCAACATGGGTGTAAAGTGATGTATTATGAACGAGGGTGGTCTGATAAAACCCTAGCGCAGAGACAGTTTCAAGGGTTTATTCCCGAACGTAGTGAGGTTAAATGACTTGAAACTTGAACAAAGGAGGATTTTAACCTCACCCGAGGCAGAATAACTTTACCTCCAAGTTGTATATACTGCTTTTTATTCCATCCGACGACAAAATTTACATATAAAAAAGAATCGCCTATGTACCTACCTAATTTTGCTTACCTTATCAGCGAGCTTGTTTTCAAACCCACTTCACTTCAATCATTTATTTTCGTAACTATATTACAATAAGTACATCATTTTGCCCAGAGGTCGATAAAAATGTATGGGAATTCATTATTGACCGGCTACAAACCGCATGTGAATAATGAGGAACTACGACCTAAGAACAGTAATAAATAATTTCTTTTTTTTTTTAAAGCGACCTGCATTCAACGAACTGACACAGACATAATTTGAGAACTTCCTCTTTTTCGGAGTCGGCTAAAATAAGTACTAAAACCTTCTCCTGAATGTAACAAATACATTACTGAAAACCGCATCAAAATCGGTTCAGCCAAACGCGAGATAATCGCGGACAAACATACCTATATACATACATACGTACGTACATACATACATACAGGTCAAACTGATAACCTCCTTTTTTGAAGTCGGTTAAAAAGTTAACTTTTCGAGTGGGTGGGATAAAAAATATATTTCACGTTATTTTCAAGGAAGCTACACTATCATCGAATGACATATACTGGGTGTTTCTGACAAGGCGGTAATAAAATAAAGGAGGAATTCTGCTCACCATAACAAACAACTTTCACAAAGCATCATGGGTCAAAATCTCAAAAAAAATAACAGCTGTTCCATCCATTGGCTTGATCAGCTGACGGGGTCAATGTACTGGACGGTTGATTTTTGTTTCGAGATTTCGACCCATGTTGCTTTGGGAAAGTTGTTAGGTATAGTGAGCAGAATCCTTCCTTTGATTTATTACCGCCTTGTCAGAAACACCCTGTATATTATGCTATATAATGTAAAAAATTATAATTAGGGATCCCTTATTAAACTCTATCATTCTGGGCAGTCAAAAGAACATAGTTCATACAGCCAAGTCTTTGATGTAAACTTATATTCTATGGGACGGCTGATGTATTACAATTATGTGGGAAGTCTTTGTAAAATTTTATTTATATTATTTTTGATTATTTAATACACCTACTTTTTAAGTTGTTTTTTTTTTCATTATATCATTTAGGTTTAAGAGGAATAGCACAGCTAAAGTAGATAAAGTACGGTCTTTAACCGTAAAGCTATACAACAGTGCCATAAAAATACTAGGCCAGATTATCTAGGTGAATACTGTTTCACATTTTTGATATTTGCCTTAGTTTAGAAGATATTAATTTTTGTCGCGGGTGGCGCTACTTTAGCTGTACTTTCCTCTTAAGGGAATCCTGAAAAGGGCATTTTTTATTATTTTAAGCTAACGCAGTTCTTAATAGCAAAAGTGAGGGAGGGAAGTATATTATAAAAACAATAACGTCCAGGTATTCGTTTTTTTTTCTTATTTTGTAATAAAAATATTCATATTTGAATTTGCTCTCTTAATTGTTTTGAATACGGCCACCTATAAGCCAAATTTGCTAGGCATGACTCTCGGCCTTTTGGAGATCATCGTTTCTGGACGGTCCAATTTTGAGAGGTTTTGTGATATAACCGAATTTTGCCCTGCTGTGTTTCTGAATGCTTGCAGACATAAAACATTCTGTGTGACTTGAAAAATATATTTTTTGGCACATAAGAAAAAAGTGAAGAAATGATTTGAGCCGCACTTTACGCTATCAGCAATTTAGCCTTGCCGTGGCATAGGTTATAATTGCTGAACCGCCACCTAACTCTGTTTCTATAAGTTGCATTTATTATTTTTGATCGCAAGGCTATGCTAAACTGTTTTTTAGACTATCATACCAATTTTCAGGTTAATCTGACAGACAGTACCTTTTATACGATTTTTTTTGTAAAATTTGAAACTTTAAATCGCTCTCCTCACAAATCGTCAAATGGCGCTTCAGCAAGGTTGCCTTTCCAGCGTCGATATTAATATACACATACACGCACAGTCATATATTTTCTTCACTACCCTTTAAAATTTGTGTGTTTTATTTTCTAAATATTATTCTCAACTTTTTATAGCTTACTTACTGTAATAGTAGGTGCTACTACGAATCTAGAATTTAAAACAAAAAGAAACAAATGAAGTAAAAAATCAAGTAGAGTTAGCCTTATAGTGAAAATTTTCAAATAAAGTACCTAAATGACAGTTTGTCATTTGTTTTTCAGAGGATCACGTTGCGCTACGAGCTATACATAAAAAAACGTTATTTGTCTTAATATCACGCACTTAGTTTGGACTATTCATTCTCTGGTTTTATCGTTATCTTTGCATAAAGTGAAATTGTCGGTAAAAAAGTTTTTTCATCATCATTTCATCCGAAAGACGTCTACTGCTGGACATAGGCCTTCCCATTGAATGCCAAAACAACCGGTCTAGAGCGACCCTTATCCAGTGTATACCCGCAGCCTTCACCAGGTCGTCTAACCACCTACTGGGAGATCTGCTTACTCTACGTCTTCCGGTTCGTGGTCGCCACTCGAGAATATTTCGGCCCATATGTCCATGTCACTTAAGTTTCGCAATTATTTCAATTGAAAAAAGGTTTTTCAATTGATATCAATCTGTGCAACGTTACCTGTAAGAACATTTCGCCGTCCGGCATCGCGTGGTCGTAGGGCGAATGCTCTCTACGATGCCCGTGGAGGTCCTCTTTGTCCTTGTGCATTACAACTGGAAAGAAAGAGATGGAAGAGTTAGAAAATACAAGAAAATTAAGTTACAACAGTGGAGCTGTCTGTTCTCTTCAGGAACAAGACAAATAACTTAAACTGATATTTTAATTTAATTCATAACAAGACCGGTACCTACAGAAAAGCGTGTAAAACAAATGAGGATCTATTTTACATTTAAAATAAGCATTAGAACACAGTCAGAAAAGTTATTTGTAATTTGTGATCTTCATAAAAAAAAACCGGCCAGTATCTTCATTTCGAAATACTGGCCGGAATCTTCAAATATTCTTTCGATCTTTTTTTCTTTCGTTTATGTTACCTACTATCGGAGAAAATTATTTACAAATGAAAAATACCCTACCACATAACTCCCCGTCAACATTACTTAGTTACACTAAACAAACTGTAACCTTTTCGAAACAATTAGCTATAGTAAAATTATCAAACAAGCTGGTCGGTACGTTTGTACGAATAACTATCAGTTATACTATACAATACACGTCGCGCAATTAGGTACCTACCTTCGTAGACTAATGTATGGCATATTTTGAATAGCGTAAGTTCAGCTGCGTAGAGATATTATACGTTTTTTTTTATTGCTACGTGTGGTCTCTACATGTTTCGTATACCGGAATTAAAGTAGCTAATACGGTGAACTTCGTACTGTCTTACAAAATAAATAGACTCACTATTATTATTTTTGTCTATATATAATTCTTGTTTTTTTTTGCAAACTAAACGAGATTATTTATTTTTATTATTTAATAAAGCATTGTGCTATTTTAATATTGAGAATACATATTCTATAGCCTATGTTAATCAGGGGAAGAATTTGTAATAATGACAAAATATTTTTTCACGTCACTTTCAAAATTGGAGTTTATTGATTTTTTTTATGTATTGATTTATAATTAATTGTAGATAACTATTAAAATAAAATTTTACTTAGTAGAAAAATATCTGTAACTTTCCTTTGCTCAATGTGTAGTTAACTCAAAATAACTTTATCAACGGTTCGGTATTTATTCCAATAACCATTTTATAACGCTTCATAAGCGCTAATTTGCAGTTAATATTACGCTATAAAATTTTATTGAAATTTCTTCATAAGTTGGCATTACGTACGAAGTGTGTAGAAAACTTTTATTATAGAAAATGCTATAGATTAAGTATGAAAATGTTAAGATCGGCTTTTGTCAAAGAATAGGTTGATACTGATTGTTTATATAAATGCACACCAGTAATCTTGTCTTTGTGTTCGGTTTTCGCTAATATTTATTTTTCTCTTTTATACAAACCGCCAACTGGATGTTTCTAAAAAACTTAACTGGTGACATGTTCATCATACCTAAAAACTTTTATAAGGTAACAAAGATCGAAATTCCAAAAAGAAAATCGGCTGGCTCCATAAATTTGTTCAAGCAGTTTTCGGGGTCAATGCAATGAATTTGTTTTTTCATTAATTATTATGTATTCGGGCAAAAGAGATAGAGATATTGCAAATGGTGACAAAGCTATAATAAAAGGGGCGTGCCTTTGGGGCGGAACTTTGAAATAAACGTTTTATCATGTACGGAGGGATGCTGTGTGATGATTAAATAATGGAATATGTCTCTTAGTACTTTGTATTAAGGTCTCAAATGTTCAAATTGGGCGTTGCGATAAAAAAAACTGATTTCGCATGATAAATATAATATCTAACGCATCACTCAATGCCCCTAAATAGGAAGAACCTGTATATAGGATGCTCTAAACACAAAGAAAGACATACAAACACACCCAGACCTAGCGTAAAATGTTCGCCCTTACCGGGAATTAAACTCGGAACTTCAGAACTCACAGTCAACATCACTGCCAACTGAACTCGTTACGTGCCTGGGTGTGTTGGTTTTTGTTAATGTATTGATGATCCTAAATATAGTTTCTACCTAGTTTTGGAGCTCTGTGTGTGATACGTGACTATGATTATTATAAATCAAGATTCACAAAAACTCTATAAGCAAAATAATTAAAAACGAAATAAAATACACAACAACCAACTTTATTTCATTAGCTGCTATAGCAGCCCTCTCAAAATAATAAGCCATTTGTCTTATCTCGGTTTTTGGTTCGCTGAGCATTATGGGGTGCCATACTGATGGAGGGGTAAAACATTTTGCCCCTTTACCTTTAATAATAATTTTAAATATAATAAAATAAACTTTAGACGTAGACACAAGAATAAACTTAACTAATAATAATAAAAACGCATTACATATTAGAGTCCCTAACTAGGAAGAACTGTATCTAGGGTGACCAAAAAATAACATTAAACAGAACCGGGAAACGAACATCGTTAAAAAAAAAAAAAAACATTGAAAATTTCGCTCATTAATGGTTTTCAATTTTGCTTTGAAATTTCTTTTTGAAACTAACTTGTAGAAAAAATGGTAAAACCAATTTAAAACCACAAAACATCATATTAGTTCTCATCCTAATGTCTTAATTTCCCAATGATAAATGTCACAACTTAACAAACAATTAAATCGACAAGTTCAGAAAACCACAACGTCTTAACTTACATACATAAAAAACCGACACTTCATACCTTGCGGTCGGCTAAGTCGGTTCAGCCTATCAGCTTAACCTATTGAATATGTGAACTTTATAATTACTATTGAGTGCCACAGTTACCGTAACATAGCTAGCGACGAGCTAGTAAAAAGCTTTAGTATCGCATTTGCAAAAATAAATAACTCAATGACAAAATTCCATAGCATTATTTCAGCAAAAAGATCATCTTTATTCTATACTAGCTTTCCCGGCTTACTTCGTGACGCCATAGAATATAAGATACTAAAAAAGACTTGGCTCTATAGACTTTGTTCTTTTGACTGCCCAGAATGGCCAAATAAAAAACAAACAACAACAACAAACCACCTGTCAAAATATGTAAACAACGGAAAAAATATTGCACCTTGGGTTACATTATTTGAGTTTAGGTAAGGATCCCTAATTTTTTTGAAAATCTAATACAGCCTATGACACTCGGGGTTAATGTAGCTTCCTACCAGTGAAATTATTTTTCAAATCGGTTCAGTATTGCCGGAGCCTATTCGTTACAAACAAACAAACAAATCTTTCCTCTTTATAATATTGGTATAGAAATGCGAAAGTAAATTTTTGTTTCTATCTGTCTCGCTTTCACGCTAAAATACTTAACCGATATACCTAAATGAAATTTGGTACATAATTTTTTCATTATAAATCAATTACACTACAATAATCTTGATCGTTCAGTAGTGCAAAATATAAAATTCTATAATAAAAAAAAAAAAATAACAATAAAATTTCAATAAATAAATTTAAACATTCATACCTGTAATAGGAATGTAATATTGAATGACGCAAATATGACTCGCTTTGGCAATACAAATATCAGGAATTCATAGCTTTTAATATGTCTCTCCTTTAAATATCCTGCTATGTGTTTCAGCCTTAAAAATATGGCTTGAAGTTAAGAGTTAAGTGAATAATTAGACGTTACGTTTAAAAACATTGAAGAGGTCAAAATGCAGCTAAAGTTTAATTGCCGGGTTCTGTAGGTAACAATTGATCATTATAATTAGTCTCTTTTGCGGCTATGGGCCCATCATTCACCTTTCATGAAGATCGTATTTTACAAGGAAATAGTAAACTACTTACTTCTTTTAGATTAAAATTGTTTCATTTTTTAATTTTCCGAGTAGCGTTAAGTTTTTTAACCCTAGATACAGGATCTTCCTAATAAGGGCCTCTGAGTGTGGTGCGTTGCTATTATTATTATCAATATATATAAAACTCTTCCGTTACTGACTGACTGACTGACTGACTGACAGACAACGCAGAGCCGAAACTACTGGGCATAGCGGGCTGAAATTTTGCATGTAGGTTCCTTAGGGAGTGTAGGTGAGCACTAAGAAAGGATTTCCCGAAATTCCCACGGGAACGGGAAAAAATAGATTTTTGTGGTTATGAGAAATCTTCGCGAGTGAAGCCGCGGGGCAGCCTCTAGTCATGTATATTACTCAGTAAGTACACTCCCTCAATCTTCACCAGGTCGGTCTCTCTGAGTACTATTTGTATATAGTTGTTTAAGTGCATGCGTATGAACAATTCATTACTTATTTTAACAGTAAGTTAGTATTCAATGCAGAATGCGTGTTTACTCGTGCGTCAAAAACGCCTGAAACCAAACAAATATAATGTCAGATATTTACCAGCAGCGCTTTTCTTTGATCTGTTTTAAAAGAAAGTAGTGTAGGGATGTTACGGTTAATGCATCTCATAGACTTTTTGAGAAATGACTATTCAATAATACTAACTACTTAGTAATTGGTCTTAATACTTACACTAGAAGTCGTTTTGAAGAGATGCTGTCAATATGAACATTTCAGAAATTGCTTCTCATTTTCTTTTGTTATTAATAAGTTTCAGATTGTGACTTGAGTCTTTGCTTTTTGATAAAAAGTTCAAATCTCTAATTAAAGTATGATAGCCTGTTTCGTATTTTAATTCATAAAGAAGCATTTTTTCTTCTTATTTATGTCATATGTCTTGCCAAACTTTATGTTAAGATGTTACCAAGTTTACATCCAATTATGACGTCATCACTTCAAGATTTCCTACTTTATTGTTTCATACTCTCTATAACGGACTAGAAATTTAATCAAATGCCTGGTTTATATTATTTAGCAGTAGCATAGATAGAAAATCATTAGATTGGAGATTACAATTTCTATGTTAATTAATTATACCCTAACAACACAAGTTAGCCGTTTTATTGGATGCGTATACGCAAGAGATATGCACAAAGTGTGTTGTTTTTTTTATTGAATAAATGTGTATGTTAATTTATATGAATCAAGAATCTAGATGTACTCGGTCATGAGTGTAAATTCTCTTGTCAGTTTTCTTATTAAGTTTCTGTATGCATGTACGCACGTCTGTGTGGTGGGAGTATAGAAAACCTACCCCCATCTCCCAGCAGTGACATGACTGACAATTTGTCGAATTTGTCGTATCTATCTGTCACTTTTGTCCGGTCATCCCCATACATTTTCCCGCATTGAAAATTTCAAAACGGTTAAAAGTGACAGAAAGATTCGACAAATAGTCCGTCATGCTACGCAGGCAGGTTATCGTGAAAGGCGACTAAGGAAACACCCAAGGGTCGAGCAGCAAAGTCCTTCGATAAAAAGCTTGAAGAGCCATAGGTACTGCGATCGCCAACCCGCCTGCCAAGCGTGGCGATTACGGTAAAACCCTTTTACAATGTTTGTTCTTTTGGAAATCCGTGGAGGAGTCAACATTACTAGCAATAGCAACTGAACCACACAGAGTTGCCTGAATCCAGTATGCTTTATAATAATAATAACACATCACACACAGAGCACCTAAACTAGGAAGAAATGTATCAGGGTGCCCGAAATATATACAGAGACGAATGATACACCCAGAACCGCAAACAAACATCGATCCCGCCGGGAATCGAACTCGGTGCTCCCGCGTCACAGTCCACATCGCTGCCAACTGAGCCACGGAATAGTCTTTGTAACGACTTGCTGTGAAATTATTAAGAATGTAAAAACGATGTAAGTAATTTACTTTTAAAGATTTTCTCCTTTTCTAGCATTCCGCGAGAAAGCAGTTCATTTTCCTATTATTATGTACCAATGATTATTGATTGCCGCGTCCGTTTGTAATGGCTAACAATGATACCGATTCTCTGAATCATTACATTAATTACAAAACGGAATGTTGATTGATTTGTAAATAAAATATGGTCGACATGCAACTAAGTGATTTGATGCAAAACGTGGGTATGCCCGTCTTTCTAATTGACATATTGCACGTACTAATTAGGTTGTAGAACGTAATAACTCTTGTTTTTTATTTAAATAGATACGTTTTGTAGACCCAGTACCTATAATCGCAGATAAAAGACAAATACCAGCAAAAGTCAAAGTCAAAAAAGATTTATTCAACATAGGATATAAGGTATTATTGAAGGTCAATTAGACTATTTACTCTTTATAGCTTATTTGGTAAAGTATCCTATACTGCGAGAGGCGAGGTAGTTCAGGGAGCCACCAAGCGGCTCAGGCAAAAAAATGCTTTTTGCCTTACGACAATTATATAGTTGCCTGGAGACGCCCCCAAACGAGCCCTCCTCTGTCAAATTATTCTACTTCCTTTTGCAATGATTTTAAAGCAAACAACCTTTCTAATTTTCATCATCTTCTCAGCCGAAAAACGTACATTGTTGGTCGTAGGCCTCCCACCACAAATTGACACACTGACAAGTATTTTAGCATGCGCTTGGCAAGCAGGTTAGCGACCACTGCATGTCTCTTCATATTTTTCAACGAAGGACGCTGCTGCACGTCCTTCGGATGTTCCCTTAGTAGCCTTTTACGACCTCATGGGAGGAGTTGGGGTGTTGGTATTCTATGCCGTCACCAAAAAAGTTAAGTTATCTGTTATACCGCATATACAAATTAGAACGCTGCGCTTCCTATAGATAGACGGAAGATGGAAGAACCTAAATGAGAGCCGTTAATAGAGTGTATGGTTGTATGGTTTTTCGAAGCGCAGCGTTCTACTTTGTCTAAGGGTTTTTCAGAGAGAGAGCATCTTCCTTGTTCTGTGGGTTTTTCCATCTGGCTGGAGCTGGACTCAAAACAGTAGGCAAAATAGCAAAACCATAGATTGGAAAACGGCTTGCGAACATTCTTATAGAGCTATATAGAGTTTATGAGATTGTCTCTGTCTCTCTTATGATTAGTTTTTTAATATTGAAGGAGTGAGAGTAGTAGTTTTCAGTTTCTGCTCAAATATCTTCTATCTAGTACAAACCTTATCTCAGGTTATGCCGTACCTATTAACTTTCAAACATATAATACAATTTTTATAAAGGTACCAGCACACAGAGACGCACCGCTACCTCGCTTGATTACAATCGTCGCCGGCCAATTATATCACCTGGGCATGGGAGCTGGCAACTGTTACTTTAGGGATGTGCTGTGTAATGGTAGCTTTGTCGATATCGATAGCGATAGTCATTAAGATAATTGATGTGAGGTTGAAGGAAAAACAGACGATTGGTGCCTTTAACTTGCTTAAAAAAAGTAATTATTGTTTTATTTTGGCCGGTAGATTTTATGTGAGAGACGAAAATAAATTTACTAGTTACTAAAATGAAATTATTGGTAAATGTTATCAAAATCTTTATTCAATTTTTTCTAACAAAAAAATATATGTAGAATACAAAGCCTTAATTTTGTAAGTCTACAATAAATTTATGTCGAAAAGAATTAGAACTTTGAAAGAAATGTCAATGTTAAAGACGAGAGAAAAAAACGTGCAATTAATGATGGGTTTCTAACAAACACCATTTTCTTTACTTAAATAATTATTAGAACTACAAACCTTAATTACTTAACTTACAACATAAAACCAAACCAAACCACATCGCAACACTCCAACCATTAAAAACTAAATAAAATCAGTAGCATATTTCACGATCCACGGAGTGCTTTCAGATCGATCCGCGATAACACTCGATTAAACCGCCGATGAATCGATAACGTCGAATCGATACGTCACTATCGACTTGGCAGCCTTATCGGAGCTCATAATCGTCCTCATTGGACGAGACTATCGAGATGTGAACTATTGTTTTATGAATTATTGTTTTTGTTTTCAATTGAACACGTTATCAATATCTGCCTCCTGAATTTTGTAAACGAGTGCTTGAAAGGTAGTATTTTTCTTTATTAAAAAAAACCTGTATCTAAAGAATTAAGGAATGTCGTCAAATCCCTTTCGAGTCGAGAGTTTTGCTTTATTATTTACACTTGCGGCGTAACACTTCCGCTTTTTCTGTATTGCCAAATAGCTTTTGTTTTTTGGAATAACAGTCTAGAGAGCACGAGACCGTAGACAAAACTGTTACGCCGTCCTAGACCAATCAGTTCGTGAATCTTGTAAATCTACTTGATCCTTAGTAAAAAAAATTTTGTGAATTTATACTTTTGTTAAGCAACAAAAACTAAATTACCTTTACCGTAGAAGCACAGCCTACGGGCCTGATGACCCTGTCGTACCCCTCGTGCCATATTGCACGGCCGTTGGCCAGGGTACCATATGGGGCCCGTTTCTTTCATTTACTATACATTATTAATTTTGTATTTAATTGTCTATTTTTTTGTTTAGTTCTAAATTTGAGTTTGAGGTTTTTGTTTCTGATGTGGTTTGTCGTTTGTCTTTTCTATTCTTATATTTTTGGAGTGTATGGGATATTGTGTGTCACTGTTTGCCAATAAACTCTTTCTTTCATTATTATTAAATAAAAAAAACTTAGATACGTTCTTACAATTAAAATAATAACGGATCACACTCAAAACCTCTAGGTTTTGATCTAGGATGCCTGAAACTCATACAAAGACGTATAAGAAGACAACCAGACACAGGAAATAAACATCGATTTCCATTGCAGGAAATGAAAATGGATATCCATTGAATAAATTAAATAAATTAATTTTTATAGCTGAGTATTTAATTAGTAAGCAAAAAATATTTATTCAATATTGTATAAAACCAGGCTTTTAGTAAAAGTCTATGAAACTTTAATTCCTACTTAAATATATTAATTTAAAACATAGTAAGTACCTCTCGATACTGCAAAAGGCGACCATTTTTTCCTAACACTTTTTTAACACATTGTTTGGTGCCCACTTAAGCTCCAGGCAGCTTGATTTTACGCTAAATAATTAGGTTTTAAGCCTATTCGTGACTAAAGCCAGTTAAATCCAGCAACTAACCTTAAACTAGGGCTTAGACGATTTTTTTTTTTCAAGAAAAATATTATTAAAGCGAACAAAGTACGTTTTGCGTTAATCAGCATAAAGATTTGATTTGCATTCATTATTTTCTAACCTCATTAGAGAAAAATACGAAAGAAATAAACTAATGGGGTTAATATACATCTATGTTTTGATTATTGACTGCTCCGTAGCTCAGTTGGCAGTGTTGTGGACTGAGTAAGCGTGTGCACCTGGTTTCAATCCCGGCGGGGCGAACATTGATATGATGAATATCGATGATTGCTTCCGGTCTGGGTGTAATGTTCGTCTATGTATATGTTTCTCTGAGTGTGAAGCGTTATTATTATTATTTACTTACCTTCTAAGTTAAATTTAGTGGTAGAGTGGTCAAGATTATAATCTCCCTGTCGGAAATAATAAGTACTGATAAAGTAAAATTTATATATAATAGTAATTTTTTTACGACTCTAATGATTTTCAAAGCCAATCTCACAAATTGCAAGTACCTAAGTCAAAGCTTAGGAAAAGTAAACATTCATTTTATGTAAAATTTTGGTTCAAGCCTATTCTTAAGCTTTCCGCTAACATCGTTGCAAAAAAACTATGTATCTTTTTCTAATAACGACACGCAACGTTACGTAAATAAACGTTATTGTAACGGTAACTTTTTCCGTGGCATTTCGCGGTAATTATTTTGGCTAGACCACCGAGTTTGCATACAAAGTGCCTTTTCAGTTAAGCCTTCTTCACACGTTCCAACGATAAATTGAGCGGTACTCTTTGATAGACCCTTTTTTTTGTAAACCTATTAAGTAAATCGATTAAGTACTTTACTTTACTATAGTTTAATATTAATATTTTCGCATAATTACCTTGTTGAGGTGTTGCATCATGAAAACGCTGAATAGTAATTGTTTTTGTAATTAAAATTGTTATTTTATTGACGGCTAATGGGAAACTGTTTCCTGATATTTTCTTTTTTTTTAGTTTATAATATTAACGTCGTAACGTTAATAAGCTTAAAATTTGACTTTGATACCAACATTTATTTAAACTTTGCCCTTTTTAGGCTTTAATAAATAACCATAGCAGCACACACACACGCTTAGCACTTAGGCTATGATATTATTTACAATGTGCCAGCCACGAACATCGAACTTGGACATGAAAATGTCATTTTTGCTTCGCCGAAGCGGGTGATTTCCATGCATTTTAAGAAGCATATACACCGATACCTATTATATTTAATTAATAAGTTGTTTCCATATCACTCTTTAAAATAACGTCATCATTACAATAAAGCCGAACCATTTAAAAACACGTTAGTACTTCATTTGTTTTGGTCCGTCGACCATTGACCTCTTGTGCCAATGAACCAATAAATCCAGATAATATTGGATTGGATAGAAATAAAAAAAAGAACAGAATGAAACGCAAAGACCGGTCATCATAAATCGGTAACCGATGTGTAGTTACCACTAATTCTCAAAGTAAACAATCCGATAAAATTTCATACTGGCCACTTATAAATCACGCGCTAAGCGAGATGTCTCAATACTTTTAAAAGTAATTTTACGCTCGGCTAGAATGAGATAGCTTCCGTTATTGATAGAGAAAAAGTAGCGTTAGAGTGAGATGAACAGATTCTCACTGGCTATATTAATTAAGACGCGGGTAGGTTTTAAATCATTGGCGCTGTCAACGCGCCCTGTGGGAATCCCGAAGAGTTATAGAACCCTTTATTCTAAATTTAAATTTACAATTTTAGTAAGCGTTCGGAAATATTTTACATATCGAGCGGCTAACTTTAATCGGCCTCTTGTGTAAAATAACTTGTAGATAGAATGATTTGAATTGTAACTAGCTATCATCTTAATTAACTCTATAGATTTAAGATTGCTATATATTTTATTTCACTCTTCCATATCATTTTTAATCAATGGAAAACTATAAAACAGGTAGAGCTATGTTTTCTCAACAATGACGTCAAGACCGAAAAATTGAAATATGTACACACAGTTAATGCGCCAATTCACAAAAAAAAAACTTCTAAACATTCCATATTTAAAATTCAAAAAAGCTACGGACTGGTTGCTAAAAGTGAACTTAACGCAACAATCATTAGGTTTTTCAAGTTTATAAACCTTGGACTGCATAACAGTGCCTTATGAATTCTGAGAAAGATCTAGTGTCATCAAGTATCAAATTTTCGTTCCATGGTTTAGAGGTCTTGACTTGTCGGTGGAGACTCCTGCATTCATCCCCGTTTCCCGCCAGCTGCTTGACCACCTGATACGACTCTTCACAGACTCGCTCTTTTAATTGATCGTTCATGCTGTCTCTTCCCTTCAAACTTCTCTTCTATTTTAGGTTTACATTTACCAACATCCTGTAAGATTCCATAAACGTTACGGCTCTACCACAAAAAGAGTTAAACCGGGTCTAAATCACACTAGGCTAGGTTTAAATCACTAGTTCGTCATAAAAATATGCGATTTTAGACCGGTCTAAATTTTTTGTGGTAAGGGGAAAAGCCTCTTGCCATGCACCACGGCGGATCCTGTGCCAGTCTGATCCACTGTGTACCGGCGACCTTTACTCTATCATCCATCAGACCATTGGGCTAGTGGTCTGCCTTTTTTACGACGTCCATCTCTAGCCCACCATTTTGTGACCTTGTCGTCGATCTGCCGTCTTTCATCCAGCCAAGTGCCGCGTTCACCTCCACCTCATACCCGTTATTCATTTTCCGACATCAGCGACATAGGTTTGGATTAGACGATATAAATAATTTTTACGATTAGCCCTAGTTTGGATGTAAAAAGCCACTTAAAAGTTTAATGCACAAAACACACACACAACTAACTGACAGTATTACAGAATAAATGTCATCGAGCAGAGAATGTCTGTCGAGCTTTGTATTGGTTTTTGTCTTTTTAGCACGAACCGTGACCGAGCCGCCGAGATGGGCCTTCTGTTCAATGTTCGGGTCGGTTTACATGGAGGCAGCTTTATGGCAAGAGCGACGCGACTATTGTCGTAAGGCAAGCCAAACATTTGTTTGCCTGAGCCAATTGGTGGGCACCCTGAACTACCTCGCATCTCACAGTATAGGATACTTTACCATATAAGGTATCAATAGCGATTAGATTAGATGTAGTCTAATTGACTTTCAATAAGTGATATCTTGTATCCTATATTGAATAAAGATTTATTTGATATTTGATTTGAGGTAAGATTTTTTTTTATTAGTTAAAACTAGAGGCTGCCCCGTGGTTACACACGCGCATTCTCATTAACACCAAAATCCCATTTTTTCCCGTTCCCATCGGAATTTCTGATCGGCAGCACGCTGCGGGACCTGCGCTTGCTTGCTCGCATGTAAGATGATCCTTTTTTTAAGGAGGGAAACTCCTATCGAGAAGCCTGCGGCCCCAGAGGGAGCTGCCTCCTGGTACTGGTGCCGGGTACGGGTGCTGGTTCGCACTAAAACCCCGCCAGTGTCCTCCTCGGTTGTTAGCAAAGGGGTCACAGGAGATCTGTGGAGTAATCACCTCTGCGACCCTCTCCAGCATTGGCCAGCTTCTTCTCGGGGGGACATTGATGAATGATGAGCCCGAACCTACTCGCCAAATACAATATAGGATACTAACCCTGTTATTCATAAAAAGTTTAAGAGCATTTTAGTTATTTGATGTATGTCAATTTAGACTGGATGTCACGTATTTACAATAAAACAAACCAGAGAAGAAGACCTACAGTAAAGCTACTTAAAATCTACTGTATCTTTATGAATAACACTGTAAGTTTTTCATTAGTTAAAGGTAGGTATTTTAGTTTACTAGACTTTCGATGAAAAGGGGACCTTGTGTCTTACATTCAATAAATGCTTTTGAGTTAAATACAATCCTAAGAGCCATGTAAACGCTCCCGGCCCGGGGTGTGAAATCAACACCGTGATAAGAGAGAGGTTCGTTCCTTACAGTTCGCTCCTCCATTTTTAACTCGCTATCAATTAAATGCCAGGAGCAATCTCGAAAACGAGTTGGGAATATTCCTTATTTGTTTGTTTGTTTGCACTTAAATTTCGTGTAACAAGATTGAATTAACACATTACTGTTTAGTTAAATGGTATATAGAAGTCTGAATGGATGGCAAAAGAGAACAATTTAGTGGTCCTTAAAAGTTTTGAGGATTTTTTTGCTCCAAGTTAAAATTGCAATAGTGTCCTTTTGAATGATGAACTTTTACTTTCAACGTTTATACTCAAACTGCCATAAGAATACGTAAAGCTAACTAAGTAAATATTCCACTTTTTTGTGTGTGCTTGGAAAGCACATTTTTGTGCACAAATTGTAGACATTGTTTAGGTTTACTTAGTGTTGACATAATAGCCTTTTTTATTTCACATGTCATAAGTAAGGTATTTACGAAAAATAACTAACCCTTTAAGTGACAGTAAATATTTTACTAAATAAAATTTATTTTTTGCAAAAAGCCGTAATTCACGCACAGATAACTCGTTGATGGCTCGATAGTATTGCGCCCCCAAGTGATATATGCGCCGGCGCCGTTCCGTTCCGTTCCACGCACAACAACAACTGTTGTTTTTAGTGTAGCAGCTGTTGAAACCGTTTGCATTGACCACTGCCCTGTTATTGTTATTTTGTTTGATGGAATTTATAGATTTTGTAAATTATTTGCAAAATTTAAGCATATTTTTTTGTTCAGAGACATTTGCCTGAATTCATTTAGGCGTCAAGTAACGTAATAGGTATATAGGAGAGAAATAATAATTTTAAAGACTATTGGGACCAGACAGGAAAAGATGATTTTACATCTAATAAGACAACATTATTTCTCACAAACATTATTGAAAGCGAGATAGAGGGAAAAAGAGAGCACAGGGGACAACCGAGGCGGAACTACTTTGACCAACTTTACTAGAAGAAAGTGTCGCGTGTCGTATAAAAAGGTCAAGCAGCTGACGAGGAAAAGGGAGGACTGGAAGAGGCGACCAAATTTAAAGAATAAATTTGTCTAGAATGTCCGAAAAACATACAAACATAATTTTACAACAACACCCAAACCTGAAAATAAACATCTATATACATCAAACCAATCTTCAGTCCACCAGCGTCATAGTAGTATCGCTCCTTACTATGCTAAGGAGACAGCTAAGAAGGCAAAACATAACCTAAGTAAAGATTTAGCGCCTTTGGGGACAGGGACGCGTCGACTATTCAAGAAATTATTGACGCGTCTGATCTACCATTCCGGTGACCGGCGGGCTGGCTAGTACTTTGGCCAGAGAATAAGTCTGGCCATTCAGCGAGGTAACGCAGCCAGCCTGCTAGGCACCGTACCTTCCAGTGGCAGCGATTTTAAGGCCATTTTTTTGTTAATATTTAGTTTAAAAAAAAGTAAAGATTTATTTTGGTAATGATGTAGTTGAATGTTAAAAACAAATCGAAATTCACGATTGACAAGTAAAAGGGAAGTGTCAGAGTTTGGAAACAAAACTAAGCTTAGCCTTAGGGGAGTGATATTAAAATTAGCCATTTTCGGGGGTGATTCAAAATGGAGGAGGGAAATCAAAATGTCACTCAAATGACACACGGCGTTTGAGCTGGGTAATTTTTAAATTACCTATAATAATATTATGATTCATTTTTAGACGTTTGGGGTGATTTTATTTCGTAAGATACGTTATCTTTGAAAATTCCTAGTTTTTATTCTATTCTTGTTTTACTTTTCGTGGTTTTTAATTGGGCTAATGGCGATGTTGAATTAAAGTGGAAACTTTTAATCAAGATTTATATCAGGGTGGTTTAAAAAGCTCATATTTACCGAAAAAAGTAACGTTTAGACGTTAAAAATAGTTTCTGCCTATTATATGTTATAAAGAAAGAAACAAATGATTTATTTATAGAAAAAAAAAACACACATACATAGTAATATACATTAGTATACATTATTATTATTATTATTACGAGCCTGTACTGTCCCACTGCTGGGCAAAGGCCTCCCTCCCCTTCTTCCACTCATCGCGTTCTTGCGCAAAAGAAAGTATTACATACTTAAAATAAAACATTTAAACATAACAAAAAAAAAAACAGTAAATAAAAAAGGTTGCTATAAATATTTTTAGATTTGAAACAAAACAAAACATAAAAAAAACATCGTCTTAAAAGACGTCCACAGCTGGATATAGGCCTCTTCTATTATAGATCACCACAATGGCCAACATTGTGGGGTGGTTTTGCCCCGCTTAGCAGCAGGCTGCCTGATTGGCGATATCGCAGTATGGCTGTTAAAATTTTTCAACGAAGGTCGCTACTACGGATATTCCCTGTCACCAAATTGAAGTGTAATGTCACAAAAGAGCAAAAAAAAGAGAGAGATAAATTGTAGAGTTTGTTACCCCTTTCTTCTCTATGCTGTAAAATCATTGCGAAAGGGAGTAGAATCATTTGACAGAGGAGGGCTCGTTTGGGGGCGTCTCCAGGTGACCATTGTCGTAAGGCAAGGCAAACATTTGTTTGTGCCAATTGGTGGGCACCCTGAACTACCTTGCTTCTCGCAGAATCAATCAGTATCAATACCAATTAGATAGATAATCTAATTGACTTTCAATAAGTGATATCTTGTATCCTATATTGAATAAATCATTTTTGACTTTTGACACCTTTTAGATACGCTCGTTAGGACAAGGGGGGTATTTTCTATGGCGCCATCATATGGCCAATTAACAACAACTAACTTAGCATAAAAAAAAACTTTGCTAAAAATAAAAAATAAACTATAGTTGTATTTAATAAAACCAACTCGATAAAGTGATAAATGCGCATCACGCCTTCATGTCAAAATGATGGAAATTCAATCTGAATTGAATTATAATTTTAGACTTGAAACTGTAAAGCAAACTGACAGTGATAGTGATGCGACTGAGAGATATTCGAATGATTTATCTATTCGATTTATTCGAGATTAATCGATTCTTTAATTTATTAAGTAGAATGGTATTATTAACCGTTTACCTTGTGTATTCGTACAGATTATTTATTTAGGTTCTTATGTTAGACTTGAAAATCAGAGAAACGGTACTTTTAAATGAGTTCAAAAAACAGTAAATAACCTAAGGAGACCAAATTTGGAAGAATCTTTTCATTCCTATGGAGCAAAAAGTCAGTACAAAAAAATGCTAGTTGAACGAAAGGAGTAACACTTTATAGGGACTTATTGCAGTGTTCAGAAGGACGATTTAAAAACGCTAAACCCCTAAGAAGCCCTCAATTGAATCGGCAACCGGTACAGATCTCTCAGTTTAAGCTGAGAATTGTATTTGTGTGAGTGTGCACACCGATAGTGTAGTGGCAATCGGCTTGAGGCGCGGCGCGGCGCGTCCCGTAAAATGGTTTACACTGTCAAATCAAATCAAAATCAAAAAATATTTATTCAATATAGGATACAAGATATCACATATTGAAAGTCAATTAGACTACATCTAATCTAATCGCTATTGATACCTTATTCGGTAAAGTATCCTATACTGTGAGAGGCAAGGTAGTTCAGGGTGCCCACCATTGGCTCAGGTAAACAAATGTTTGCCTTGCCTTACGACAATAGTCGCCTGGAGAGGCCCCCAAACGAGCCCTCCTCTGTCAAATGTTTCTACTCCCTTTCGCAATGATCTTACAGCGTAGAGAAGAAAGGGGTAACAAACTCTACTTTACAATTTATCTCTCTTTTTATTTTCTTTTTGTTTTGTGATATTACAATACAATTAGGTGACAATACAATGAACATCAAACAGTTAACTGTCGCTCCCATACTTCACTCACACAAATGCAACTCTCAGCTTAAGTTGAGAGATATGTAACCTGCAACCCGCACTGTCCCAAGTCCCACCCAACCATCATATCAGAGTTGGAAATCTTCAAGCGCGAAATGAGAATAAGTTTAAATAAGTTTCGTCGAGCCGTGTTCATAAATCAGTAAGACCAGTGTACCTCAATTAAAACCTTGCTATCTGATGTACACAGCGGCTTAGCCCCTTAACTGTTAAGGTGAGGTGCTTTGGGAGTAAAGGCTCTTTTGCTGAAACTAACATAATCACACGCTTATAGCTTCTGTGAAGGATTAGGCAGAGGAGCCAGCTCGTTAACTGAGATCACGAGAGGCATCTGTGCATCTAGCTGGACCAACGTTTGGCCGAACGCTACACTACTGAAACTTTGTGAAATAAAGATTCACCTTTACAGGTTGCCGAGAAGAAATAGCTCTCAGCGATAAGGTCGCCTATTGTCACCTTACTTTTATACAAATTGTTAAATATTTCTGTACCTATTTGAGGTCAATAAAGTGTATTTTCATTCATTCATTCTTCTTTACGCACTTGGCAGTTAGCTGGTGAATGCATGATGAGAGCATTACGAAAAGTGTGGTCTGGCGAGGCAAATATAAACGTTGAGAGGGAGAGGGAGATATAAGTTAATAAAGATATGTTTTTTGTCAATTCAGCCCTTAGTATGGTGCCTACAAAGTTACGGATTTTGTTAAATTCCTTCTACAAGTATTATGTTTAACGCTTTCACGGCTAAACTACTGAACTGATATGGATGGAAATTTATAGACGGATTGCAAAAAAACTAATTAACAAATCTTCCTACATCAGATATACTATTTATCCTAGAAATCCCATAGTAAATATTTATAATTATTACTAGCCTTTGTTATCCCACTGCTGGGCAAAGGCCCCTTTCCCCTCCTTCCACACTTGTCTCGTGTTCCACCCTGTCCTGGGCAGATTCCCACCAGTCCCTACCAATCGTATGCTCCCAATTCGTCGCTCCATAGCATCCTGGGGCGACTTACCATCAAATTCCCAATTTTTCCGCGGGAATTTCGGGATGAAAAGTAGTCTATTTCTCAGGCGCTAGACTATCCATATACAAAATTTCATTCAAATCGGTTGAGTAGTTTTCTCGTGAAAGCGAGACAGACAGTCACACAGAGTTACTTTCGCATTTATAAAATTATTTCAGTATTCAGTACAATAGGTGTCTAAAGGTTAAAGGGGTACTTGGTTTTTTACGCTTTATATCGATACATCGGAGTTTTAAACGCTTTTTGTCAACAGTTTATTTTGCTTTACGATTGTGCGAGCTCATTATTGGTTTGTTTCTTCTTTTTTTTTTAATCGTTTGGATCCTTCGGAATGGAGTGTGTGGCAAATAATTTGCTGATAATCTTTTGATTGTCCTTTTTTTTTGAATTCCGCACTTTAGTTTTGCTTAACGTAATTATAAAAAAACCATCTAAGTTCGTGAAAGAGACATAGGTAGATAGTTTTGTTAGACTTAAAACGTTTTGGTAATTAAGCCAAATACTTATCGTGTTTAATGTTAAATAATAAAGTTTTAATTTATAAGGCATTGCCATGAAACAAGCGCCAATCGCAAAAAAAAAGCCTAAACTAGAAAATCTTGCTTAGTTATTTATATGTAGGTGTTTTGTAGTGCTGAGTTTAAAGGAAAATCTATTGATTATTTTACAGTACATGGGTTCTATTACGGCCACATTTGCAACATTGCTTTTGGTTCTCTAGCTCGAGTGTCAAACTTAATACAAAAAAACACAAAGAGATATATTATAATAGAAAATTTGCCTTGTGAAAGTAGCATCAAAATGAAATGTTTTAATTTTGTCTGCGCGGTACACTAAAAGATACATCGAAACATAATATTTTCTATCATAAACTGTTTCACAGATAATTTCACTAAAATTGTAACACGAGCCAAACTATAACAATAACTGTTATTTCTGCTAATTGTTTAATTTAATCGATACGTTATTCGAAAGTTACGGTTTGATTATAACCGTAACGCAATCTTAACGATTTTATATTTTGAAATCCGTTAACTTTTATTCGAATTCGCACGTTTCGGTTCTAAGTTTAAAATTACTAGAGATTTTTTTACGTTATAAAAATGATCAAGCTTTGCATTTTTAAATTTGGAACTCCAAATTACTCTTACGAATTTTTTCTTGTTCCTGTAGTAATTTCGGGAATTCATTGCTAATTGCATTCTAACATTCCGAATTTCAAATTAAGAAGACAATCTAAAGGGTTCACAATCAGAACTATACGTTTCAAATGAGTCAATAGATAGTCATTCTGTCAGTCTTCGAGTTGTAGGTAGAAGTAGAAGTAAAGCGTAGAGACCACGTTTTTAATGTAACAAAGCTACCTTTTCTGAACACTAATACAACACAAACTTAACATACTAAACCGATTTAAAAGTAAAGTCTTAGGCAGCATACATAAAGCATGATTGAGTGCACACCATTATGCAAATCCTAACTAGGTATAAAATACGATCGCTTAGCTTCAACGGGTTAAAGTGTGTATGCTTCTTTAGTAATTTACTTCTTATGACTCTATATTGGGTTGTCCTTTGATGACTTATTTTTAATTTTAGATTTGATAAAGTTATTGACTTAATTTTTTGTATTGAATGAATTGAAAGACTCCGTAATTTGGTAGGTAGTCACATTGACTAGAGCTCAGAGGTTATAATTCGATTTTAAGCCGGGCGAATTATGTGTAATCTATCTACTATCTATACCAATATTATAAAGAGGAAAGATTTGATTGTTTGTTTGTAACGAATAAGCTCCGGAAATACCGAACCTATTTGAAAAATTCTTTCACTGGTAGGAAGCTACATTAACCTCGAGTGTCATAGGCTATATTAGATTTTCAAAAAAATTAGGGATCCTTACCTAAACTCAAATAATGTAACCCAAGGTGCAATATTTTTTCCCTTGTTTGCATATTTTGACAGGTGGTTTGTTGTTGTTGTTTGTTATTTATTCGGCTATTCTGGGCAGTCAAAAAAGCATAGTCTATAGAGCCAAGTCTTTTGTAGTATCTTATATCCTATGGCGTAACGAAGTAAGCCGGGAAAGCTCGTCTACTAATATAAAAATGAATCGTGGTTCGTTAGTCTCGCTAAAACTCGAGAACGGCCGGGCCGATTTAGCTGATTTTGGTTTCGAAATGTTCGTAGTAGTAGTCCAGGGAAGTTTTAAAAGGTGGGAAAATATGGAAAAATTTAAAGAAAGTTAGTTAAAGTAAGAGTTTATTTTTCCCAAACAAATTGTAAGGCGCGATACGAAGTTCGCCGGGACAGCTAGTGATAAATAAATATCCCTGTTCTTTTCCTGGTTAGTTTTTTTTTATATGTTTCAGGCATCCTAGATACAGGTTCTATCATGTTTAAATAATCCATAGTGGCTGCAAAACTAATGATGCTAGCTATCTTTTATAATAAAAAAATATGTTGGTCAGCGCATAACTCAACAACGCCTTGACTAATTTTACAAATAATTTTTTTTTAATGTTTGATGAAGTCCAAGGATGTTTTTTACGGCGAGAAAAGTTCGAATATATCGGGAAAACATCATAGTAATAGGTTGGGCGGTACGAAGCTCGCCGGGTCGACTAGTTCTATAATGAAAAACTAGGTATTAATAACCCAGGTAAAACATAATTTGCTTCAAGTAGGTTAACATAAATACCAAATAAACACCCGACTAAAATGAGTAAAGGCCGACTATAATATAACCCAAGGGTATTATGTTTAAAACATTTTAAAATGGCTAATTGCAGTTTAAAACACGTCATAATTTTAAACTTTAAACAGCTGCTGCTGCTGTCTAGTGATGTCCTAAGATTTTTTGTGCTTAAATAGTGATGGGCATGTTAAATAATAAATATCTGTTTTGAAAAGGCCATAGGAAAAAACAAAAAAAAATGGACGGCAAATAAATGGTAGGACGGGAAGGTTTTCGTAAGAATGTTTAAATATTTTTTTATTATTTAATATACTTTTACGTTTTCCAGCAGTGGACGTCCTACGGCTGAAATGATGATGATGATGATACTTTTACAAAATAAAAAAAGTCTGAAAATAGTTTAAATTTTCTATATCGAAACGCATCGCATTTGGAGACAATTACTAGTATAAACCTGTACCTAGCTAAAGTGCAAAACACAAGAACAGTGAGACTCACTATTATTCACTCATTATTACTCACCAAGGTAAGGTTATAAATGCAAAATAATATTAATATTTTGATAAGGTTATTTACTTAAATATTTTCATGATCGCATATTTTATTACAATAAACCAAGTAAAGCTGTAAAAAGCCAAAGAAACAACATGGAAAGCAATTAAAACTGCCATTTTGGAATTTCCACGGCCACCTGGCTTTTTTTTAATGTGAATTTATAACAAAATGGCGAAGCAGTTTTATTCAAACACCGGAAGCGAAGGACATGTGTTTGCTAAATGATTCAATCATTAAAAATATAAAGATTTTAATTACTAACGACATTTTGTTATTAGTCAAACGATCGCGCAAGAAAATAAACGTTTTTATAAAAATAAAATACTGCAATTATTTTTATCTAAAAGACCTAGGGCTGAATCGCTTAGTGTACTAAATCATTAATAAAAATTTAATGATAATGTTATTGAGAGCATCAATACTTTTAAATGCTGTTATTGTCATCAAACATACTTGACCCCTGCCTAATGAATTGCAGGAGAAGGGAGAAGTGTTTTATAAAAAAATTATGACGAAAATAAAGAAAAATAATTGTCTACTAACACAAGATCATCAAATGAAAAGATTTATTCTTCAAAAATGATATCAAAGACAAGACCTGCCGTGGTAGCATGACAGACAATTAGTCGAATTAGTCGTATCTATCTGTCACTTTTGTCGATCATCTCCACACATTTTCCCGCATTTAAATGTCAAAAGCGATTAAAAGTAACAGAAAGATTCGACAAATGGTCCGTCATGCTACGTAGGCTGGTAATGGTAAAAAAACTAGATTTAGCAATAAATCTATACCCTACAAAACAACAACATAATAAACCCATACACCCACACAAAGCTATAACTAGCTTAACTAGCTTCGCTGAGGCTCCGCTCGAAGCGATACACGATTTACGACCGGTCAAGGCAATCAATGAGCGGACTGTTTTGACGTTTCATTACATTCTAGACATCTTCATATCGCTGACTGTTGTTTATGCGTTCCGTTCCTTATTTTGTTTTGCTTTTGTTAAAGAGTGTGTAGACAGGTTTATATTAAGTTTTGCATAGAGTTTGTTAGGTCTATCTAGGTTTGACGATGAAGAAAAGACGCCTTTTTAACCCACTTCAAAAAAGCAGGTTATCATTTTGACCTGAATATTTGTATGTATGTATGTTTGTCCACCATAATCTCGCGTTTGGCTGAACCAATTTTGATGCGGTTTTCACAAAAGTATTTGTTACATTCAGGAGAAGGTTTTAGTACCCATTTAAACCGACTTCGAACAAGAGGAAGTGCTCAGTTGATGTAAGTGTCAGTTTATTGAAAGCGGGTTCCTTTTTTGTAAAAAAGAAATTATTAATTGAAGATTACTAGATTTGAAGATGAAGAAAAGACGCCCTTTTCGTGGATTTATTAGGGTTACAGTTATTTTGGGGGGAAACGTAATAACAACTGATCACGGATTGGAGCAACTGAAAACTTGAAATACCATACATACGGCGGTCGCCAATCAAAAAAGATTACAATAATAATAACTCATCACACTCAGAGCCCCTAACTAGGAAGAACAACATACATAACATACATAATATCACGCCTTTTATTCCCCGGAGGGTTAGGCAGAGGCACCGGCTTGAGAGCCGGACCCACGTTTAGCCGAGTTTTTATGCTTTATTACCAACGTGACAAGGGGCCAGCTCGTCGCCGCGGTTATAACGACCACTACTGCGCCCGGGACCAGCGGCTTAACGTGCCTTCCGAAGCACGGAATCATCTTACTTAGGAAGAACAAGTGAGCCCGAAACATAATATACAGAAACAAAAATTACACCCAGGTTGTTTGTTTTTATTTTTTATTTATTAAGTTTTTAATTAAATAAATTATGAATTCATTAATTAATTACATTATTGCGTGTGTCTAAGAGCGCATCTGAAAAATCTGCCAAATTCCAACAAAATACAAAGGACCAAAAGAGCTGAACCAAACCGGATGAAATTAAAAATCGAAGCGACAAGGTGTCGGGCGGAACGCGTCAGATCACAATCGGTCACATTTAAATGGCCTCATGAAATTTATGTGCAAGCGAGAGCATGAGTGAGACATTAGTGATCAGAGTTTCAAATGTTTTAGAAGTGGCCACTTTGTATTATAAACTAGTCGACCCGGCGAACTTCGTACCGCTTAACCTGTTACTATCTTGTTCATGTATTATACTTATAAACCTTCATCTTGAATCACTCTTTCTATTAGAAAATACCGTAAGCGACTTTAGTTTATACTATGTATTGATCTGTAAGTGACATTGTCTATCTCTCTCTTACGCAATAATGCCCTAAGAATCTATTTTATGAAATTCACAGATATTACAGAGATAGTCTAGCTAGAGTCTGAGAAAGGACATGCTACTTTTTATCCCAAACATGCCACAAGAGCGGAAAATTGGGAGTTTGCGGTTAGAATGTAAAGTTGCAGGGAAAACGCAAAAGAAGTAATTAATCGCCATAAGGCTACATTGGGAAAGAAAAAGAAAGATTTTTTTAATTTACATTGTACCGTGTATTGTCTATGGATTACGAACTCTACATCTGTAGCTCCTCAAAGCCATATATTACAGGTAGCGGCCAGTAACATGTCGCCGGTCGATAGCCGGAATTGAACGCTGATTTATCACATGCTTTTGTTTATAGAATACAAATTTAAATATACTTGTTCGATTATTAAATTTGAATTCCAAAATTTTGGTTTTACAGGCTTTCTCGAATCAATCTGTCTGTGGCTATAACACACACACAACCACACTAAGAGCCCCTAACTAGGAAGAACCTGTATCTAGGGTGCCCGAAACACACACAGAGACAAACATCACACCCAGACCGGAAACAAACATCGATATTTATCATATCAATATTTGCTCGGGTGCGCTCGCTTATATAATATGCTTAAATCTTTAAAACTATCAGGGTTTTGATGCGTTTTTTAGTGGATAGAGTGATTCAATAGGAAGGTTCTGTGTATAATACATGAACATTATAGTAAAAGGTTAGGCGGTACGAAATTCGCCGGGTTGACTAGTAAGGTATAAAGCTCGGTCCTTTGAAGAATCTACTAACCTAAACCGACTTTAAATAATTGAGAAGGTTCTCAATTCAGGCTGTTTTATGTACTTATTATTACTAGTCAACCCGGCGAACTTTGTACCGCCTAACCTATTACTATTTTGTGCATGTATTAAACTTATAAACCTCTATCTTAATTACTCTATCCATTAAAAAAAAGCCATCAAAATCCGTTGCATTATTTTAAAGATTTAAGCATATATAGAGACAGACGTGGGAAGTGACTCTATTTCATACTATGTATTGATGTGAAGGATTACTTTCCTACCAAGAAATACTCTAGATTATAGAACAATAAGTCGACGTTTTTAAAAATAGAAAGAACATTGACAACAAAGTAAAAAAAAAATCCCAAAGGTTAAGCTGGGATGGGACATAATTGCGGTTATGATACTGTTGTTATTGTTGGTTTTGTTTGAGCGTATACATACTTTATTATATCTACGTTACGAAGGCCGCAACGCGTTTGTATCATGCCAGTCCACGCACTAGTAATTAAGTCAGCTACAAAACAACTTACCTTAATCCCTTATGAAAACTACGTAAGTGCCTACTACATAGAGATTTGGCAACAATAAATTAGGAACTATTATACAAATTAATTCAAATTTAGAAATATGTAGTAGTTTCATGTTTTATTTTTCTGATAACCGGATTTTTATACTATCGATATGTAATGTAATTATTGTAAATATTTTTTGTTTCTATTAATACATAAATAGCCAGTTGGAAAAATACAACTTTGAAACAATTATATTAAACTAGTCGACCCGGCGAACTTCGTACCGCCTTTCCTATAACTATGCTGTGCATAAATTATACATATAAACCTTCCTCATGAATTTCTCTATCTATTGAAAAAACCGCATCAAAATCCGTTGCATAGTTTTAAAGATATAAGCATACATAGGGACAGACGCGGGAAGCGACTTTGTTTTATACTATGTATTGATTGATTAAAATTTTAGAAAAACACTTCTGTTTATCAAAATAAAAGCTATCATTGGTTTGGCATAACAAAAAGTTTTAAATCGATTAAAACCGCAGAAAAACCAGTCTCCGACAAAGTCCAAAGAATTGCAAATCTTGATACTATTAGCAACCGCGCACTAGAAGACGCAGAGTAGACGCCACAAGACCGGTCATTATGGCATTCCGTGGGGGAGGCTGTCAAGCAGTGGACGTCTTTAAACTGAGATGCTATTGAGGATAAAGCACTAAATTGAGCCAATAAATTGTAAAGACATTTTATAAGCGACTAGAGGCTGCCCCGCGGTTTCACTCGCGCAGATTTCTCATAAAATAAAATAAAATAAAAAATAAAATAAAATTTATTGATTAAAGTACAATCTTATCTGACAAGTATGATTTAGTGATACAGTATTTAAGTACTTTATTTATATAGTGAAATAAAAGCTTTAACTGCGGATCTTGCACTAGGCGAAGGCCTGTATCGCGAGAGCCCGCCTCGATAATGAAAAGTATATTTTAGGATTAACATTCGCAAGATAGAACAGATTTTCATAAAAACCTACATCTAACATGCAGTAACGTGCTCCAAATAAAAATAAAATAAATAATAATATTATCAATAATATACAATAAAATTTTGAATTTTTGGATTAGCCAATTATATTCTCACTTTCGTCGTAATCCAGTCCAAGAAGCCAGTTTATAATTTTTGTTTTAGCGTCATTGACACTGCATCCAGATTCCAGTATTAACACAAAAACACAAAAACCCATTTTATTCCCGTTCCCATGGGAATTTCGGGAAATCCTTTCTTAGTGCTCACCTACACTCCCTAAGGAACCTACATGCAAAATTTCAGCCCGCTACGCCCAGTAGTTTCGGCTCTGCGTTGTCTGTCAGTCAGTCAGTCAGTAACGGAAGAGTTTTATATATATAGATTAATTTTTAAAGACACATAATAAAAAAGCGATGTTTTTGACTCGACTTGTACAAAGAGGTCATAACGACCTAAGAAAAATGTCGAAATAGTTACCTGCCTACTTTAAAGAAATACCTTGATATTTTATTTATTTTAAGTGTCACAGCAAAAAGCTGTTTAAAATGCCCAGTAGTATACTTTATTTGTCATTACGACGTGATTGTACGTTTGCTTTTTCTCTAAAAATGCGCTAATTGATGAAATAGCATTTTAATTGGAACAAAATACCTAGTTTGTTTTAAAACTGTTAAGATACCTATAAAAGAAACAATCTGTAGTGTTTCTTTTCTGACACATTATCGCACCCGAAACGGTGGCCGTCGAGGTCGAGGAGGCCGTAACAGATTTGTCTATGGTTTCGTAAGCCCTAGACTGTATTACCAAAGCACAAGAGCTATTTTGCAATACAGAAAAACCGGAAGTGTTAAGGCGACCTAGACCGCCACTGTACACTTAGGCAATAATCAGTAGAGAATTTAGGTCTCTTATATTTACTAGGTACTAGAGACCGACCGAAGTTATTTTCGGTTTCGGTCGGATTCGACCAAAAAATCTAGTTTCGGCCACAGTTTCGGTATCGATCGGCTACAAACGGCCAAACGTTTTGCCAAAACCGAAACTCGATTTTCGGGCGTCTCGTTCGGGTCATCTCGGAAGAATTGAAATACATGATCACCTATTCACTAACAATAACTGCATGTAATTCAACAATTTTCTGTCTATTAAAGCCAAGAATGATTAAATTCTCATTATAAATAAAACAAATATTTTTTTTTTCCCTATAATGTTAATTTCTAAATCTATTTCCTATTAATAAATTATGAAAGCTTTTAAATAAAATATTTCTAATGGAGTAACACTGAACAATAAACTACAGATAAACGGCTACCTCACGACTTTGTTTCTGATTTTATGTTTATTTATTTACTTTTTATCAGAAACAGCCCAATTTAATGGTTTTAAAGTAGCTGCTAAGATAACACAAGAGAACGGCGCGGTGTCTTCTGTGGCACTTGTTTTTGTAAATGATCGCGAACGAACGTGAACAAACATTCGCACCGCATCGGCGAACTTTGTACTGCTTTAAAATATAAATTTACACAATCATCATCATCATTACAGCCGAAAGATGTCACTGCTGGACATAGGCATCCCCCATAGAACGCCACAGTAGCGACCGGTCTTGAGTGACCCTTATCCCTTTTTGTGTACAATAGCAATAATACTGGAAATTAAAGTCTTTATGATTCAAAGACAAACAAAGAAATGTTGATGCCCTGACCATACAAAAATTTAACTACTCTAAATCATTAGACTAGTTATACCTATTGTTTAACCCAAATGGATTTGTGTTAAATTTATAACACAAATCACTTGGTCCTACCATTTAGAGCAGAGGCTCCTAGGCCACATTTGGTAGAATACTTTTCGTTCATCCATAGAAAGTCTTTAAAAATAAATGTTTTATGAAAAAAATAATTTCCTTTTTAAAAGGCCTTACTACACGAACAGCTTTTTTGTGTTCGACCCAGAATGTTCGTTCAGTGAAAACTCAGCTATAAGAACTAATTTAAATTGATTTTTAATTCGAATTCTCTTCACAGCGACTCTGAGATTCAAGATAAATGAGGTACACGTACGCGGTACAACTTCATTTTGTGTTTTGTCGTTCATTAATTTTGGGTTTTCTTCTTAGTAAAGTGTTTAATTTTTTAATCAGCTGCTTTATAATACCTACTACTTATCATTATTTGAAATTAAAGCATTCAATTTTGCATATGGATGTTTGTTACTTTTTCACTCAAAAACTACTGAATCACTGTCTTATTAAAATGCAGATAAGTATCCCTTAAATTATTAATTTGAATGCTGTAGTCACAGCATTTAATTTAATTATTTTAGTATTATTGCATTAACATACAGACATAACGTTACGCCTGAATCCCATCGGGGTAGGCAAAGACAATTGATTTCCACTTGCTACGATCCTGACATACTTCAACAAACCCAACTGAATTATGAATGTGCATCAATTATATTCTTCGTAGAAATAATTAATAATTAAAATAATAACACATCATAGGGTGCTAGAAACACAAACAGAGACGAACATCACACCCAGACCGGAAACTAACATTGATATTTCATCATATAAATGTTAGCCCCGCTCGGGAATCGAACCCGGGTGCACACGTTTACTCAGTCCACATCACTGCTAACTGAGCCACGGAGCAGTATAATTGTATCAAAGAAGTTTACTATTAAATAGTTGTCTAAACTCATACATTATAATATACATGGACACACCATCATTTCACAGATGAGCTAACACACTCACAGGCACAGATGATTTCTCTTTGGCACTTTCCAAAGTAATTACGATTTGCGTCGTCTCGGGAATTATGCCGGCTGTTACCAACGATACGGTATTTGATGTTTTATAAATAAAAAAACGTTAGATAATACGGTTGTGGTAGAGTGATCAAGTTTCTTGAAGAATCGATTAATGTTTTACCGTCTTATTCATAAAGATAAAGTAGATTTTAAGTAGCGTTACTGGAGGTCTACTTCTCTGGTTTGTTGTATGCTAAATACGTGACATCCAGTCTAAATTGACATACGTCAAATAACTAAAATGCTCTGTAACTTTTTGTGAATAAGAGGGTTAGATTATAAGTATATTTTAAAATTAAGATATCTAATTTTTATTTTCATGATAATAATAAATACTTAAATAAAATTTATCTGCAAAAGTTTAAGAGCGAGGAGTCTCATTTACACCACCCATGGAAGGTACAATTCTATGCCACTACCACATCAATACATATCAATCAATATCATCAATATATATATATACAGGATGTATCTGACAAGGCGGTCATAAATCAAAGGAGGTATTCAGCTCACCATACCTAACAACTTTCCCAAAGCAACATGGGTTAACAACCTAACAACTTTCCCAAAGCAACATTGACCCCGCCAGCTGATCGAACCAATGTATGGAACAGCTCTGATATATTTTTTTGAGATTTCGACCCATGTTGCTTTAGGAAAGTTGTTAGGTATGGTGAGCTGAATACATCCTTTGATTTATTACTGTCTTGACAGAAACATCCAGTATATATATATATATATATATATATATATATATATATATATATATATATATATATATATATATATACATGGTATAAAACAAAGTCGCTTCCCGCGTCTGTCCCTATGTATGCTTAAATCTTTAAAATTATGCAACGGATTTTGATGCGGTTTTCTTTTATAGATAGAGTGATTCAAGAGGAAGGTTTATAAAATATTAAATATGCACAAGTTATTTAAAGGTTAGGCGGTAGGAAGTTCGCCGGATCGACTAGTATAAAATATATCAACCTGGGTGAAAACAACCTAAAAGAATCAAAATCATTTTAATTGATCCAATTATATTGTTATGCCATTTTATTATAACAATGCAATTATATATACATATAAAATATGTTAGTGTCATTAAACAGCTAAATAGTATTTAAAATGTATATTACATAAAACAACATTCTAGTTTTCGGGTTGTAATTGGCAATTATTTTGGTTTATAGCAAATTTTATACTTATTAATTCAGATATCTTTCAGATTGCTTTTAAAATGACAATAATTGGAAAAATTGTTGCATTTGAAAAGCAGTTAAAACTCTTGATTTCTAATTAGATAGATAAAATCTTTATTGCAATTAACTTTTTATTGACCACCTCTGAATTCGAGGCGACTTTGTTTTATACTATGTATTGATTTAGAATTAATGAATTAAATTTTTAATGAAAATGAGGATGTTACAAAAACAAACTAACTAAATCATTAACCCGATTCAACCCTTAATTCCCATTTGCGTACTAACCTAACTAAACTAACAAAATATCATCAAATTATGCATAATAAAAAACTAGACACTAACCTAATAAAAACTTTAACTCGCAAAAACTCAGGGTACGGTCGTTTGTTAAACCATAACTCTTCTGCCAGCTCATTATTTTTGGACTTTATTACGTTAATTAATGGACATGGTGTCATATCTAGTTTATTAGCATAAACACGTTATGTGTCAAGTGGGCGTGTTTTCGTAATGTCGAAAATGGTGCTAAAACCGTCTATCTACATAAATCCCTACTTGTTATATATTAATGACTAGAGGCTGCCCCGCGGTATTTCCCGCGCAGATTTCTCATAAACACAAAAATCCCGTTTATTCCCGTTCCCGTGGGAATTTCGGGAAATCCCTTCTTAGTGCTCACCTACACTCCCTAAGGAACCTACATGCAAAATTTCAGCCCGCTACGCCCAGTAGTTTCGGCTCTGCGTTGTCTGTCAGTCAGTCAGTCAGTCAGTCAGTCAGTCAGTCAGTAACGGAAGAGTTTTATATTATACTAGAGGCTGCCCCGCGGTATTTCCCGCGCAGATTTCTCATAAACACAAAAACTTTTTTTTTCCCGTTTTTCCCGTTCCCGTGGGAATTTCGGGAAATCCTTTCTTAGTGCTCACCTACACTCCCTAAGGAACCTTCATACCAAATTTCAGCTTTGTACGCCCAGTAGTTTCGGCTCTGCGTTGTCTGTCAGTCAGTCAGTCAGTCAGTCAGTCAGTCAGTCAGTCAGTAACGGAAGAGTTTTATATATATTGACTAGAAGCTGCCCCACGGTTTCACTCGCGCAGATTTATCATAAAAACAAAAATCCAGTTTTTTCCCGTTCCCATGGGAATTTCAGGAAATCCTCTCTTAGTGCTCACCTACACTCCCTAAGGAACCTATATGCAAAATTTCATCCCGCTACGCCCAGTAGTTTCGGCTCTGCGTTGTCTGTCAGTCAGTAACGGAAGAGTTTTTTATATATTGATAAAAATGAGAAAGAACTCTGTTTGTAATGCATTCACGCCTAAATTGCTGAACAGATTTGCATGAAAAATGGTACTTACTTATAAATTTTCATGCAAACTCATTTTTTACTTATTTTAACTTCAAAGCTACCTACATAGCTTAGAACCACACCACGAGATGGACATAAATACTTTAAAAAAAAAAAGAAAAGAGACAAAAAATATTAAGAAATCTTTTTGAATTATTACTTAGATTAAAAAGTACTTAATGTAATAATTATTTCGTTAAAACGTACCTGACGAAAATCTATGATTTATGATTCGAAGTTAAATTCTGTAAACGTTATCTTTAAGTTACGATGGATTAATTGTGGATAAATAAAGTTGATTATAGGCATAGTTTATACAGGATGTTCGATGACCAGTGCAGTAATAAGAATAGACTTTATTTTAAAGTCAATTTATAGGGAATGAAATTCAATCAAGAGAGATGTATTTTTTTAAAATATAATTAGGAGTTTTATTTTTAGAGGAACTACTAGTATTTGAAGTTAAGACCCCAATAGATCCTAACTAGGGTATATCTGTACCTACTTATAGATAGATGAGAGACACTTTAAATTTAAATTAAATAATCAAATAAATTGATAAAATTTTCAATTTAATCATGTCTATGATCAAATTAGGATTTGTGTTTACACACCCTGATCATAACATTGTTTGTCTCATCTTGCTAAAATATACAATATTTTACCAAATGCTGAGTCAGTGTCATTTTATGGCAGTTTGTAAATAAATACTATCTATGATTGTTTATTTAACTAAGTCATATCTGAAATGAATGAGTCGTATTTATTATTAAATTTTCTCTTGAGCTTAATATTTTTTAACTATTACACCATGTATAAAGTATATAAAATACGGTTTCTGTTTGTGAAACATGGAGGTCGGGGTGACCAAAAATATTTACGAAAATATTGCTCACAATTTCGTTATGATAAAATTTCCCAAAGCGCCGCCGTTGTTAGCATTCCACTGGAAGTATTGTAGCTGTTTATACCACCTACTTATGTCAAAATAGTACAAGAATAAAATTATATAAAAAATATTTATATTTTAAATGAAGAGATGTTTTTTTTTTAAAGTAGTATGATTTATCCTAGGTAATGTTAAGTATTGAACAGATTCTAGGTACCCAAAAACTTCAACGATATTATAACAATATAAAAAATGTGGCCAAAATTCTAAAAACTATATAACTAAAATTTATCAGTATTTAAAATTGCTTTTTTTGCATTTTAAAAATTCTCTTTAAATAATAAAGAGTATCAACAGCTCCATACACATATTTTCACTTTCATGGGCCAAGCCGGGTCACTGCCAAAATTCTGTCACGCAATGCCGCCATTAAGGGTTACCCCCTCCCCACTTCCCTTTACCCTCCACACCCTACGGAATACTCCTTCCCCCTTTATATAAAGTAAAATGTTCTAAGGGCACCCTTCGCCAAACGTTTTAGTGGCTCCGAACTTTTTTATGTCTCGTTTCAATATTGTTTTTGTTATATTCGTGCCCTTTGCCCCTGATCAGGGGGTATAGGAGTGAATGAAGAATAATATAATGCTTTGATTTTTTTTTCTGTCCTTATAGATTTTTGTGATTTAGAAAAATATATATATAGTGTATTTTTGCACAGTGGTGGACTAGGACGGCGTAACACTTACGGTTTTTCTGTATGAAAAATAGCTCTTGTTATTTTATATTACAGTCTAGGGCGTACGAGACCATAGACAAAACTGTTACGCTGTCCTAGTCCGCCACTAATAATAAAAATTGTACAACTTACTATAGATCAAATGTTTACTTAAAAAAATTTAAAGGTTAAACGAGAATAAGATTTTTTGGTGTGTTTTTGATCAATTTTTTTTTTTAAAGAAAAAATCTTCTCATACATTCTGTCCTACCTAAGCACTCCAACAGATCATCGGCACCACCACTACATTTGGCTGAGAGAACTTACCTGAAACAAAACAAAAAACAGGATTAGGCTTAGCGCACATCTGCCACGGCGCGGAAAAGATATCAAAAGGCTAACAATTTAAACTGGTCTCTAAATACAACAACACAGAGTTCAAAGCAGGATTTTACTCGAAAATTATTCTACGGTTCAATAAAAAAAATAACACGATCTATTCTGAACCCTGTACCATAGAATACACGGTAATTTTTTATCGTGGTGGATATTTTCAGGACTAAGTATTTGCATGATATTTGACTCGAATAAATAATTAAAAAAAATATTCGCTTTGTTTTTTTTTTTTAATTTAAAAAAAAAAACGCTTATAAGGCCGATGGACCTCTTGTTCTGTTCACCCCCCGCGCATTGCCCTCCAGCTTCTGTCTTGTCTGGCGCCAGCTAAGCCACCGTAGGTCATTGCTCTGATCGTACAAATAATTTTTTGTTTTTTTTTTTATCAAAAACTTCCAAAAGTTATTTTTCAATTTTGTTTTCAGTAATTAGTCCTGTACTACTATCTACGATTCCTTAACTATGCCTAACTTGTGTTAAATTTTCCTCCACGAGAAAAAAAGCAACCGCGTATAGAGATCAATTGTAATTGTTATCTTCTCCACATCCACGTCCACCGACCAGATGGACGGATGATCTGCGCAAGGCTGCGGGTCCACGCTGGATGCAGGCCACCTGCGATCGGTACAGATGGAGAGCCTTGAGGGAGGCCCATGTCCAGCAGTGGACGTCTTACGGCTGAAATGATGATTATCTTCTCCGTATCATGAACGCAACTAGCCATGTGGGATGTGCCTTAAAGATATATTAAACAAAAACACACAATGTAGAAAACTCACTTTAAGGGGCGAAACAGTGCGATACTAGCGCCACTTCGATAAATAACCAATATCTTCTAAAACATGGCAATATAGGCAAGATTATCTAAGGACTCAAAGACGCATATTTTTGATTTGGGCCATGGTTTAGAAGATATTAATTTTTATCGGGAGTGGCGCTAGTTTCGCACCGTGTAAGCTCTTAATAGCTACCATTGCATTAAATAGGTTCCTTCAACGTAAACAAACTAAGTTCACCTAAATTACTTAACAACCGCCGATAGTCGGTTTACGCAGTAAAAGGTTGACTATTAAAAAAAACCAATGGGCTTTTTTATGTGGAAGGGTTTTTCATGGCTATTTTGTTTGGTTAGATAGCCCGCTTCAGGCTACCCACTTTTGTTGTGCACCCAAAACCTAAAAGTGCCTTGACTGGTAAGACGAAAACACAAAAACAAGAAATAAAGGCGACCTTAGCGATTTGAGCGATTTTTTCCAGGTAACCTGTTTTTTTTTTAAGTGTATAAATTTATGTGTTGACTATTTGTATCTATGGGTCCTGCAGTTCCTCGTCAGTCGTGTCAGTAAGCCGTCCCTTAAACACATACCCTGTTATTCATAAAAAATAAAATAGCATTTTAGTTACCTATTTGACGTAAGTTAATTTAAACTGGATGTCACGTATTTACCAACAACAACCAGAGAAGTAGACCTCCAGTAAATGTACTTAAAACCTACTGTATCTTTATGAATTATATGGTAAGAAGCAGCTGCTTTCCCACTGTGATGTGATCCAATTCACACACCGTACAAAGGTCACTATTCACCCTGATGATTTCGATGGTCAACGTTCTCTTACCACAGGTCTAAACATTGTTATTTAATTGAAGAGTTTGATAATATGTATTGAAATTCAATAATTTAATAGTTGGATGGGATATATCCAGATATGATGATAATTATAGCCTTTGATAATGTTAGTAATAATGTCGTTTAACGGAACTAGGGCAAGCGATTAAAAAAAATAAAACCAAACGATCTATAATGACGGCAAACAAAATTGCACTGAAAAGTAAAGTGTTCATAAAAAACATGGTAAAAAATATACTTTTCAATCGCGGTCCGAAATCAATTATATACCTCGTGCAACAGTGTTTCATTTGACAAATTAGATTTTAAGGTTCCTTAAGCAAGTTTTGATTTTGTTCACATTTGTTTTAGAAAATTTCAAACGTAATAACTGAAACTTCAAGTTTTTTTTTAGTTCAGTAAATGCATCCCTTTATTTATCAATTTACTATTGCAGGTATTGACGGCTAAAATCTTACTGTATTACTTCAAAAGCTAATACAAACCCCAATAATAATACAGTTAAGTAAGTATAATACTAACACCTGTAACATACGTTAAAATCCCTCTTTTTTTGGCGGGGAAACTCCTAACGAGTACGCTGCGACCCCGGGGGGAGTCGCAGGGTTATGTGTGGTTTGCACCCACTAAAACCCCGCCGGTGTCCATCTCGGCTGTTGGCAAGGGGGTCACGGGTGATCTTTCGATCGTTATGTTCAACTCTGCGACCCCCTCCAGCATTGGCTTATTAGCCTCATCTCGGGGGATATGATGGTTGTCCCTCCGGGAAGATTTGCAACAACTTTACTGTTCTCAAACGTGGGACTTGAAGCAATCTACTTTGAGCTCTTTGCCCTAAAGAGGGATATCGGAAGAACTTATTATCATCATTTAAGAAAAAAAGCAATAGGTAGAAACCAAACAAACAAAAGCGCTTATAGCACTTGACTAATTTCCTTTTTTGTTTCCACAACACCACAGTTCAGGGCGACCACGAAAACAATAATCTTAGATAAGGAATCGCAATCCATCATTCGCTTTAATAAAGTACAGTTGACTGCATTCAAAGTTTTGTTACAAAACTAGCGCCACTCCCTATAAATAATTAATATCTTCGCTAAACCATGGCTGAACTCAAAAATATGCGTCTTTGACTCCCTAGATAATCTTGCTTACAATTTTCATGGCCCTTTTGTGTAGCTTTCAGGTTCCAAATCTAGGAAAAAACCGTTTGTTGCCTAAAGTGACCACTTTAGTTTCGTAAAAGAATATTTCTAAGATCATTCATTCATTTCGCACAGTGTTCAAAGTAGGTTTTCATTCGAAAATGATTCTAGGCTAGCATGAAATGACACTCAGTTCGTTTTTAAGGTTTCGGGTATTCGTCCCGGGACCTTATTAATATGACTATTTCGTCTGCCCGTCTGTCCGTCTGTCTGTCAAAGGCACTTATCTCCGAAACGGCTAGATAAATCTAAATGAAATGTTTGCACGAAAATTTTCTTGTTGTCCAAAGAATCTAACAAATAGGCTAAGCAAATAGGTATTAAAAACTTGTAAAAAATACGTGAATTTAGAGATAAATGCAATTAACCAATATTGTCGAACCTCTACTGAGAAACCGGGCACTAAATAATAGCAGTCTCACGCAACTTCACTTCATGTAGAATAACAACAAATACAATGTTGATGATTATGAAAACGACAAAGACGCATGGAAGTAGTCTAGCTCTGCACGATATTTTCATTATTTCATGTATGTACTTTAAATCTTATTAATTTATGTTCTTTGTATTCTAAATTAAATTGTAATGTCACATAAGAACAAAAAAAAGAGAGAGATAAATTGTAAAGTAGAGTTTGTTACCCCTTTCTTTTCTACGCTGTAAAATTATTGCGAAAGGGAGTAGAATCATTTGACAGAGGAGGGCTCGTTTGGGGGCGTCTCCAGGCGACCATTGTCGTAAGGCAAGGCAAACATTTGTTTGCCTGAGCTAATTAGTGGGCACCCTGAACTACCTCGCCTCTATCAGTATAGGATACTTTACGAAATAAGGTATCAATATTAATTAGATTAGTCTAATTGACTTTCAATAAGCGATATCTTGTATCCTGTATTGAATAAATCATTTTTTACTTTTTTTCACTTTACTGATAACTATGCCAAAACTAGCCAATTTTACAAAATTGACGCTTATATAAAAGGAAACAAAATAAATCCGTAAATTTAACTGTTGAGTGTTGACATTATAATATTAATGGAGCATTATGGCAACAGTAATAATATTATGTGCTTTTAATAAAAAAGACAATATGACCGTTAAATTGCTTTTCTTGCTGTCACTTTGTGAGCGTTATCACCGTTACTTGCTTAGGCTGCAGGTTAAAAGTACCTTCACAAGTAGGTAGGTATATATAACTAACCACCAATAAATCCGAAGTTTGGATTAGCAGGGGCGCCATACGGGTCGATACCGCGAGCCGCGGCTTACGTACCAGCCACCGAACGGTCGGAGGCTTTTATTTGTTTTTATGTACTTTTGTAGAGTTTTGTTAGGGAAAGTTTTATAATATCAGATTGAGTTTTCGGGGTTTCGGCTAGACTGGACTTTTTTTCGGTGATATTGGTATTTAAACCCTGCTTAGTCTCTGAGAAAACTCTGAGACTATCAATACATAGTGTAAATAATTGAAGTCGCTTCCCGCGTATGTATGCTTAAATCTTTAAAACTATGAAACGGATTTTGATAAGGTTTTTTAATAGATAGAGTAATTCAAGAGGAAGGTTTATATGTAAGTAATACATGCACAATATAGTAAAGGTTAGGCGGTACGAAGTTCGCCGGGTCGACTAGTCAAATTATAAACTACTTTATAGACGCCGTATATCGATCACTGACATCCGACAACAACGAGTTTATTTTTAGCAACATTCAAAGTTTAAAAAGTATTGTATGTGCCGTCATTTGGTATCGCCCGTGTGGGAGACCAAAACGCGTTTACTAACTACCACCACTTTTAAATAATATTATCTAAAGTTTATCATTAAGGGCTTACACGGTGCGTAAAAATATGCGTCTTTTACTGCCTAGAAAATCTTGCTTAGAATTTTCAAGGCCCTGTTGTGTAGCTTTTAGGTTCCAAATCTAAGAAAAAAAACCGTTTGTTGCCTAAAAGGGCCACTTAGTTTCGTAAAAGAATATTTCTAATATCATTATCCTAAAAGCTACACAATAGAGCCTTAAAAATTCTTAGCAAGATTTTATCTAGGGAGTCGAAGACGCATATTTTTGATTTCGGCCATGGTTTAGAAGATATACATTATTTATTGAAGTGGCGCTTGTATCGCACTGTTCCGCCCTTAAAATTATTAATTAAAGCAAATTATTTCCCTTTAATTATCAAATCTAAACTCATTCGATTATCGAAACTGGGCAACTTAGTTTTTTAGTTCTCTTTATTTTTACCTACCATCTGTAACACACACTTAGTTTGCTATAAAATTTATGATTTATGATTTATTTATTTAAGTCTAGTTAACTTACTAAACAAAACCCTCAAAATAATACTTTAAAAACGCTGCATAAAAAGTCAAAAGACATTAATCAGTGATGCGACGAAGCGTCTTTTCAGTTCAGAAATAACTTCTTTACAACAATAATGCTATTAGCAGGTTATTTTGTATTAGGATATAAATTACATTTGAATATTCGATCTGTTTGTTCGGGTACGATATTTCTTATTAAATCGATTGTACTTGTACAGTCGGCTTGAAAAGTTAAGGATTACGACAATTTTAATAAAAACGGTGTTTTCTGAATGATGGAATCAGAAGTGATGAGATCCGCTGAAGAACCAAAGTTATTGGAAGAAAAAAAATTGTCAAAATTAAGAGTAGCCGTCAAAGGGCCGAAAAATGACTGAGTTGCGACCGCGCACCTGAAGATGCAGAGTAGTCAAACCTTCCACAATGAGAAAAGATGAGATAGTAAAGGTTGTGGAAGTGAAAGATTTTAGTCTTTATCTACTAACAATTAATGTCCCGAGCTCACATAGAAATTAGTAACAATAATAATAATATTTTTCAGCTCATTCCGTAATTGCTACGTTTTCCAAATATGTATGTATGTGTATTTGTCCGCGATTATCTCGAGTTTTTGATACGGTTTTCAGAAAAGTATTCGTTACATTCAGAAGAAGCGTTTAGTACCGATTTTAACCAACTTCAGAAAAGAGGAAGTTCTCAGTTTATGTTTGTGTCAGTTTATAGAAGGCGGGTCTCTTTATTGTATACCAATAAAATCAAATAAAAAAAAGAAATTATTTATTTGATTTTATTGTTATACACTTTTCTAGCCATCTGTACTCGAGGCAAGTATAGTTTATCGGCGATACTCCTTGTCGCCGTACTTCATACCGCGTGTTTTATATTCTGTGCGCGACAGTAGCTCTGCGTTTTGAAGTTATTGCCCTTAAATCTTTTGGGTAAGCAATTAAGGCCCATGGCACATAGGGTGAAATGCGGTGAAGATACCTAGAGGATAACAATTTAAACTGGTCCCTAAATTTTAAGGAACATTTACCTTTTTTAGAACCCTGTGATATAAGATACATCATCATCATCATTATTTCCCGTAAGTCCCTCATCAGGGGCTTTGGGATTTAAGAAGCGTTTTCCATTTTTCTCGGTCTTTGGCCACAGTTTTGTGATCTTTCTAAATGTCACGGAGAAGGAGATCGCAACAACTGGTCTCAAATGGCGGGACCTGGAGGAGGCAGCCCAGGACCGTATAAAATGGAGAAAATCACTTCGAGCCCTTTGCCCCTGATGAGGGGCTATAGAAAGAAATCATCATCATCATCATCATCTAAATGTCACAGCCCATAGACGCTGCCTACTGCTCGACTGAGCGCAGCCACGTCTCATCCCCGGTCGGCCAAGCTTGCAGGCATAACTAGTACCTATATTATTTGCGGCAATTTAAAAAAAACAACAAAATAATTAACTCAACATAAAGTTTTACCAAAAAACACATATTGTTAACAGAATAATCGACCGTTACAATATGATAATAACCGATTAATTTTAAAATCGACACAGCGTCCAATAAAGCATATCGATTCACCCCCCACCGATTTTTTATACTCGTATTCGAATACGGAATAATATTATCAAGGTCATTAATAACTCAGTAAGTGATATATAACTACTTGGTAGTTGGTAGCCTTACCTTATGCAAAGGTTTTTTTTTTTAATTTTTTTAATTTCAAGATTTACTTTCTCAATTACAAAAGGATGTAGCTATTTGTTTAAGTCACCGCCGCTTATGGTTTAAGACGGTATTGAAAAGGTTTTACTTGAAAATATTTTTAACCGACTTCAAAAAAGGAGGTTATCAGTTTGACCTGTAAGTATGTTTGTTTATTTATCCGCGATTATCTCGAGTTTGGTTGAACCGATTTTGATGCGGTTTCACAAACGTATTTGTTACTTTCAGGAGAAGGTTTTAGTACCCATTTTAACCAATTTGAAAAAAAAAGAGAAAGTTCTCAATTTATGTATATGTGAATTATTGCAGGCTCTTTTTATAAAAAAGAAATTATCAGTATTTTTTTTTATGTTAAATGCAATAACTTGTCACCGGTGGTTCAGTTGTCTGTAATGCCATCTGCAAATTCAGAGGTCTAACATTAATGTTTTTTCCTGGGATAACGTGCGTTTTGTGTAATGTCTTATTACTCTGTGTTTTGAACACCCTGGATAAGCATCATAATCAGAGCCTCTAACTATGTTGAACGTGAATCTAACGTAGTTACGTTACGTTGCAAGAACGTAAACGTGTGCCTGAAACACATATAAAAACCAAAAAGCACACTGGATCCAGTAAACGAACATCGGTATCCATCATCCTGCCGGAAATCGAACCAGGGCCCTTAGTCTCATCGCGCAAAACGTAACTATCGAATAAAAGTAGAGTAGAAACAATACGTTAATCGCAAGAAAATACACATTTGGTAGTCTCGTAATCAATTTTGCTATAACTATAGCAGTAGTATCGCAACAGATTGGAATTGACCAAAAAGGGCAGTCTGCTCCATAATAAGATAATGTTATGATTAGGTTCGACTGACATTATATATGTCAATAATGATTGATATTAAGTGACAGTTGCACTACGCCCGTTCCAATTTCGTCTAATAAAACAGGATTCCTCAGAATAAAGACAAGCATAGAAACCGGGCTAAAATAAAAAGTTATTTTCATATTGTTACGCTCCTTACTAAACGGCAAAAAGACTATTATTTAGAGAGAGATAAAATATAAGAATTCTTTGCAAGTTTTCTTCTTGTGGTATCAAAGTGGTTTATTGATGACACTGGTTTATTAGTACCGTACAAAATTAAAAACCAATAATTTGGTACATATTTGGTGGTTTGTTTATGGTTTGTTTTATTTTGACGTATAATATGACATTGTAAACATCGGTAGCAGCTCCAAAAGTTTTATGATTATTTTTTATGAAAAAGGTGTGATAAATTGGTTTTGTGATTGTGAATGTTTAACTTAATGTATAACAATCTCTTGTGTAGTGACGGGATGTGAATCAAATGCGTCAAGGAATCAAAATCTTGATGTTTCGGTCACCTACCATTCGGTAAATAATTTTGTTTCATTGTAGACTTCTGGGCACTATTTTGACTAATAAATTATCAAGAACATCAATTTTACACGCTGTTTGTCGAACTCGTACCTAAATTTATTGAATTATTACGGTAAAACACCTTCTGTAAAGGTTATGATAGTGTTGTGCCAAAATATGTTTAGATAAAAGTTATCGAACCTAAATCATCCGTTCTAACTTAAGGACAAATAAAAATCAGACATAATAATATGCTAATTGTTGTCTTTTTTTTTTTCAGTTTTCAAGTAAATTATATACTAAAAACAAAATGACTGGATGCTATAAAGAGACAAGATTTTAAACATTCACAACATACTGTTTTATCAACAAAGAAGATTTAAGATGGTGAAGATTATAACCTGAAACTGTAACAACAGTTTTGCTGCTGCAATTTGAATAAGTTGGTTAGTGGTAATCAATATATATAAAACTCTTCCGTTACTGACTGACTGACTGACTGACTGACAGACAACGCAGAGCCGAAACTACTGGGCGTAGCGGGCTGAAATTTTGCATGTAGGTTCCTTAGGGAGTGTAGGTGAGCACTAAGAAGGGATTTCCCGAAATTTCCATGGGAACGGAAAAAAACGGGAATTTTGTGTTTATGAGAAATCTGCGCGGGAAAAACCGCGGGGCAGCCTCTAGTCATAAAATATTGCCCTTTCAATTGCTTATTTTATAAGATAAGAATAAGAATAAGAAAACATTTATTTGGTTCACAAACACATAGGCATACAAAAAATGAAATAAAAAATAATAATAAGATGAGTAAGCACACCTAGGCGTCCGGTGAGCCAAACAGGTTACCGTCTCAGCATAATGTCGCACCTGGGCCGGCAGGCGACCCAGATAAGACGCTGATCATTCTGACGGCCCCTACATTGTGTGAGATACGTACGGAAATCAGACTGCTATTTGAATAAATACTAAGTATACAGTATAAAAATATTGCAGATTTGAGGCCCAAAATTTAAATATCTGAGTACCAAATAGGATTTAGATAAGAGCATAAAATTTAAAATTATAATTATAAACATAATATCTGAAAAACTTAAACAAACAAAAATAAAAATAATAATAATAATTTATTCAAATATATATTAATTAAAGCCTTCGTATTTTTTTTTAGAAAACAGGTATCTTAGAGAATATTAACTTAAACAATTATGAGGATCTGCAGAAAAAAAACATAGATAAACTTAAACCTGTTTTATCCAGAATGGGCAAATTGTATGTCACGATATTTTCTTTAAGGCCTATATCCAGCAGTAGACGTTTTTAGCTGAGATGATGGTATTTTCTGTTTGCATTTCTTTTGATTGTTTTGATTTGACATGTCAACAACAACAACAAAATTATTTTCACAAATTTAAATTTAACTAAATTAATAGTAAAACCCATTGAAAATGAGAACTAAGAAGAACAGTGATTAAAAGAACTGTTAAATATCACACGAACGTTTTTATGCAACCCTCATGCAGTGAACTCCTGCACAACGCAACCTCCACTAAGTCGTTGTGGATGTTCTGCCTACTCAGCGTCTTCCGATGCACGGCCGGTCGGACCTAGAGAACTATTCAGCCCTCGCAAAGATGTTCTCCAAGCAATCATTGGAACTTAATCTTTGCATTTTGTTGTGCGACATCGGTGACTTTGGTTCTTCTACGGATTTTGTTTCCTTACTGAACAAGGCACGGAGCTACGCAGTGTTTATTCAAAAGTCGGAAAAAATTGGAAGAAGAACAGTGCAGGGCGGTTGCGGCTAAGGCCTTTGGACTATAAATACTAACTGCTTTTATTGTTATCATATTTTTGTTTTATTAGAATTTAAATGAATTAAGACTTAGTTATACTTACTCGTAGTTATTTTACCTTTATTTTGTATTTATTAATATTAATTATGAGTAGTTTCAGTGAAAATAGGTCATCATGTCCCCACTGTCCACAATCAACAAAAACCTTTGTTGTACCCCGCGGTCTAAGTGTTCATATAAGTCGCATGCACAAACATGTTCATTCGCATTCTCAGCCTGTCTTAGCAGGGCCCAGCGTAGTACTGTCTTCGCAATCTAACCCCATAAACGTTGGCACAGGCAAATTTTGTTTGGAAAGTATTGCTAACCTAAAAAGAAAAACACGAGTCCTTAGACACATTCCAAAGGGTGCTCGCAGTGTTGCTGCTGGTGTACTGTCAAGTGCCATAGAACAGTGTCTTCAGAGCAACAGTACTGACGATTGGATCTCATTATTGACATTTTCATTTTTTGCTTTAAGAGTCCCTGACAAGAGCGATCAACGCACGCTGACTGCCAAGGTTAAAGATAACGTTTGCTCTGGTAACCAAGGCCAGGTTGATATGAGTGTTGCAGTTTTTAGTAGTCGGCGTTCTGTTAACAAGGTAATAGAGGGCAAAGTTCATGAGGGTGATCTAAGGGGTGCGGTCAGGATATTGTTATCAGATTCATCTCTGGCCCCTAACAATGTAGATACCTTACAAGCTCTAGAAGATAAGCACCCCTCTCCTTCACGGCCGCAAACATTCCCGTCGGAACCAGATTCGAGCTCGGAATTTTTGTCATTCTCTGTAGCCGATGTGCAGGATGCACTTAACTCATTTTATAATGGGTCGGCTGCTGGATTGGATGGTTTGCGGCCCGAGCACTTGAAGGAGCTCACTTCCCACTCCGCTGGGGATAATGGTCACCGTCTGCTTGAAACATTGACCAAACTATGCAATTTTCTATTAAAAGGTCTGCTAAATAAAGAGGTTTGTCCTATCCTTTACGGAGCATCCCTCTGTGCTTTGGAAAAAAAAGGTGGCGGTGTTAGACCAATCGCTGTGGGCAGTGTTTTTAGACGGTTGGTGGCAAAATTAGGATGTCGGAGTGTCAGACAGGAGATGTCCTCTTTTTTACAACCGCATCAGTTGGGTTTTGGTTCCTCACTTGGCTGCGAGGCTGCAATACATGCAACCCGTGCTTTTGCTGTATCGCGCGGTGATTCAGATGATGTAGTCATAAAATTAGACATAAAGAATGCATTCAATAGCATTGAGAGGGATACCATTTTAAACAAAGTAAAGGAGCACATTCCAGGTCTCTATCCCTTTCTACACCAATGTTATTCTTCTCCGAGCAAACTGTTTTATGACACATCCTCTCTCTTATCACAGTCAGGTGCGCAACAGGGCGATCCTCTGGGCCCACTTATATTCAGTCTCGGTATACATTCAAAAATAACATCACTGAAGTCCAAATTAAACGTTTGGTATTTAGATGATGGCACTATTGGTGGTACCCAGGCCGACGTGCTAGAGGATGTGAAACAGATTATAGTTGGTTTTGGTGAACTAGGCCTTGAGTTTAACACAAACAAATGTGAGTTGTTTTTCTGCAATGATGCTTCTGTGTCAACTGATGCTTTTAAACAATTTGAAGATATAATACCGGGAATTAGATTAATGAACAAAACTAACCTTACTTTACTGGGTTCGCCTATCTTTCCAGAGGCCATACCAGCGGTAATCGAAGAGAAGAGACAGGCTCTCTTGTTGGCAAAAACGCGTCTCAAGGAACTGTCTGCTCATACAGCTATGACACTACTTCGCCAATGTTTTTCTATGCCAAAGCTGACTTATTTTTTAAGAACGTCTCCTGTGTGGCATTTCAATACAGAAGTAAATTCTTTCGACCTAACGTTAAAATTTATTTTAGAAGAAATATTGAATATAAATCTCAATGGAAGTCAATGGATCCAATCGTCTTTGCCTATTCGTCACGGTGGACTGGGCATTCGTCGTGTTCAGGACGTGCAGCTTTCTGCATTTTTGGCCTCATCGCATGGGGTGCTGGAGTTGGTCACTCACATTCTCTCCACTAATGGTGATCAGTTACAGCTACCCTTTGCAACAGAAGCTTTTGCAGAATGGTCTGCCATGTGTCCTGGCCAAGATGCTCCAGTTGGGCGTGACAGGTGCCATCAACGTAATTGGGACGATATTCAGGCTAAGTTTGCTCTCGATCAGCTGATCGCAAACAGTACGGGTGTTGACACGGCTAGAATAAAAGCTTCAGCTAGACCCGAATCTGGAGCTTGGCTTCATGCCTTGCCGTCTCCGCAACTCGGAACCCTTCTGGATAACGACTCGCTTAGAATTGCGGTTGCTTTGAGGCTCGGCTGTAATGTCTGCGAGGAGCACCGCTGCTTCTGCGGCGCAGTCGTTGATCCAAGAGGCTACCATGGGTTGAACTGTCAAAGGTGTGTAGGAAGGTTTCCCCGGCACCACGCTCTGAATGATATAATTCGCAGGGCATTGGTGTCGGCCAATATTCCGTGCGTTTTGGAGCCACCGGGGCTGAGTCGCACTGATGGCAAACGCCCAGATGGTTTAACCCTGGTGCCCTGGGAGAAGGGCCGATGTTTGATATGGGATGCCACGTGTGTGAGCACCTATGCAGCATCACATCTGCCATCGACGACCCGGGTAGCTGCTTCCGCGGCTGAAAATGCCGCTAAGCACAAGCACTCGAAGTACATAGCTCTGGAAAAAGATTATATTTTTATTCCAGTAGCTTTTGAGACTTCGGGTGTTTGGGCATCGGAGGCAGCTGCCTTTATCCAAAAAATAGGACGTCGCCTGATAGACCGCGGGTTGGACCGTCGCTCTGGCTCTTTTCTGCTGCAGAGGCTCTCAATCGCCATACAGCGTGGCAACGCCGCTAGCGTTATGGGAGCCTTCGAGCAGGGATCTCTGAGTGGCGGTCTCTTCAATTAGGTATTAATTATTTTATTTTTTTAAATTTAGTTTTCATGTGTATATAGTATATTTCTAGACCTAAGTTTTTTACAGAATGTTTAAACAATTAATTATATTATTATGTTAAATAAAAATAAAGAAATGTTGTATGTGTATAAATGTGTGGTGTATAAATGTGTGGTGTATAAATGTGTGGTGTATAAATATTAAATTAATCAAATTAATTAAAAGTTATTCGTTATCAACTTAATGTTAAAGGAAATAGGACAGCGACATTCAGTGGACGATTCATATTTCATATCTGAGCAAGAAATGCAAACAGAAAATACCATCATCTCAGCTAAAAACGTCTACTGCTGGATATAGGCCTTAAAGAAAATATCGTGACATACAATTTGCCCATTCTGGATAAAACAGGTTTAAGTTTATCTATGTTTTTTTTCTGCAGATCCTCATAATTGTTTAAGTTAATATTCTCTAAGATACCTGTTTTCTAAAAAAAAATACGAAGGCTTTAATTAATATATATTTGAATAAATTATTATTATTATTGTCTTGAATATAATATTTAGGAACATTTTTCTTGCTTTCTTACAGACCTCACAAAATACTTTGATAAAAAAAGCTACAGAATATATGAACCGTAAATTTGGGTAAACCAATGCTGTAAACTGTAAACAAATAAAATTCCATGAAAATTTTACTTTGTGATAAAAACAAAAGCGCTATTGTTGCTGCAGGATATCACTTACGTATGTATAAATTGTTTACACCCAGGTTTTATAATACTTACTCTCTTTTATAAGTTTTAATTAAAACATATTATATTTTTAGGTCTCAAAAAAATACCACAAGCAGGGTTTTTTCACATACAAACAAAGTGATGATCAAGATCAACCCAGGCAAAAACAAACATTTGAGGTGCAGAGTGCAGAGCAAGATTATTGAAAATGAGTGTGTAAAGAAAGAAGCGCATAATTCATACATTATGAAATTTCCAAAAATAGATTTGTTTTACTTGTTTTATATATACATATTATTATAGGCACACATCTTTTAGTTTTAATTATTTTAGAGCTGTGCTAATATCTGATGTGACAGAGTTTTTTATGAACGGAAAATCTTTAGAAATAGGTAAGTATTATTATATTTTTATCAAGACACCCGTTTTATTCATTAAAATAACTTATTGTGTGCAGTAGGTTCCTGGAAGAAATCGCTTTAATCGATAAGGCACAATTGCCCTTATTCTTTTTCTGTTAAAAATGTTATACGGTTTGTTACATTTTGTATTTTTATTTGCATTTTTATAGCAATAAAGCGTTTTTATCTTTGTCTTTGTTTTCTTGTTATTATAATACCATACAATTACTCCTGAATTAGTTATGATAAGTTCCATAATAAAGAACCATGTCTTGTATAAAAGTATAGACAACTTGATTTAGGACAAGTTATTTTTGCCATCACTAGCTTTTTAGAAAATTAAAAATAAAAAGTCGAACCCAGGTAAGGGCAAGGTGCGGAAGAGTCATACGACCCAGTGGAGAAAGTATATTGGCCTCTTTTTAACATATTCAATGGTTGCACTTGAGTAAGTAGCGTAACACAATGATGTGACTTTTTATTTTAGGACTCCTTCTATGCTTGTCTTTATTCTGAGCAGGATTCACTATTTAGGTAAAAAAATCTATAGCTTGCTATTCATATTCTATTGCTATACTATAATGATCGATCAAAGCTACGAGACTCGCAATTTTTGACACAATCGTAATAGAGTAATAGTAGAAAAATAATAGATTATAAGTATAATCGTAAGTTTAAGAGACTAGAGTCCCTGGTCACACAAACGAACGAAATCACTTTAACATTTACTGCCAAGAATTTAGTGATGTGAGATTGCCGGACAATGTGGGAGATATTTTTTTACATACGAAAAATTTTGAATTTCGCGCCATACCCAGAGTTACCACCTTAACTCTTTTTGTGTTTCAAAAGCTCAGAAGCTACTGGACCTATAAAATTCTCTATTATCCCTGATAAACATTAATATGCTTTAGAATACTCATTTAAAAAAATTGCAGAGTGGCGGCAAGGCGGTACGAAGCTCGCCGTTTCAACTAGGAATTGATAATAAAAAAAAGAAAATGAACTCTTTTAGCTACTGTACCTATATTGCATTACGTTGACTTGATTTATAAGAGGCACGGACGTAATTCAGAGCTGATACTGTAAACATAATCGTGGTGCCTTCATCACTAAATCTGTATGCAAACTGCATTTGCCAAAGAGTATTTTGAAAGAAGCAAATACGATAATCTGGCTACATTAAATACCTATTCATTTACCCTAACTATGGGTTTCCTGGAAGAAATCACCCGTAATAAGTCATTTTTCAATGTTTGAATTTAATAACATTTTAATTATGTTAAGTTCATTGATTTAAATAAAGTTTCCAATCCATCTTCGTTCTTATTGTAGTAACTATACATTTCATAATTTTAGTAAGTGTTTAGCTATAAATACAAAAATTAAACTGACAAGTACTAAAAAAGCTGTTAAAAATAAAAAGGAGTCAGTAGATATACCAATTCAATACATTTAGCATAATGTTATGGGTGCCTGCCTACTAAGGCAGGAAATTCTTTTTGTAACCTTAGCTTATTAGTTTTTTTTAAGTACTTAGTTTAATAAAAATTTATGTTTTTTTGATTAACTTGTTAGACACGACGAATGTTTAAATATTATGCTCTTTGAATTTTTAAACTTACCAATTAAACCTGTGAAAGAACTTTCAATTCTGTATTTCTCACTGCTCTTTGTCAAAGTATTCGGTTACCAACAAATGTGCCTCGAAACACGTATTTAGTGGTGTTCGCGAGTTTTATAGCTGCCTACTACATGAATTAATAAAGGTACCGATTCGATTCCGAGTAGTCGCTGTAATCGAATAAGGTGTAGGTTTTTTTTACTCGATTTAATTATTGCACCGTGAGTTAATTAATTCGAGATGCGAATGAATCATTAGGAAAGTTGAGTTTCCATGAATCAAGGATATTGTAAAGATAAATTTAAGAGCTGTCAATTGTCACCGTAACTCAATACGAGTTCCATTTTAATTTTATTAACAAGACAGTATATTAAAAGTTAAGGGAGCAATGCTTAAATTTTTACAATCTTATTATAAAGAACAAAAATTTTGGGGCGAAGGTTGCCATAACCACCACGCTTGGCAGATTGGTTGGCGATTGCAGTATGGCTTTTGAAGTTCATCAAAGGACACAGCTGCACACTTCAGAAATACCGATTTCAGCCACACGTGGATCCAGCTGGATGTGTTGATGCATCTCGTAGGCTTAATCAATAAGCTGGTGCTTCTGTCTAGCGCTTCGGGGAATAGGCGTGAGATTATGGTATGTTTTGTAAATTTTGATGTCTTACCTTGGAAATAGCTCTTAGTCCTCAAATAGCTGACAGAAAGCCGTAGTATTGACAGCCTGTCGAGCTTGCTTAGTATGTTCTGCTCAAAGGGTAGTAGAGACGCCAGCGTGTCAAGCTCTGCATTCAGTCGTTCTCGATGTCGCTTGCTTGGATTGCTTTTCGTGACGCCATCTTTGGCTGGTGGCTTAATGCTGTAACAAGGAGATATTTATGGTTAATTTTTATAATAAATTTATTTGTGGGCGCTTTGCCAGCGCAATTTCTGTTCAAATCGCTAGATTTTCTCATTTTCTCGTGAAATTTTCGGGATAAATAGTCCTAGCCTTTATAACTTTTTAAGCTAGACTATCACTGTATCAAGTTTCATCCCATAGTATCAGTAGTTTAAGCATGACAATAAGACACGAACAAAAAGAGTTATAAGCTTTTATTGATATTCCAACCTCTTGTTCCGTAGAGCTAAAAGGCGTCATTCCCTAAACATCACCACGGCTTCAAAAAAAATTTTTCTAAAGAATTGTTTACTTAAGAGCCAGTTTACCGCGATGCTAGCGCCATTCACGAAAAAAAATTATATCTTCTAAATTAAGGCAAATATCAAAAATGTAGCACAGTACATCGCGGTAAACTTGCTCTAAATCAACAAAACCTTTTTACGCAAGCAAACATTTTAATTAGTTACTGCACATAATTAAATTAATATTAACAAAAAAATAATAATACCAAGTATTTATACCTATAAGTAAAAGGTAAAGGTACTAGGGTAGCAGAGGCAGAGACCAGTAGCCACTCTGCGACTAACAAGCGACCGGTCACGCGAACCTCCTTGTTAACATAACTTATGGCGGAGGGCAAGATTACAAAATAAGACAATGAATATGGTCGGTTACTCTGTAAGAAAAATCATTTGGTAGAGTATTTTTAGTTTATAAGTCATTACCAAAAAAAAACCATAGATCAAAGAAAGGAGTTTCTCTTTTTGCCCCTCAGGGTCTGCCCCTGTATACGGTCGCTTTTGCGATAATATTGGTTTCCGTCCTTTTTGCGTTTTTTTGTATTGCCTTTGACATAGGACGATCCGATAATAGAACCGTTAATAGAACGATAATAGAACCCCTGGTCATAGTAGCGATCTGTCTGTAGGAAGAGGTCTATATCCAGCTGTACACGTCTTTCTACTGAGATAATTATAAACAATTATTTACTAAGGTCCGGTAAGCTTGAAACACTGTGGCACCGCAACTCCAGAAAAGAGTCGAATAGGAAACAACATCCCCTTGTGTGGTGTGAAGCATTCCGGATGCTGATTATCGATGATTCCCGTCCCGGAATCCTTCTCAAAACTAGAGTATTTGTATATAATTTTAATGAAAAGAGGATTTAAAAAGGTTACATCCAGAATTTGGTTTTTAAATCTAATGCTATCAGATATGGCAAAAGCTTAGCCTGGTTATTGCTTAAAATGTTTTGGCTATTATTAAATTAAGGGCACAAAATGAGGACATTTTCTATTGGGTTAAAGTTCTTTTTTATTTTATTTATTTGAGCAGTCAAACGTTAATAACCTGCGATTATAACTTAACAGTTAAATAAGTTACTGTATGTAACGTAATTAAAAATTTATTGTGTGATAAAAATCGCACAGAGGCACAATCATACAGAACTAATGGTTGCATTTTGCCATCCATCGCTTCCGTGCAAGGTAAGGAAGATCCTGCAACTCTTCTTTCTCGTCTTTCTTGTCAGTCATTCGTCCGGAGTTACTAGCTCCTTAGTACGTCCGGACGAATAACTGATGTTTAGGCTCCAAGTGTTATGCGTTATGTTAACGAGTCCCATGACCAATCTTATGACCAATGATAAGAATTCTTAGTATATCTTTATTTACCACGTTTCTAATTTAAATTCTCTACGATAATTGTGTTTTAAGCTTCGAAAGTAGTGAAGCACAAGAATCAGTGGGCACAAACTCGTGACAAATAATTTTAATCTACTTATTATAATGTTTGTTTTTAATTAAAAATACACATTGCGAGCAACACGTAAGTGGCCAGTATTTGTTTTTATAAATTTATTGGAGGCTGATGCTGAACGAATTAGCTTTTTGAAAATTCGTTTATCGAACAAGAAAGCCTTGGAGTCAAATACTTTTATGCTTTTCTAAATTTTAACAATTGTATTTCCTGTTAATAATAGTCAACTAAATTGGTCTTTTTAATAAACTAAATAAAATATGCCTTATTTAGGTAACGAATACTAAAAGAGCTAATATGAGAACTACAAAGATAAAACTTTTCGATTTTGTTAGAAAGTTAAGTACCTAAACATACAAACAAAATAATTAAACATGGCTCTTTTAGCTTTGACAAAATTTGAGCTGTTGTGCGTTTTTCTTTAAAGATTTAATTTAGCTATGCATTACTTTTGTTGTAGTAACCTAAGTGTATGTATTTATCAGAAAATACATAATAGTTTACCTACATTATACTTGTTTAATAGATATGCTCCTTAATATTATATTTTTCAGTAGCTATAACTTTTTGTGATGCTGCAAAATTAAAATAATAATTCTCTAAGTATTCCTCTATTCTCCTATAGCCAATACATCTACCGCTGACTCAGAACCTCCCGTCGCTCTTGCTGATTTATAAAAGCGGTCTCATACCGTGAATAAAATTCCAATCAAAAACCTTCTTTATGATTTAAAGAATAAAGCTTGAAATGCACAAACGAGGTAATGATGAATAAATTACATAAGTTTGATATCTAAACTAATATTGTAATTAATGCATTTTGTGTTTGTATTGTAAAGAGCTTTTGAAGGCAAGCTAAGCTATTCGATCTGTTTTAGGTAGTTTTTTTAATAATGTGCTAAAACCAGACAAATTATAGATTCAATGTTTGTAAATAAATAAATTTAATTAATAAATTTACTTTTATCTACTATTTAATAAAAATGAATACTGGTTCGTTAGTCTCGCTAAAACTCGTGAACGGCCAGGCCGACTGAGCTTATTTTAGTTTTAAAATGTATGTCGTAGTCCAGGTAAGGATTGAATGGTAAGAAAAATGCAAAATTGAGGGGAAGTTAGTGAAAACAACAATTTAAGTTTTTAATAAAAAAAAATTGTAAGGCGCGATACGAAGTTCGCAGTGACAGTTAATAATAAAATTATTTAATTATAAGGAATATAATGTCTATATGGCAGTGTTAAGCACTGTGATAGGATTTGATTCCCGGCGGCGGCGGCGGCTCGATATCGATGTTTGTTTCCAAGATTTGGGGCTATGTCGGTGACTTTAGTTCTTTTGCGGACCTTATCATTTCTGATTCAATCTCGCATAGCAATTCTCAGCATAGCCCTTTCAGTTAGGGTAATATTGTGCAACTCAATCTTTCTCCCTTAAGTTAAAGTTACCTAAGTCACAGACAAAAGCTGCATCGGTCGTTCATAAATAAAACGTAAACTATAACAATAAATCCTAGTTGATTATGTTATAAATGTTTATAATCGATAGTTGGCTGCGATGTGGACGCGTGGGCGGGGAACCTGAACTACTGTTTAGTTTATAGACAGTAATGTTGGTTAGCTTACATTTGTTAATTATTATACACTAGTCGACCCGGCAAACTTTGTACAGCCTAACCAATTACTATTTTGTGCATGTATCAATACATAGTATAAAATAAAGTCGCTTCCCGCGTCTGTCCTTATCCTATCCCTTCCTCTTGAATCATTCTATATATTAAAAAAAACCGCATCAAAATCCGTTGCTTAGTTTCAAAGATTTAAGCATACATAGGGACAGACGCGGAAAGCGACTTTATTTTATACTATGTATTGATGATATTGTTGTCTTCTTAATATTATTTTCAATAATGGTCACTGTTTTGTCATAACGCAAATTTTCAGGTCTTTCAGTCCTGTAAAAATGCCAACCGCGTGCAAAATTTTCCGGTATGATAAACAAAGTAACCGTGTAGAAAGAGATCCGATCGCTAAAAAACAGAGTTTTCTTTTACGCAGATCAGGATTTTAAAAGGGATTAAAAATATAATATGTTTTTAAAATTGCATTAAAATTGTAAAACGTCAAGATACCTGGCAAGTTAGAAGTGCAAATTACTTATACAGAAAATTTTCTAAACTTTCATCGGTCAAAAGTAAATTAGACCAATTTCGGAGTCAAAAAATATAAAATTCCATTTCAAAGAAACGTTTTTAAAACATTAAATTTATTCCACGAAACTAAATCGTCGATTTCGAACAATGCAGTCAGCCAAAGTGGCCAACACTTTCTCATATTTATGTATAATTTCTTGATGTTTTCGAGCTCAAATGAACATTTAATCGGGGTAATTTTGGACCTTTTCTTGCCATTTTGAACTCTATGTCCTTCCATATAAAATATTTTAAAACAATTCCTAGATACAATCAAGTGATAAAACTCAATTTCAAATGTTTTTTAGAATTAGTATGAGAAAATAACGGTGCTTCTTTGCCTGGAAAATCTAGTGTCCGATCTAAATCATGATTTAAAGTCTTAAGTCATTATTTTCATTGTGGCTTTAGTGTGGGAAAATTAATTTTATGTTTTACTGAAACCATATTTTCAGCTCTAGTTTTAAACTTGTTTTGGTTTGAATATCTAAGTTTGATTCTAGATTAAATTGATTGGATCTTTTCATGCTTCAGAACTTCCGAACTTCAGAATTTGAAGTAGAAATACTTTAAGTTCTTGCTGATGTCGTAGTAACTTATTAGGTTGAACCAGGTTGGCCCTATATTACGACTAAATTTGCAAAAGGTAATGATTTTCGTCCTTTTTGCATTTTTGTACTGACGTTTTTCTTAAGACGACGAAGGCACTATTACAAATGTGGCCGTTAAGTGACCCCCTCGATAATACATTTAAGCCTAGATAAAACTGTGAACTTCAAACCCAGTTTTTCTTCACTTTCACTAACCAAGACATCAAACCCTAAACATTGACCAAAAAGAGGAGGTTGCAAGCTGATTAATTAGGCTTTCTTAACCTTGCACGGACATGCAACATCGCAGACGAGTCTGAATGAGCTGAGCACGGCACACACCTTCCGTGCCGTCATGCAACGTTGCTGTCACGCGCCACGTAAACACCCCGTAAACAATACTCTAAATGTGCCTTCTTTTGACTACGTGGGGTCATGATTGCAGGTTTGATTCGACCTAGTTAACGCATCGAAAGGGTACACATAAGGCCTTTTCAGCTCATCAGAGTCCTAAGACGTCCTTTGTTGGATAAGGGCTTCTCCCAGATAACGTTAGAAGGACCAATTATTCAGGAAGTGGTTTTGCATGCCGCACGATGATCATCGTTGGTTCCCTGGGTCTTTTCAAAAACGGCCGAGACGGCCACCCGGGTTTTGATAGTGCAAGCCCCACATTCCTACGTCGCTCCACCGAGCGCATTTTTCTCCCGTTACCAAAAAAGGGGGGTTATACCATAATGCTTGTCATGCTTGGCAGGCGGGTTGGCAATCACAGTAACTATTCTAGTTCTTCAACGAAGGACGCTGCTTTTGGGCGTCCCCGTGGAACGTTTGCCTACCCTAAAACGCATTTAAATTTTGCACAGTTTATGTGCGCACGACGCGGTGAGGTTTAATCTTAGTCGCCATTTATGACACCTAAGGGAGGAAATGGGTTAGAGTACTATATTCTTAAAGCTCACTGCTATATTGCCATGTCACAGGTATCATGGCCAAACAACTCGTTCTAACTCACTTGGAGAAGATTTTTATATTAGATATTTAGGTTTAGTTTCTAAAACCCAGTGCAAGCAAGAGGAGGCGCTGCAAAGAATGGGTGCCATGATGAAAAGAAAGGATGACAAATTCAACTATTCACAAAATTCTAGTTAACATTGTTGAGAAACATGGCGGTAACTTATGGTAGCTTTGAATGTTTTTTGATTGAAAACTAGGTACATAAAATTTGGAGACCATTTTAAATAGACATACCTACTCAGATTATCTTTGCCGCATCACGCCAGATGTGAGAGGGTCAAAAATTCGTAGCTTAAAATAAAATGTGGCTGCTCCGTAGCTCAGTTGGCAGTGATGTGGACTGAGATGCGTGGGCACCTGGGGTCGATTCTCGGCGGGGCGAACATTGTTATAATGAATATCGATGTGTTTCCGGTCTGGGTGTAATGTTCGTCTCTGTATATATTTCGGGCACCCTAGACACAGGTTCTTTCTAGTTAGGGGCTCTGAGTGTGATGCGTTATTGTTATTGTTTGTTATTACTTCAAATCCTATGCTATCTCTTACATTATTCCTACAATAGAAAGGGACAGCAAGCTTTTCTTAGTTTACGCACGGTATAAAGGTCGTCTCACATCTATTACCCTCCAACCACAGGTAACAAATACAGTTTTTGTTTACAAATAGATTCTATGTAATTATAATCGTATTAGAAAGGTTCGTGGATGGGTTAAGGATTGTTTTTTTTTTACACTTCTAAGATTACTGTTACATGTATGTTCTTGTAAGCTGGTTGTAAAAAGTATTAACCTTTACTTTTAAAAGGAAAAGTTTTTTTTTATGAGAAGAGGTTTTTTGGTTGAGCTAAAATTGCAATCCCATCTTGGCGAAAATAGGCGATGGTTTTAAATATTATTTATTTCAATTATATTTTTTATTAAGGTGGTAACTCTCGGAATGGCGCGAAATTTAAATTCGCGCAATTCGCGTTTTTTATTTCTTATGGCGAAAGTATTCATTTTTAATATAGTTTTAATGAATTCGCGTATGTAAAAAACCATCTCCCACATTGTAGTATGTTTTTGGAAGACAGATCCACGATTTTTTGTCTTAGGACATAAATGCCAAAAATCAAGTTATGTCCTAAGACACGAAATCAGTAGGAACATACACCCAGACCGGGAAACAAACATCGATATTGATCATATCAATTCGCTCCGTCGGGAATCGAACCCAGGTGCACCCGCTTCTCAGTCTCAGTCGACATCACTGCCAACTGAGCTACGAAGCAGTCAAACTATATACAAACTCTGTATAAAAATGTACTATTTTATTAAGACTATTCATAAATGTATACCATTCATAAAGACTAAATAATTCAGCACTACATGTAACAAAAACCTATATATTTACAACTAAATGCATATTTATTCTAAGACGCTATTATATACTTAAAAATAAAACAAGGAGCTATTAACACTTAAATTAATAATTATAAAACCTTCAATTAAAATTAATTATTAATAATTGCTATGTTTCTCTTTAAAAACATAAAGAGGCCATCTTTTAAACTTATCACATGACCTAACAATCGGCCATTGAAAGTTAATATTCAGAGACAAAAAGTTATAGACAATAGACTAATGAGTAACCTTCATAATATTTTATTTTTAAACAGTTACATAGCTGTAAAATAAGCGCGAGTTATTTTCTTTAACTTTAGTGTTATATGTTTTATTTTTCATATGAAAAAAAAGTGTTTGTACAACACATATACTATGAAAAAAGAGATTTGGGTTTATCATTACTTCTAATTTCAAGATATTTACTGGCAGCTAAGAACTAACTGGCAGTCTTTTATAAAAAAAAACTTTCACAATTAAACATAAAAGAAGTAAAAACAAAAGAATTCTAATTTGAATTACGAACGTAGCAAATACTAAGCAGCAAAGATGAGAGACGCGGCACAGAATGCACACTCGGATGAGCATGTGTGCCACAAAGTGCATAACCAATATCTCAAGGAGTCACGCATGATCGCTCGCAGCCTTCGCGAAAATCACCGTTTTCCGACAATTTTTAAACACGTTTCTATTTCTGTCAAGGCCCACGGTGGGAACTATTATTGGTTGTTATATAATCTTTGATTGTTTTGCGCTGTAATGTCATGGTATTGTATGCCAATGACATGTCAATTTATTGGTTACCTTACCTAGTTTGTAGGTTGTGTGAAAAGTGAATTAGCTTCGTGCGGATTTTTTTTTTTGTGGCCGTGTGATGGCGGAATAGAATACCCCATCCCCTCCCATATTTATCGTACAATACAACTTTGGGACAAGTCGAAGGACGGGCAGCAGCATCATTTGTTAGAATACTTGAATAGCCACACTGCGATCGCCAAGCCGCCTGACAAGCTTGGCACTTTTGGCAACCTCCTCCACATTGTTTGCCCTTGTGGCAATCTGAGGGAATACCATGTCCAGCACTTCCAGGCGACATGCATAGCGCCACCCGCGAAAAAAATTTATATCTTCTAAACTAAGACAAAAATCAGTAGCTTTCTTTGATGTTTAACCTAAAAGCTATACAACAGTGCCTTAAAAATACTAGACTTCATTATCTAGTAGAATACTGTTTCGCATTTTTGATATTTGCCTTAGTTTAGATTTTTTTTTATTTTCGCGGGTGGCGCTTTTAGCTGTGCTATTCCTCTTAATGAAAATTATTCTTATTATAGTTAGGTACAGTGGCGGACACGATCGGCGTAACACTTCCGGTTTTTCTGTATTGGAAAATAGCTCTTGTTCTTTGGCAATACAATCTAGGGCTGACGAAACCATAGACAAATCTGTTACGGCCTCCTAGTCCGTGACTGTACATACTTTCAGGCGATTACACATAACCTTAGATAGCATTACCTATTGTAAACGTCACAGGTCAACAAAGTAACGGATTATGAGTGGACTGATTGCGGCAAATCACACCAATTGTCATAAATTACCCATTTCGCATTGTATGACGTTTTGGTGCTCATTTACACTACGCCGAACGAGCGAATCGCGAACCGAATGTTCGTGCCTTTACAACTCCTTAAGGTATTTGTGACTCACAAAAACTGCTTACGCCTGAAACAACTGAACTCAATATTGTAATTGTATTTTTTTAAACATAATTAAAAAAAAAACCTTTTTTTTGCTTATCAGCAATCAACATTTAATGAAAACTTGGTATCGTCATCTTTTAATAGACATGAATTGAAATGGACAGCGCTATATTGCCTATTTTGTGTTTCAAAATTTTGTGTGACTTCTTTGCTTTTGAAAATGTTTAATGTTCGCTGCGAATTCGTTTACGAACCTTACTGTGCACGGCAAAGTGTAGCTAACAAGGCCCGTCGATTCTGCTATTACGGCCCATTAACGACTGCCTGGCGTTATTTTGAGCGGAATCAGCCTAATAGCGTATTACGCGGTTATGTCATTGTGGACTGATTGATTTACTTAGTTCTTCCGTCAATCTAATGGGTAAATATCAATTATTATTATACCCGACTATATATGTAGGTATATTATATGTATATGTAAAGATACTGAATTACAGGTTGCATTATTGCAATCAATCAACAAAAAATTCTAATTTCTTTTATAGTAATAAAAGAATATAGCGGCCTTATTGCTTACAATTTCTTTAAGATAACCAATTGTTAGCATATAAACTGGTCCGGTTGTCCTGTTTTTTTGTTATACTTACCATCTGTACTTAGTTTACAATAAAATTTATGATGTTTAATTTAAATACACTTAGGCCTCAAATAATCAACGAATCCCTTATTATAAAACCCCTCAGCAATCAATCAAGGAGCAGAGACTATTAGCTAGTCTATGTCGATAGATTATCCGGTGCAACTCACCCCTCGTCGGTATACCATTTATTTTGCAGCCCCCGCTAATGTAGCGTCACAAATAGGCTCAATATGGTGTTGTGACAGAAGTTAATGTCACGAGGCATTGTACTTACATTTAGATGTTGTATAGAGTACATTATTTCACGTTTTTATTTAACGGCCTGTACTTTGAAGCTTCTTACCTAATTAGGTATGAGGGTCCCCCACCCTCGCAGCTGTGACATGCGCGCGTCGAAATGCGAAATGTCGCGGCAGTTTTAAATTTTATTACTTTTCATACAAGCCGAAGTTAAATCGAGATGTTTATACCTACCGCACAATTTTTCTTTCCGATTTTCGTTTCAGCGCACAAGAATTTGCGTTTAGGTAAGGTATTTGTAATAACGAGTTTTTTTTAAACCATCTGAGAAATATAAAACAGATTTCTTAATTCTGAAAAATATAGATGTAGGATTTAGTTTAGACAAGTTATTAAAAAGTAACAAGATGTAATGAATTTCACTCTGTAGAAATAAATATCAAAGTAAACCCTTTTTGTAGTGTTTTCTCAATATAAATAAAACATTACTGGTTGTTTTAATTTAAAACAAATAACGATATAGTTTGAGTTGATAACTTTTTTTATTTGGAACTAAAATCACACCCTAAGGCCTCCTTTACGAAGACGCGGCGTGTTGTGCGGGATGTCGTGTGGGTTCCGACGCAGGCGCCACCACGGTCGCCGCCGCCGCGGGCGCCGCCGCGGGAGCCGACGCGTTTCCTTATACGATATCGAACATAGGCCTATGCGCGTCTCCGTAAACGGTCTCATACTATTGCTATACATTTGATTTGGGCGCAGCACGCCCCGCACGACGCCTCGCGCAACGCCCTGCGTGCGCTAGGCAGTACATCTCAGCCGCTGTACACATTAACATGCATTCATTTTCTTGTAAATAGTGTACCTAACCATGTGTAAATATATCATCCCTTCTTCAACCTCTGGAGTTATTTCTACTGCAGGCGGGCGGACATAGGAGTTCTCTAAATTGGCGACCTACGACGATTGGATTACAAAAACCGCAAAATTTTCAACACTCGCCCCACCAGTTCCATTGTAAGTGGCGACTACCTGCCTTCTTCTGGAGGACTCTGGGGGACTTCTGGAGAAGCGCCTCGCCGACTAATATAATAATAATCATCATCATCATCTCGGCTGCCCAAATTCAAAACCTAGTAACTGGTGTTTTTGCAAAAAAACCATTTTTGTCATTTTTCGACTTACTAGGCGGTATAGATTTGATATGAACCTTAAAACACCCAGTTTCTAACGTAATTTTAAAAATAAAATTTAATTTAAGTCTACCCAATTTGGAAAAGTTATTGAAATTTCCATGAAGTACATATTCTTAACATAGCGCATGTCGGATTACAAATAAAAAAACCTAGCAACTCAACCGACTTACTAGGTTATGAATTTGAAAGCTGACTTACTATGTTTTGAATTTGGCGCCGATTATAAAATCAATCAAATTTTGATGGAATTTAGTAAGTTACAAAAACAGTATACAAATTTGGCTGAATTAACCACGAGTCGTAACCAAATAGTAAACAAAACTTAATTCTGCCACAAATAAATCATTTGTATAACTTTTAAATGAATGCACTTCAAAAAATAACATTTTTCATTCGAAACGTACAACTAAAAATATAAATTGCTTTAAAAAGTAGAGAATTAACTCAGAGATTGTATTTCAAAACATAGTATTTCACACTTAGTTAATTAACTAAGTGTGAAATACTATGTTTTGAAATTGTTTTCATTGTCATATTTGGGTAAATTAAAAAAAAAAAATAGTGGGATCGATTTAAGTGTGACTATAGTCAACAATATAGTCAAACTTTTGGTCAAACACCGAAATCGCTATTGCGTCTGGTTTCTTCGGGGCAACGAATTAAAGTGGTCGACCCGTTTTTTGGCTCTCCTGAATATTTTTGTTAAAACGAGTTACTAGGTTTTGATTTTAAGCAGCCGATCTCACACGATAGCGTCCACTGCTGGACATAGGCCGCAACCTTTACCAGGTCGTCTGACCACCTTCAGGGGTGTGAGACCAGCGTTTGGAGGGTGATTTGAGGTGAAGGTGAACCTTGAAGTGAGGGGGGGGGGAATTCCTTAAAATTAAACTGAAAAGCAAAAAATAAAATCTTTTCATCAAAAAATTAAACAGCCGAAAAAACCGAAAAGCGTTAAATAAAAAGGAAACATTTTCTATTAAGACATAAATTACTGCCTTCTTAAAGTAATTTGAGTAAGTATACCACGTAATATTGTGCTAATGTAATATTAATATTGTGTTATCGGCGCCACAGAACTAACAAAGATATGATATAACTATATAATAAGTAACCTATGATTTAAGTTTTATTTGTGGGAATAAAAAAGGTAAGTTTGTAATGCGACGGTTTTATAAATGTAATATCGGTATCAAAATTGGTTTCTTTCAGCTCCATACAGATCCTAATCAGATGTTATGGTTCATTGTTTTGACATCTGTTGTCAAATTTTGTTTACATTTGAATAAAAATAAAACGAAATACGAGAGCGCGAAAACAAAAATTTGACACAGAACCGGCCTCGGCCGTGGCCACAAGGGTACTGACGGGGTAGGGAGCGGCGCGGCATGGCATCGGACCGCGCGAAAACGATGTTTTTTTTTAGTTTTTGCTGGTTTTTTGTCTTTTCGTTAAACTTAAAAATTCTTACTATAGTAGTATGTCTAAAATTTAAGGTCAGCAATTTTCATTCCAAAAATCAAATAAAAACAATCAGCGGTTTAAAAATAAAATGGAAAAAACGGAACAAAAAGGGGTAACTTTGAGATTTTTTTCTATCAACTAAAATTAATTAGATCCTATTTCCCTTTAGTATGATGACTAGATTAGATCCTTAACTAACACATATATTTTTTTCAGAATGAAGACATCAATTTTGTATGTCTCAGATTGTTTAAAAAAATCTCAAAAACACAAATTTTTGAACCACCAAGCCTTAAGGCTACGTTGGATTGGAAGCTGGCAACAGACAAAACGTAGTGAGTTGGATCTCCTCTAATCAAATGATTAGAAAAGGATTTAAAGTTCCTCCCGTTACCCGAGTTGATAGTTCAGTACTAAATGCAACCCAATATTCCCTAAAAACAATCAATTTCAAATTGCTCTACCACAAGCTGATTGGGTTATAGCTATTAGTAGATTTATATGATTTTAAAAGAAATTGACCGTATGGTGGCTGCATAGAATACCACTACACCATGGGTACGACACCAATTAAGGCGACTAAGGCAACAACCAAAAGACGGGCAGCAGCGTCCTTCGTTGAAATACTTGAATAGCTAGATTGCGATCGACATCCTCCTGCCTACATAGTGTTCTTTGGTAATATATGGGGCCCAGACCTATGTCCAGCAGTGGACTACTATATTGCTTGCAATGATGATGTCCTTAGCTTACTTTTGTTCATTAAGCTATAGGTTAGGACTAATTAGGTATTTTTATAAACTCAACGTATTATTTAATACTAAAATTTGTGTAATATCTTTTTCAAGTTATAACTTAAGTGATACTATGATATTTTGTAATATGTTTATGTACCTTAAGAAAGTACTGATAAATGAATATGAATATGATGTACTGAAGTAACAGAAAAGAGCATTTTAAAAGTAGTTGTAATCGATCCAACTAAACCTTGATGTCAGAGAGACGGACGCATTAAATATTTCGAGCTCAGGCTTGCATGGGGTGGCAGATAGACTGGCTGTGTTCTGAATTACATTTAAGATTGTAAAAAATGTATATACATTTAAAAAAAAGAACGTGTTTTATATTTTTCTTTTAGCATTACAAGTCAAATGAAACGTTACAGAGGAACAGTTATTTATTTTAGTTGACGTTTTCAGGAGCATTGTTAAACAAAATTTTTGAAGGGTTTCTTTGTACGCAAGTACAAGTTTTTAAAAATATTTTAGAAAAATTTTGAGAACAAGGATTCTCTTTGTAAATAATAACCTGTCTTAGTAGATCTCTTTATTCGATCGTGTCATATAAAAATACTAGAAGCTGCCCCGCGGTTTCACTCGCGCAGATTTCTCATAAACACAAAAATCCAGTTTTTCCCGTTCCCATGGGAATTTCGGGAAATCCTTTCTTAGTGCTCACCTACACTCCCTGAGGAATCTACATGCAAAATTTCAACCCGCTACGCCCAGTAGTTTCGGCTCTGCGTTGTCTGTCAGTCAGTCAGTCAGTCAGTTCTTGTACTAAGAAAGGATTTCCTGTAATTCCCACGGGAACGGGGAAAAACGGGATTTTTGTGTTTATGAGAAATCTGCGCGGGAAATACCGCGGGGCAGCCTCTAGTATATATTAAAACTATTAAAGTTAAACAATGTATGGTATGTTGTCTATTTACACACATCCAACCGTTTTATACCACGCCACGCGTCACTTTGTAACCAGGTAAGTCCAATTCTCTACAATGGGCTACAACAAAGGACACGTGGGACCATCGGGGGGCCCTTTGTTATGGACTTGGGGTCATTGCGTATGACCGCATTGGGCCAATATAGGGTAGGTAATTTCTTGTATTAGGGTTTGGTATTTGGGGAGTTATGTGCTATTTTATAGGAAATATTATTTTATTTACTTTTTATATTAAAACTAAGAGGTTTTAAGGATAGTTAAAAACCTTAAATAATTGCTGCTAGCCTTATAGGAATGCTAGAAGTAAGTTATAAATGACCTAAAGATTATTTTTCTTATTATTTTTACTGAACATCACTTATTTCCGTTTCAGATCAAAGCTTCAATTAAAATTTTATTGTTTCTGTAGAATTTTTATTACTTAGGCATTTAACTATTTAAAACAGGAATATAGGTACAGTGGTGGTCTAGGACGGCGTAACAGATTTGTCTATGGCCTCGTGCGCCCGAGACTTTAATACTTAAGAACAATAGCGATTTTGCAAAACAGAAAAACCAGGAGTGTACCTACAACCCTACAACCTACAAGGAACTATTTTTAAATCACTTTTTTTTATTTTTCATTTTCCAAATTCCAAGTGGCCAGCATTTATTTAGTCTACACAATGTCAACAATTTGACAACAATGCAGGTGGTATGGTAAGGCCATTTCCACACAATGGTCGCGTGCGAAACCAATACTGAAATCGAGTAGGGTAGATAATCGCTTTAGGATTTTGGGACCCTAATGGAATCTTTATTGTGTGTGTAACCCCTTTTAGTTACTGGTTTCATGCTAAATTACTCATATAGCTTTAGTTGGTTTAATATTTTATTGCATTGTAGGCGTGGATCACCTAATTGTCTGAAAAGTAAGATGAGTCCGTGCTTCGGAAGGCACGTTAAGTTGTTGGCGCTTTTGGGCTTAGTAAATGAGCTGGTTCCTCTGCCTAACCATCCAGGGTATATATGTGAATGTTTGTAATTCATCGCCATCTTGGTTTAAATTGGCTAGTTTAACAGACAAAGGGATAACTATAAATTTTAAACAAAAAATGTTTAGTTACATACTTAAAGGTATAAAAATATTTATGATTATCATTATAATTATGACACACTTTAACAACAAAACAAAGAGTGCCAATAAAACGGTTTTACACCACGTTCCCACACAACTACCAGGACAAGGTTTGCCAATGAAAAAACGACCCTATTGACAGCCAATTAAGTTTTTATTTAACCTCGAACCCATCCTATGATAATTAAAAATGTATTTACTGAGGATTATGTTCGATTGTTCTGTCTATTCTTAGGAAATTAATTAATCGTTTAAGTGTGTAAGTTTGAAAATTATAAGTTTTACATAATAGTTTATTGTGTCCTATTTACAAAGTGATTTTATTGGGGTTGTGTCTTTTTTTTACACCTAACAATTCATCATCATCATCATCATTTCAGCCGTAGGACGTCCACTGCTGGACATAGGCCCCCCTCAAGGCTCTTCATCTGTACCGATCGCAGGTGGCCTGCATCCAGCGTGGACCCGCAGCCTTGCGCAGATCATCCGTCCATCTGGTTGGTGGACGTCCTACGCTGCGCTTGCCGATCCGTGGTCTCCACTCGAGAACTTTTCGGCCCCAGCGGCCATCTGTTCTGCGGGCTATATGACCTGCCCATTGCCACTTCAACAAGCTTATCCGCTTGGCTATGCCGGCCGGGTCGGTATGTATGTCACCTAACAATTAAAAAAAAATTGTCTAACAGACAAATAACAGCTAAAACAACGTAGAACCAAAAAGAACTTCGCAAGAAAGTATAAAGTATTTTTTTATCTAAATCGTACACGACTAATAAAATTCCATTACGAAATTTGATTTGTCATCAAAAACCTAAATCACTAGGAACATTCCAAGCTAAATGAATTACAAACAAAACACAACAAAAACAATCTAAGACAAATCTTCCTAATAATGATATCTCCAAAGCTCAGGATATGCCTCTATGCTTGATAGGGTCAAGATATACTGCGCTATTAAAACTATATTAGTACGCTTCTGGCTAGGTAATGATCGTATAAGGCTTCAAACGCACAGGCGGATTTTTACCCGCGCGGTAACAAACCGCGCGGATAAAAATCCGCTGTTGCGGTTTTATTTCCGCGCGGTTGGAAAGGTTGTTATTTCATTTTCAACCTTATTCATAGGCCACGAAGGTACAGGCGAATTTTTAGCCGCGCGGAAATAAAACCGCGACAGCGGATTTTTAACCGCGCGGTTTTTTATCCGCTGGTGCGCACACTTCCATAGGATTCAGTATGTTACAAAAAAATCCGCGCGGCAAAAAACTGCCTGTGCGTTCGTAACCTAACACCGCACAAATGACCGGCTCAGTTCATTATAATGTTATATATTATATGTTTTTTTTATTCTTTACTTTTACCAACCAGTACGTTGAATTTGAATTAAGTATGAAACATTTTGAACTAGGAGACCTGACGAACTAGGATCCGCTCTAAAATTAAAATTTTCTCTGCTTTGTTATTTACCAAAACATACAGTACATGCAGTTTTCTTAAAAACACTAGGTACCTAGACAGTTTTATTTGCAGAATAAATTCCATCAACATGTTAAAAGATAACTTATAGTTTAGTAACTTCGCAATTTTCTTACCAGTAGCCGTTGTAGGGCCCCAGATTTGGAACCGTACAAAAAATAATCTTCAAGTATCTAAAAAAACAGTTTAGTAACCTCGTAATTTTATTTTCAGCCTTATTAGGGCCCCAGATTTAGAAGCGTACAAAAAATTTTTTCAAGTATAAAAAAAACTGCGTTCGTCACAATTTTATCGAATACGAAACCTGGGAAATATTTAGTACAAAAATTTATTTAAAAAAAATATGGGTGCAATTATAATAGGCTTATAAGTACTAGATAAATAATATAAATATGAATAATGGTTTTTATGTGACCCAGAGAAGAGGGGTCTGTCAATCAAATGGGACAAAAAGCTACTAACTTACTAGTACACATATTATTTTTCACCTGAATGAGCTTTAGCGTATAAAACCGTATAAAATTGCAAGTACTGTTTTAATGACGTACGATCTATCACTGTAGCGTATTTATTTACTTTTATTGACAAGTAACAGATAATCAATATATATAAAACTCTTCCGTTACTGACTGACTGACTGACAGACAGACAACGCAGAGCCGAAACTACTGGGCGTAGCGGGCTGAAATTTTGCATGTTAGGTTCCTTAGGGAGTGTAGGTGAGCACTAAGAAAGGATTTACCGAAATTCCCATGGGAACGGGAGAAAACGAGATTTTTGTGTTTATGAGAAATATGCGCGGGTGATACCGCGGGGCAGCCTCTAGTCAATATAAATAAAACTCTTCCGTTACTGACTGACTGACTGACAGACAACGCAGAGCCGAAACTACTGGGCGTAGCGGGCTGAAATTTTGCATGTCAGGTTCCTTAGGGAGTGTAGGTGAGCACTAAGAAAGGATTTACCGAGATTCCCATGGGAACGGGAAAAACTAAATTTTTGTGTTTATGAGAAATCTGCGCGGGTGATACCGCGGGGCAGCCTCTAGTCAATATAAATAAAACTCTTCCGTTACTGACTGACTGACTGACTGACTGACAGACAACGCAGAGCCGAAACTACTGGGCGTAGCGGGCTGAAATTTTGCATGTCAGGTTCCTTAGGGAGTGTAGGTGAGCACTAAGAAAGGATTTACCGAGATTCCCATGGGAACGGGAAAAAACTGGATTTTTGTGTTTAAGAGAAATCTGCGCGAGTGAGACCACGGGGCAGCCTCTAGTTTGAATTATAAAACTTAGTCTGACATTCTCAGTGAGTGTTTGGAGGCTACTCGGTCAAGTATGATACTCGGACAAGAAGTTCCCGAGTACTGATTATCCTAGTTCGAGCTGTCCTATACTCCGTCGAGCATATGTTTCACTGTCACGAAGTCGGAGTTCGACTATGTACATCAATTTGGAGCGGAGAACGATTTAAAGTTTTTAGTTTTGACACTTTGCAGTGCGAGATCGAGCTGCGACTCGACTCTGAATGTCAGCCTTAGTAACATACATCCTTCAAGTTTTATCATTACAACCAATAGACGTCACTTCTGGACATAGGTCTCCCCCACAGTTTTGCCATAATCGCCATGCTTTGGCATACGGGTTTGCGTTCGCAGTATGGCTCTTGTATGTTTTTTAAAGATGGACGCTGTTGCCCTTACTTCAGGGAAGTCTCCCATGGGAAAAGATGGGGGGTTGGAATGCTTTTCTATGCCACCACTAGAGGGCAGTTCCATCATAAATAGATAGTTTGCAGTGTGTTCAGTATTTATTGATTTATTATACTGTTAGTATCGATGAATATTGACGTAAATGGCTTATTCAGCGCTTCTGCAACTATAAATTTTAAATGTTTGCACCAAAAAAGTAGATAACCATTGAAGCGTTGCCAATTTTATAAAGTTTCTCCGTAAAAGGTAATTTAACGTTTTGTTTTACCAAATCAATATTCATATGTGCAATGGTCAAATAGAAATGTAGGTCTGGTATTTTAGCCTATAGTTAATTAAATCTAAGCTGTTTGTTATAACATTGACTTATTTACAGTATTCTATACCAATATTATAAAGAGGAAAGTATTGTTTGTTTGTTTGTTTGTAACGAATAGGCTCCGGAAATACTGAACCGATTTGAAAAATTCTTTCACTGGTAGGAAGCTACACTATCCCCGAGTGTCATAGGCTATATAAGATTTTCAAAAAAAATAGGGATCCTTCCTTAAACTCAAATAATGTAACCCAAGGTGCAATATTTATTCAGTTGTTTACATATTTTGACAGGTGGTTTGTTGTTGTTGTTGTTTGTTTTTTATTCGCCCATTCTAGGCAGTCAAAAGAACCAAGATTTGTCTATAGAGCCAAGTCTTTAGTAGTATTTTATATTCTATGGCGTAACGAAGTAAGCCGGGACAACTCGTAAATAATAATAATGTTAACTAAGTGACACTAGAACACTTTTTTTTTAACGTAAAAAAAACAGGAAAACAAACAACGCGCTACAGTGACTGCATTGTCTCTACGTAACGTACGCACAAGCCTCCATATAACGCTCGAACTCTAGGTAGAGATTAGAACTTCTTTATTCAACCAATTGCAGTCAATCTAATAACGCCTATATCAATACAGTGTCATAATAAATAGTATCTAGAACACCTATCGTGATATTTAAACCCTTGTAGGTGTGGCTTTTAACACGCTTTTGCGTGTAATCCTCGATTTTCCTGCATAGAGCTGGCTCATTTATTGCGTATCTATTGTATTTGTCACCTTTTCGACCAATCAAAAGTTTAGTTTCAACCACGCCTTGAAAAAACGACCAATCTTGTGTTCGCAAATTTCTAGATTTAATTCAGAAGGTATTTTTAGGGCGCGCGAACGCGTTTAAATCTTTTGTTCAGAGATTTATCTCTTTTAGTGTTCTGGTGTGATCTGTTTGTTGGTTACTGTATTTTGAACCATATTTTGTGTGATAATTTCATCTTTATATATTTTCAGCTGGCTTGTAAGTTTCAAACACCACGTATTTGTTAGGGTTGTTCATGTTTGCTAAAGAATTGTGTAAGTCAAACAAAAATTATGTACTTTTTGATATATTACATAAAACTATTGTAACTATCTTTATTGATAATTTTCTGTGGAGGACGTTGGATAAAAAAATATTGTATCTTCGCACAAAGTGACGTAGACAGAGAGATTGAAATTTTTCAAATTCATCAGAAAACAATCGAACAACATTGACACTCAAACAACACTTTTCTGCAAAACAAAAAATAAATCAAAAGAGCTTCTAATTGCATTAAGATTTCCAACGTATCCGGTATCCGGTATCCGTAGAAACCGCACAATGGTGTATCCGGGCAATCCGCTAAGCTGGGGATTCGTACTAATTCAATAAAAGGGTTTAACCGGAGCTTGCGTGGTTTAACTCCGCAGAGTCTATTGACGTGATAAGGGTACGAGCACACTGAACTAACTCACTATCTCACTGATATAGCAAAGCTCGGATGTGTTTGTTTTTTGTTGTATTTGTTACCTTTTGACAGTGAAACAGCTACTTAAACTTTTTTTTTCTGAATTAAGGTTTTTTGTAAAGAATTTTCAGACATTCCAAGAAATCCTAAAAACTAACATTTTTAAGAGTCTATATATGTATAGTATAAAAATATATCTAATGACGGCTAGATTAGAATTTTGCGTTTCGTGTTAAATAAAATGTATAAATTAATAAAAAGAGTATTTTCATAACTAAAACGTTTCATTTGGCTTCCACATCTCACAATTTTGGCTATAGATTTTTAGGTATATTTTCATTATTAGCCTTTTTATGAGCAAAAGTAAAATTAATGGTAACGACGGCATAAAAGTTTTTATTTAAAGAGACAATATTAACTAAAATGTGTAAGTTCTTAGAACTGTTTCCAGTGTGCACAAGTTCTTAAAACTGTTTCCAGTGTGCACTGGCCCTAATCCTTTCCCCACAAGTACAATAAGGGCTTATTCGATTAGCAAAATGCAGTTGATTGAATTAAGGTGAACCATTTAATAGGTTTATAGTTTAATATTGATTTTATTGTGCTTTGCTTTATTGTTAAAGTTCTTGATTTAATTACCCTAAATTTTATAAGATAATGTTTTTGTGATGCTTATTACGATTAAAATAACGAACCTAGTGTCAAAATATTAAAATACTAGAGGCTGCCCCGCGGTTTTTCCCGCGCGTATTTCTCATAAACACAAAAATCCCGTTTCTTCCCGTTCCCGTGGGAATTTCGGGGAATCCCTTCTTAGTGCTCACCTACACTCCCCAAGGAACCCACGTGGCAATTCTCAGCTTTCTACGCCCAGTAGTTTCGGCTCTGCGTTGTCTGTCAGTCAGTCAGTCAGTAACAGAAGAGTTTTATATATATATTGATGATTTTAATATTTATATAGATTGTATAGAGATTTTTATATAGTTCGTGCCGCAACTTCACCGGCTCAAATCCCAATTATTTCTTTTCTGTGGATTTTTTGGGATAAAAAGTATGATTTTATTAATAAATGATATGATCGATGTCCCGGGAAATCTTTTTAGTTGCTTCCTAGAAGATCATTGGACTCCGAGACCATCGCTTACATTGTGATGAATTTGGATAGAAACTATGGTGTGAAAAAACCAGAGCAAATTCTACAGGAGACTTGATATGGACTACGTTCCTTTTTCCTGCCTAAAATGGGCGAATACTACACCAACACAACTCTCACTCAGTTAATATTATCAAACATCAACAATAAAATCAGTTTAAAAATCGAACACTCCACCATTTCTCTTTTACAAAAGAATTCAAAATGTGCACACATCGTATAGCAAAAAAAAAAACCACCGTAATCGCGAAGAAAGTAACCGCCTCGGTTTCACACTGTTATTAGCTTGACTTTTTTTTAAAGTTAATTAGTTTATTAATTATGCAAATTTGAATGCGATGGCTACAACAGATTAGTTGTGATAGTTTCATAGATAAGAAAGGGACAGCTACTTTGTTATTGGTTACGGTGCTGTGTTTTTTTTTGCATGTGTGTTTCCGTGTTTCATGCCCATCATGATTATCGTAAGATATCATTATTTGCATTTACGGAATTAATATGAAAACCGTCACATTTAATTACATTAGCTTTGTTATCTGTAGTGTTTGCATTACCGTGAACTCTACATATAGCTCAAAACAATTTTTTGATTCATTTTACTATTGTTATATTGTTGATTAACAGATTTACTGGCTTTATATTAATAAGTAACGATATCGTTTTCAATTAAATAAATATTATTTTTAATGAATAATTTATTATTTAATACCTATAGATATAGAACACAAGGTCTGGTCCCAGTAAGAGTCTGGGTAAACTACACAATACCAAAAAAATATTGAAAACATAGTATCATAAGGGGAGGTGGTTTTGGATTGTCTCCGATTATTGTCAACCTCCGAGGTACAGTCGATTGACTGTGTCTTAGAAGGTCCGGGTTCGACTGCAAGGCAAGCATTGTTAGGATGGATGAACTTCGGTATCACGTGATAAGGCCGGTCCTTGAGACGTGCGAGTGGAAGAATTCCAACTTGTAGATGCCCTTTTAAAGGTTTGCTATTCATTTATAACTATTACTAATTGCTTTTCTTAGCATAATTTTGTTTGTTACCACAATGTTTAAACACATAGATGTTTAGCACTGTATTTTTATATTTCATTGTCACTACAAATATTTTTTTAAAGAATATCTTATCACTCCGATATAAAGTAGATCATTTAAAAGAAAAACATGCCATCTCTAGAGGATATCGTAAAGAGAAACATACAAACAGACAAACTTATTAACACTTTAAATGAAAAATAACGGCGATGCCAATTAAAACGCGCTATTAAAGCCCAGACGATTATGAATTATGTAAAACAACTGGCCGATTCCAATACAGATTGCTGGAAAAAGTATTAGGGCTGACAGATACGATAATTTCAAGTATCGATACTTTTTTTGCTAATGGAATCGGAACTTTTATTTTAAATAGTCAGGACTGTGTCCCACTGCTGGGCAAAGACCTCCCTCTCCAGTATCCACGTTTCCCTTTCCTATGCCACCTGAGTCCAGTCGGATAGATTGGAACTAATTATTTTAAGAAAATATTCCTATAATGTTTGATGTTGATGGACTTGATAAAGTTCAATCAAACTTGAGTAAGAATATCAGGAGTTTAAAACTAGAAAAAAATTAAGCAATGATGAATTTATGAATTTTGTTATTGTCGTTGTATTAATTGCAAGAAACCCTTACATTACCATTAAAATCAACTCTACTGTAAATTAAAAATTGTAGATGGGTTCATTTTTGGGTCAATTCAACTGGGGACGAAAGCAACAGACCTATAAATCTATTTTTACCTGGATTGACATACAGTAGAAATAAGGAAGAGATTCGATTCATTTTCTCAGATATAGAAAGTCGACATCGATATAATCGATAGTAGAGTGCACATCACTAAACGAGAATGCAAAAACAGAGCCCTCCATGGTCTGGGGGTTCGCATTAAAATAATTGGTTTTTGTTATGCTCCTTTACTTGACTATGAATAGAGGCTAAGCTGAAGATTTTAACTATATAATGATGAGTGGAAATACTTAGTTTTATAGCTAGATTTTAAAAATTGCCTTACAATTAGAATAATTATTTGAACTTTCTTGGGGTGGCCCGCATCTCGTTTAGGAATTAGTTTAACTGATAGGAAAAGAAAAGTTAGACCTATTTTTAATCGTAAAAATCTGTAGTTTTAGATAATAAATTTGTACAAAGTAATATCGTCTGGCAGAGAATCTCAGTGAAATGCTCGGTAGAACGCCTCCAATCAAATTGGTTTTACAATGAACATGGACAAAACAAAGATCATGTTTAACGCCCATCTAAGACCAACTTTACTCTAGTCAAAATCAGGGATTATAAGCTTTAAGTTGTTGAGGAATGCCAACCTATAATACTCTAATAAGAATTTCCAGATTTTCAGATTTATACTTTCAGAGGTGCGAGGTTATATAATTATTTCAGTTCATCTCATCCAAGTTACTCATGTCAAGTTAGTCATGATACTCTGATATACGCACAGAACATGCTTACGAGCATTGTGTTCAAAACATCTGGTAAAATTACCGCAATTTATAACCGCCAGGCAAGGGATAATTGTGTAAAAAAGCGAAAACAACCTTGTCAATCAATAATGAACTTTAGGACCTAGGCCTTGAGTCTAATTTTTAAGGAATAAATAAGATTTCGAATGAAAACAGAAATGGTTCTAGAATGCTGTATAATTGTCTTCAAAAATCAGTAATTCTGGAAAACAGAGAATTTTTACATACTCAACCTAAATCAGGAATTATATCTTTTTGTTGACAGGTTCAGAGAAAATTTTATTTTTCATAATGAAAATAAATTTGCATGAATAACCATTCAGCCATATAAACCATAACACTTTACTGTTATAATTAACATAGTTTACTAGGCGGAAGCGATAAAAATAAATATTTATTAGTGACTTATTCTAATTATTTATCTAGTTCATGAAATTATCTAGTTCATTAGTTATTAGAGAAAACAATATTTTTTGTTCCATTGATACGCGGAGAGAGATATCGGTATAAATAATAATACTACTGAAAGAAATAAACATTCTAAACAGTTATTTCTAAGTAAAATAAACTGTTAAATGAGTAGAAATACACCTTTGAGTACAAACAAACATACTTATCATATATTTCGATATGGTTCACGGAAGCACGGCACGTTAGGGCATGGAAGGTTGTGTGTTCGATCCCCGCAGAAAACACCACATATTGATTTCTAAAAATCACGTTGTGGTTGTATTCGGTTGGATAGGACATTGCAGGCTTGAATCACCTGATTGTCCGAAAAGTAAGATGATTCCGTGCTTCGGAAGGCACGTTAAGCCGTTGGTCCCGGCCGCAGTAGTGGTCGTTATAACCGCGGCGACAAGCTGGCCCCGCCTCACGTTGGTAATAAAGCATAAACTCGGCTAAACGTGGGTCCGGCTCTTGAGCTGGTACCTCTGCCTAACCCTTCGGGGAATAAAAGGCGTGAGATTATGTTATGTTCAGTGGTTAGCTGGCGCTAGCAACCTTTATAAAACTATATCTACTGAAATTTACTTAAATCTAAAATTATTTCACTTTTTTTTTATTAAATTCTTAAACTTGAAGTAATTTAGCTGCAAACTGCATTGCAGTATTTTCAATTGGAAGCCGAGGAAGAAATTTTCTGGAGGTTCCAACTATGTGAATATGAAACTATTTTTAACCGACTTCAAAAAAGTAGGTTATCAGTTTGACCCGTATGTGTATGTTTGTCCGCGATTATCTCGTGTTTGGCTGAACCGATTTTGATGCGGTTTTCAGATATGTATTCGTTACATTCAGGAGAAGGTTTTAGTACCTATTTAAACGACTTCGAAAAAGAGAAGTTCTCAGTTTATGTATGTGTCTGTTTGTTGAAGGCGGGTCTCTTTTTGTAAAAAAGAAATCATTATAGTTTCATATAGACATGGCTTACTTCGTACGCCCTGCATTCTGAATTTTTGAGAATATTCTATAGCCTAGATGTCACCCGGGGATAGTGTAGCTTGCCAACAGTGACAGAATTTTTGAAATCGGTTTAGTATAGTCAAAATTGCATACAAACAATCAAATCTTACTCTTTATAATATTAGTATTGATGTGCCATTCTTTTTTTATAATATTATAGCTGTCAAATAAGCGCTATAAAGCTCTGAAAATAAAGTATATTTTTATGCACGAAAAGGCTGACATTATTTCTAATAATTTTATTGTAATTTGACCTTGATATAACTAACAAAATTAAACCTTTCAAATGACAATACAATGTGTTCCTTGAAATAAATACCATAACGTTATTACAGGATTTTTAGTTTCCCCATTTCATGGAAGCTTTCAACGCAAATCGATACGAAACTAAAAGCTTGCCGGTTCCCGCGACCTCCTGAAAAACATAGCGAAATAAATACATAAACACACAAAATCGAAACCCGCATCCTGAGTGGGACGCAAGATCTTTAAACCTGAGAGTATGAAAGAGATAGAAGACTACCCTTGAAGAGAAGACACGCCCCATTCCTTGCTCGAGTCTTGTGAAATTAGGGTTGCCAAAATGTTTTTTTTTGTTACCTACTTAGCTTTCATTTATTTATGTTTTTCTGCCAGCTACTCGTATATTGGTAAAATATAGAATTTTGGTAAGGCGATGTAAAATTTAACAGTTGATAATAGAATTATGCCAAGGTTAAGAGAAATTACACGACTGTTTGATTAGATGGACACTTAATATATATAAGCTGATTTTCAAGTAATGAATGATCAATTGAAGTATATAAATGGATGTCTTAGAGATAGAGAAATCTATCTAGCCAGAAGAAGATTTCTTTTTTTTCGTATAGGTAAATGCAAAAAAAACAAGTAAAACTAATTAAAATTAAGCTTAGAACCTTAAAACACTATTATATTATATTTTTTTGTTAGTATACTTTAAAAACTACATTTAAAAGAAACAGAAATAAAAGGTAAGTATATAAATAATACAAGTGATAACCCTATTTAAAATCTAGGGTTGCAATGTATACCTACATAGCTATAAAGTTAAATAAAACAGGGTGAATATTGTACTTCTCTTGTGTTGTGGTATATACGTGATTTCAGGCAATATGGTTTTAAAAACACTTTCTCTTTTGTTTACATTCTTAAATGAAACAGAAAAAGTTTATCTTTATTAATAATAAAGATCAACTTTTTAGTTTTTATCTAAACCGAACAAGAGCACAGAGCTAGTATGTTTCAAATGTTGTGTCTTTTGACAAAACCAGTATTTTTATTGTTCATCCAAACTATTTTTAAACTGATCTGCGTTAGTAACGTGTATGGGCAGTTTGTGTTTGTTTCACTCTATATATAACTAAAATTAACAACTCTATTTTTACAGTTTACTTTAGTTTATACATAGTAGTTTATACTCTGTGGTCCGATGTAATTTTTTGAGAATTTGTTGTACTTAATTTATCAATGTGGTACTTGAGGGAACAAATTCGATATTTCGGGGCAGTTTTAACAGCCAGGAAGAATTAAAAATATTTATATTTATAATTCCGTTTAGATAAAGCCAGAAAAGCACACTAAATCCTAAAAATATTACCTTCCTATACCTTTAAAATATATTTCCCCTAAACGAAATACTAAAAGGGCCCACCCAATAAATCCCAAAGCGCCTAAAGGAAATGCCCTTTGGGCAAACCCGAAATTCGATTTGCTACGAGACTCCCCTTTGTTACCTTCACAAAGGTAATTGAGGTATCATTGCAATACTACTTTCCTAGACGATAGTCATTTGTCAAATGGATTTTAAGGTTGTGGGTTGTGTAGAGCAAGTGATAAAATAGATAAGTACTTTTTCTTTTATGTATCAACGGCGACCATAGACATATTCGGAAGATAATATGGCAAGTGTCACGTGAATCGGATGATACGGGACAACCTCTCAAAGGAAAAACACTAGGGCATAGTCTCTAGCTCATTAGCTCCTTAAAATCAATAGGATGTCTGACCGATAAGACTGACGAGAGCTAGAATCACGGAAGCGATGGTGGCAACTTTTAAAGTCTGAAAAGACTCAATTGTATATGCCGCCATTGAGGATAAAACCTAGGACCTTGCAGGGTTGGAGACGCTTTAATTAACAACGGAGCTACCACAGGTAAACATAGAAACACATAAAACACAGGTAAGCAACAACAGTAAACATAGAAAAATTGTTAGCAAGTACCAGGAATACATAATTTTTAAGAATACTCGAAAACTGATCACTGAAAATGAATTTGAAAAATGAAACGCAGCTGGCACCAAAAACCCACCCCACGATCAGCGGGGCATTGACCTTTCCTGACCGTTGTTCGTTTCGACCACTGCGCTCGAGTCACGCGACCGGACAACGTTTGCCATTCCTGATCTCCTAGTACCTTGAAAAGTTAGATGCTGTTTACTATAAAACTTAATCTCTTGTTAAAAGAAAATGCTAAAAATACAGAAACATACATACTAAAAATATTTAGATGTAAGTAAGCAATGCTGAGTTTGGGTTCGGGTGAGTCGATTTTAGGTAAAAGTAAAAAAAACAAGCTTTCTTAGAAAGAGGCTTGCATGAATTTATTTGGAAAAGGCTAACGTAATTCTTATTTACGGTTAAAAGTAGTTAAAAGTAATGATCTCTCAAACACAAACTAAAGTAACGCTACTTTGACGTTTATAGTAAAGTATGTACCTTTTCATTATGATTAGCATCGACTCTTCCAGGGGTTTTACTGTTTTTTTTTAAATCACATTGGTGAGAACGATCAGTATTTTTTAAATAAAACATTACATGTAACGAAATAAAGTAAGTATCGAAGATTTTAATGCTATAGCAATATTATCCAGTCATCGATGATAAGTTCCTATCTAAATATACTTGACCTTCTATGGTAATAGAAACAAAAATGGTGTACAACCGATACGAGAAGCCTTATCGCCCAAGCAACCGTGCCCTAATTCGCTCGAAGATCAATCGAACCCAGCCAGACACCATTACTTACAATCTCCTCATGGTCAACATGACAATCCCATGCCATCTCACGCATTCGTGACTATTTGCGTGCTTTGCGTGTTTCAGAGTTACGTAACGAGCCACGTGGTTAAGGCACGCGAGGTGACGTCGAGTACAGCACATTCGTGATACCGTTGTGTCAATGAATGGCGTGATGAGTTGAGGTTTTTAATCATGAGAGGAGGTAGCGTGATGTTGGGGGTGCACGCTAGTGATCTTAGGTCTGAAGTGAGTGAACGCAGAACGGAAGCAGTTGTAATACTGTTGCTGTACTAGGGTGGCAGAGAAGAGGTATAACAGTTGCAATTATGACTGAGGCAATTGGTAATGTAGACACTGAAGTTTTATGTGCGTTCCATTTAATGCTTTTGGCAGTTTAATAGACCAGAATGAAGTTTATTCGGGAATATTTCCCTACAATATGTATAATGTATTAATCATCTTGACGAAGTATTTTCTAAAAAAAAATTGTGTACTTTAAAAAAGCTTTTAGATTTATACAGAGTATATAAGCTTTACCATACAATTATATGTTAGGTATTTTTTGCATGAATTAGACAACACTTATCTATAATCACAAAGATTCACGGTATTTTTTGCATGAATAACAAAACACTTATTTATTATAACAAAGATTCACAGTTAACGGCTTAAATCTTACAAAAATTTAAAAAGCGTACCCGTAAATACCTGAGTTTAGTATGACATGCGAAATAATTTATTTAGCTCATGCTGAGTCAAGGCTGATTTGTCTAAATATTATTTGGAAATTGTAACGATCACCGGACTCTTAAATACTTATTCTAAATGTTCAATAGCCAGGATTATAAGAACGTTTAAAATATTTAACAAAGAAAGGCTATTTTCAATATTTAATTTCTGTTACAATAATTACATTCAGCCGCCATAATTATTATATATTATAATGTCGGTATACAATTGTGTTCGGAGAAACACAAAACCTGCTTATTATGACTTTTAAATCCTTTACTCCTTTTCTATAATCGAAGTTGTAATAATAGGTATCTATCTACTTACATTTCTTGTTATTGTTGTTGTTAAGACTTGAGCTATCGGTAGGCTTGATAGGCTTACGCCCTGCAGTACCGGGCTGAAGAATAGGACTGAGGTATCCTCTGCCTGTCGTAAGAGGCGACTAAGAGGGGACCCCGGGGTCGTTGGGTGCACGAGGCGGGGGCCTCGTGTAGTCATATAACGGCCCCGAGAAGGGCGGTGGAGCGCGGTGTCCAGTTCCGTCGTCGAGCGTAGGAAGAGCCATTCGCGCTCAGGGGGGACTACCACCACCTGTCCCCCCGTGAAGAGGCTACTCAGCCAATGCTGGAGGGGGTCGCAGAGCTGAACACAAAGTTCGAGAGATCTCCCGTGACCTCCTTGCAAACAGCCGAGATGGACACCGGCGGGGTTTTAGAGGGTGCGAACCCCACATAACCTTGCGACTCCCCCCGGGGTACTCGTTAGGAGTTTCCCCGCCTAAAAAAAAAAAAGAAAACCTAGAAAAAGGCTTGATAGGCTATAATACCTTGGCTATAATAATTAAATCCAATTTGACAGTGTTAAAAGCAAGGGATCTTGAATATTTACGATAAAATGTACATCAATTTACATTTTCATAAAAGACCGAACTATAGTAATTATTTCACGTTTCATGGTATTGCAATTAATTGATAATCATAAAAAGAATTGAAAAACTATATTTAAATAAATACAATAAAATTAATCCCTAATAAAAAATGTAAAGATGTTAGGCAATCAGTAAAATTCATCAAAGTCCAATAATAATAAAAAAAACACATTTAGCAAAACAAGTTGCTATAAAATAAAAACCTCCCAACTGTCCAGTCTGGATCGACCGGGATTCGAACCAGACCAGCTGACGTGCTAACTCGCCGTGACGTTTCGTGACCACTGCACATTAGATGGATTAATGTATGTGTGTGTGTGTGTGTGTTTGGGTTATTAAAGTTTATATTAGCAGCTGTCCTTTTGTGGATTGTTTAAAAGATATATTTTTTTGTTTTTGTAAAATCTGTGATTCTCTCCATGCATATCCTAAGTCAGAGCCTTTCTAGACTTGCCGCATATGCAATCGGTGTTTAAATAGTTTAACGTTGATTTTTTTCGGTTTGTTGTGTTTTTAAATTTGGTTTCTTACTAAAGACATACGTTTTGACTGGTATTTTAATAATAATGCAGAAAAAAAAAACTGTTTGGGGTGTCTTATTTTAAAAGTAGTAAGAATAGGACAGAATTATATCTCAGACTTTGACTTCAATGAACTTAATTAGTATAATAAACTATCAAATTAAAATAACCAAAAAATTAACCATTCTTGTATAAGAGGGGGGTTGAAACTTCTTTAGTAATTTAACATTCGATATGCCTGCGCATTGTCGGTCCAACGGAATGAATAATGACTTTAAAATTACTTTCTCTGGACACATATGGCCTTAATAAAAGTAATTCTATGACCACTGCTTTTGATGTGTTTGTAAATTATGATTTAGTCAAAGAAAGAAAGAGAAAATAACTTTTTTTTAAATGAGAGACAAAAACACGAGTTTTTCACTAATATGAAATTAGTAGTATATTAAAATAAAGTAAATTGCGAATGATTATTAAAAAAATATTTAAAAATAAAGGGCAAAGTTGGTTACGTAATTACCGTTTGTCTTGATTTAACATGACATTTTATGCAAATAATATTAAGCATTTCTGTGTAACAGTTGTTCCAAAAGAAAATCAAAAACAAGAACCGTCCCTACCGAGAATCGAACCCCAGTCATCGAGACTTGTCACGAAAACTGACACCAAACAGTAGCTGTTTTACGCTCAAACAGCACCGCAATAAAACGATTGTAACCCTCCTAAGCAGCCTAAAAGGGAACTTAACGCGTGTTATAAAGCTTCTTTATCCTCTAACAGCAATTTCGAATCCTGTTATTCAGCAAAAATGTGCTTAACCCTCTATAGTTTTAGGGTTGAAATTTATTTTTAGTAGCGAATCAAAGTGAGCATAAGGTATTAAGTTACGAAACTGAAATCATTTAACGGCCCATTAACCCTTTAACATTGGGTCGTCATATTGTATTTGCACACTTTGCCAGATGAAATTCTGATCTGGGAAATTATTACTTAGGCTCCAGTCTTGTTTTTTGTTGGTGTACCGCAAGGTAAGGTACTGGGTGCCGCTTTTTAATGAGTTGGTTTTGTTATTTGCAGAATATTATGGCTGTTTTACAGCTGAACAACTGCTAAAATAAAAATTTTCTATTTGAAACTTACTACCATATCAATATCAATACATAGTATAAAACAAAGTCGCTTCCCGCGTCTGTCCCTATGTATGCTAAAATCATTAAAACTAAGCAACGGATTTTGATGCAGTTTTTTTAAACAGATAGACTGATTCAAGAGGTTACGCGGTACGAAGTTCGCCGGGTCGACTAGTTCTAAATAATTATTGTATTTTAGATAAGAATGTTGGCGGAAACGGCTATATTTCTGTCAAAATTACTTCATTAATATTTTACCTCCGTGGTACACTCCTGAGACTTTGTAGGTCTGGTTAATTTCCCGGCGCAGATTAACATGGTTACAGGTCCTACCTAGGTTAGGCGTTCTGGGTGTGATACGTTATCTCTTTAGTATATTTTTCTTGTATCTCAAAGTTAAACCTGTTCTGAATTATTTATCGAGCCATAATTTCAATCGAGTAACATATGATTTATTTAAATAAATTCACACTAACTAAATCATTGCACTAGGACGACGGTACAATAAAAACATAATAATATTTTATTACTAATAGTTAACAGATATTTATTATCTCACAGTTGATTAGTTATATAATTTATCGTTTATTATTTATAAATATTTTTTTCTCTCTCTTGTTTATGAACGGCACAAATATTCAATTTAATAGTTGACATATTTATTTATTCTTTCTGGCCTTAGCACACTAAATGATATAATGCATATCTTAGGATATCGTAGCCTTTGATTGCTATATTTTCATTTGACACAAGTCATTAGTTTCGAAAGGAGATAAAATGTTTTGGTATTTTCAACATAATAACTAAAAAAAACTCATTTTCATCTCAGGCAAAAGAAGTCTGGACACTGGCATACCGCACAGCCACACTTTACCAGAATACTAGTAACCCTACCGCACAGCCACCACTAATCCAGTATACTTCCTCAACCTTCACCAGGTCGTCGCCCACTTTGTTGGGTAACGTCTCCTGATTCGTGGTCGCCCGCCTCCCAAAAAACAAGCAGCTTCAAGAAGATTAGATTCATCAAACAAATAACGATTGCTGCTAAACATTTTTTTTTGCGAAAAAATTTTGCATTCATAATATTTATATCATATCACACAGTGGTTGCACATCATAATATCATCCTGATATATGTCTCAATTTATACCGGCGAGTACTGAGAGTGGGCCCAGTAGGGTGGTTACGTCTGCAGGGTATTGTAATTAAAATTAAACTTTATGATTTACGTACTAGGGTTTTCTATTCGATAACAGTGATTTTTCACAGAATGTTCAAAAAAATCATTCACTCGAGTGATGCGTTATTATTATTATTATTACTATTTTAAGACGATATTTAGATTTAGTATAAAACAAAGTTGCTTTCCGCGTCTGTCCCTATGTATGCTTAAATCTTTAAAACTATATGCAACGGAATTTGATGCGGTATTTTTGAATAGATAGATAACCTCATAATACATGATCAACATAGTAATAGGTTAGGCGGTACGAAGTTTGCCGGGTCGACTAGTTCATTATAATTGGAGTAGATAGATCTACTAAACACAATTACAATTTTGTCAAATTAACAAGTACATTTTTATAGCAAAGGGCGACCATATAGCTTATAGCAATCTCTTCCAGGCTAACCATGAATGAACGATGACAAAGTCATTTTAAAGTCAAACAAACCTTAAAAGTCTTACGAATACCCTTAAATAATGATCGAAAGTTACTTCGTTGAGTTAAGGAACGGTAGCGCAAAAGCTTTGATACAAAGAATAAGATAATTAAACGTACCGGCCTTTAGAGTTTACAGGGTCCCGTAGGTTTTTTTTTCTCTTCCCTTTTACTTCATGAATTGGTTTCTGAACCCTCTTTACTGTAGGTAGAAGGTTTTCTCTTTGATTTAAGTTTTTCAGTTTATTTCTAACATAGTTTACTAAATGTAATAATGTTTCATTATAATAATTTTTTTTACCAGCAGCAAAATACACAGTAATAACCCACTACATATAAAAAAAAATAACTTAATCAGAAGCTAAATTTACAAAAAAATATATTAATATAAAAAAATGCTAACAAATATTTTACGAATTTTGTATAAAGAGTAAGGTTTACTTATTTTTTAATTAGTTGCAACTTACTAACAAACTTTAAATAAAATGGGATTGCAACATGCGTTCAAATAAAACAAATTACTAATGGACAAAAACTATGAACTAGAACTTAATAATAATAATAATAATAACACATCACACTCAGAGCCCCTAACTAGGAAGAACCTGTATCTAGGGTGCCCGAAACACACACAGAGACAAACATCACACCCAGACCGGAAACAAACATTGATATTCATCATATCAATATTCGCCCCGCCCGGGAATCGAACCCGGGTGCACACGTTTCTCAGTCCACATCACTGCCAACTGAGCTACGGAGCAGTCAAACTTAACCCTTATTCTGTCCACAGAACCTTAAAAACCTGGCAATATCAATAAAAAACACAAAAGTTTAACAAAAAGCATCCGAACCAACCAAAAACCCCTATTTAATAAGATTTAAGCGCAAAATACGCCCTTTTTAGAACCAAAAATTGCCGTTTTGATATTTTACAACCGACAATGAGCTATGCAAATTTCCCGTTCGGGAATCGAACTGGGGTACCATTAGTACTTGGATTAGAAGGCTGACTTTCATGGTTATTATAGAGTTAGCTAAAGAAACTTTCTTTTAGTACCTACTTATCTTTTTTTTTGGATTTCGTCTCTTTTTTCTTTTTTTTAAATGTTGCTACGCTGTAGTAAGTAAAATTATGGTATTAATAAAATATTTGTTTTTGACCACAGTTGATAAAATACGATCGATATTTGAAGGACCGATTTTTTTATGATATCTTCAAATTTAATTTACAAAACCCTTATAAAAACTAGAGAAATATAAAAAACTACGTGAAAAATGATTGATACATGTATCAGACAGAACGCATTACGAATATATAAAACAAAAAGGTAAATTACCGGGAAAACAACATAGGAGGTTAGGCGGTACGAAGTTCGCCGGGTCGACTAGTCTACTATATTTATAAAAATGAATCGTGTTTCGTAGGTCTCGCTAAAACTCGGGAACGGCTGGGCCGATTTAGTTGATTTTGGTTTTGAAATGTTCGTAGTAGTCCAGGGAAGGTTTAAAAGGTAAGAAAATTTGGAAAAATAGAGGAGAAGTTAGTAAAAACAACAATTTAAGATTTCAATATAAAATTGTAAGGCGCGATACGAAGTTCGCCGGGACAGGTAGTAATTTTTTGTAATACTGAAAATAGTAGGTGCACGTATTCGTATTCGTAGTCAATTGTTAGTGAAAATGTCACTTAAATTCAATTTCATACAAGTCATTAAAACACTTATTCCGCTCAACGATTTCCGATTCTCAGAGCTAAGATCAGAAAGCGTCTCGAATCATATCTCTTGCTTGGCAGTAATAATAAAGCTGAAAATGTAGATAAAATAAAATCATAGACGTAGGTGGAAGTCAAAAGTGATTTTATGAAAATATGAACTATTTTTATATTGTCTTATATGAATTTGCAAATTTTCTCATTTGAAATATGAATTTTTTTTGCTGATATTGAAATTTGCGGGCTTGCTTAGATTAACATCTTCTTTCAAAATACAAATACAATTATTTTTATTGTTCTTTAGTAACATAAACATTTTTGAACATAATTTAAACATACTATGCTAAAAGAAACAAAAGGTGCCATCTCAGCGGCTGAAGCTGAAGAAGAAGAAGCTTTCTTTTATAAATTGATAACAGTCACTGAATTCCAAATAGTTGTTACCTGCCAAGTGTAGCTATTATGAAAAACTGCCACCCAAAATGTTTATTCTTTTAACAATCCTATACGTGTTTAAGTTATTTTAGTTCCCGGGCGGGGCGAATGTTGATATTATGAATATCGATGTTTGTTTCCGGTCTGGGTGTGATGTTCGTCTCTGTGTGTGTTTCGGGCACCCTAGATACAGGTTCTTCCTAGTTAGGGGCTCTGAGTGTGATGTGGTATTATTATTATTATTTATCCGTCACTTTTCAAAAAGACCTATCAAATACAAAAAACACAAAAAGCAACTGGCGTATCCTTAAAATTAGTCAAGAAAATCCGGCTTCATCTCTGCGTTCGAGTTTTAGTGTCTATCTATTTTCTTTACTCTAATTTCATAGCAATAACACTACAAAACTGCAATTATAGCACTCAAAGTCTGTGCAGTCGGTAGCGTACGACGGGACAGTTAGGAAATTAGAGTTTTCTAAGTGATTTTACGTTTGTGAGGTAGATAGTGAGAGTGGGAGTTTTTTTTATAAGGAACTTGAATAGAGTGGTAGTAAATTAAAGTGATATAGGTACCAAGTACCAAAGCAAAAACCTTGATTAGAAATTGGAAAATTTTACAATAAAAATTTGCCGAAAATCTTACTTTAAATTTCCCATTAATAATAATGGAGCACTCTATATTGTTGGGTTGATAGCATTTTTGTTTGCTGTATTGCTTTAAAAGTAAGAATTTTGCGTTAAAAAAAAAAAAAAAAAACAATAATTCTGTTTATTTTCAAGTACAAAACATGACAAAAATTATGTTATATTAAAAGACGTATATTAGTTTTCTTATTCTGGACAATAATGGTTTATTTATTAAAAGGAACACAAAAATATTTACAGTACATTACATATTTACAGTATAAAATTCCGGTTAACTAAAAAAAAAATTATAAAAGATCTGTTATATTAAAAGATCTCAACGGTAAACTTAAAAGGAAATCAAATTTAATTGTTGCTAATAAAATGATTGCAGTCATTGTAACGACGACAAGTTGGGCTTCTCGGATTCGTTTCAGTTTTATTGGGTCAAAGTGCCGATTTATTATGATAAAGACTTGTGATTCATACTGTATCCATCAATGTTACTCTTAATTTAAAATACCATGGGCCTGTCACTTCTAGAGATTTTTTTACAGACAACCAGTTTCCAGGTAGAGTTAAAATTTACTATACCTACTTTATTATCCAAATTTACACTATAATATTATAATTTTTTTTGATTTTAAATTAATAAAGTCTCGGTAATTTATCAATATAAATAACTTTTTGCTTAACGTCTCATTACACCTACTTATGTGTAGATAGAGTATTTCCAAAAAAAAAAAAAAAACAAAGACATATTGTCGATAAACCGAAAATAGCCGATATAACAGTATAGATATGTTCGTCTTTGTATATGTTTCGGGCACTCTAGATACAGGTTTTTCCTAGTTAGGGACTCTAAGTGTGGCGTGTTATTATTGTTATAATTATTATTATATTAGTTCTGCTATGATCGGGTCGCTTAACTACTCCCAGAATAATCACAATACAGTAAACCTAGCTCACAGACGTGTCAAAACAAAATGGTCGGCCGCTAAATTATACAACACTATTATGATTGACAGCTCTTCCCATGTGTGTGTGTATGTGTTTGAATGTGTGCGTACACAATGATAGTAATTACCTAATGATAAGCCATTTAGAGTTTGCCGGCAGAGCGGTGGTGGGCTTAATATGGAGGTACGGTTGGCAGAACAAGTAGGGTATTTTTTGGAATAGATTTTTGTTTCTGAGGTTGTGGATGAATGGGATCTATAAATGTAATCTTAAAACATTTTTAATTTAAGTATTTATTTTTTTAGAGTACGCTTAACTGGGTTTTATTGTAAGCACTTTAGAAATATTTAAAGCCATGAGGATAATAAAAGGTATGTAAAAAAAAGACAAAATCGTAAATAAAATCCAGCGGTAAGCCTCTTTAAGACATCTGTTTAATGAAAACAATCCGTACTTTTTACCAAATTAAAATTTGGGTTAGATATTTGAAAGAAAGAAAGAACTTTATCACTTTTCGCTTGACAAATTTAATTTCTATTCAATATTTTTTATTCATATAAAGAAAAAAAGAAATACCACATTGTATATTGTTATTTTTTGCAAAGATATTGACTAATTTAATTTCTATTCAATATTATTAATTCATATCAAAGTGATGCTGTTTCTGCCGACGCTACAAACACGGTTTTCGTGGAAAAAATTCCGATGCATTTGTTTGATGCGGCGTAATAAGAGACAATTATGAAAAAGATGCATCTCGACAGCAAATACTTAAATAAAAAAAGTATAATCTCTATCTACTTTTGTTTTATGAAATACGGTACTTGGAATTGGAACTGTTAAACATAATTCAGTTACGAAAGGAGCATATACATAGTTATACTTAGTAGAAAAACTTGGAATATCGTTATTATCATTTCAACCAAATGACGACCTCTGCTGGATTCACGCCTTCGCTAAAGGGCCCATCTTGTGCGACCACCAGCCAGTGCACTCTTCACCGTCGACTAATCTATTTGTTTATTATAAAAAAATCTCTAAACTCCCCGACCGAGTCAGATATCTTCATCAACTAAACTAGAACTCAAGCTGATCATCTTCGAAAGGTCATTGCTACCTTACCATATACTTTCAATATCATTGAAGTAACACGGAGCCAAACTTAAAGTCGATAGGACATATGAAAGGTAGTTAGATCCCTTCATCCACCATTTAAGGGCTGATCATTTTCAAACGGCTGAACAGGTCAATGTTACCTCACCATATACTTTCAATATCATTGATGTAGGTATGTAAGTATTATTAATTTTAAACTCATTAATATTATTTTTGTCAGTTAATTCATTATGTATGATATATTGCATGGAATATAATTTTTCAGTTAAACATTGTCCATTCAATATGGTAATTTAAAAAAATGATTAAACGAAGGTTGTGCATAAAAATGCATTAAAAATTCATTCGCTATGAGAAGGCTTCATTTCCTATGATAGCAACCCTTATTATTGTTATTAAATAAGTGTGTAATGAGCTGGCCGCACACGACGATGTCATATTAATGAATACTTTTTCTAGAACTTAATATGTTTGAGTCTTTTTAACAGAATTTTGTCTAGCGCCAACCGCGAAAAAGTAAAGGTATTCTTCAAAACCATAGCAAGTTATTGGGCTGATAAAACTGTGTGTAGCCTCATTACAACCTACGCAAAACCAAAAAAAAAAAACTTTTTTCTTTTTTTCCGTTTCAAATATGTATTTGGAGGGTACGGGGTACTTAAAAAGCTAGAAGCATACTTAAATTTCATACTTTATTTTACTTAAAATAGCTCGCAAAACAGATGGTCGCTGGGGCCAAAAAGTTCTCGAGTGGCGACCACAAACCGGAAGAAGTAGAGTAAGCAGATCTCCCAGTAGATGGTCAGACGAGCTGGTGAAGGCTGCGGGAATACACTGGATGAGGGTCGCTCAAAACCTATGTCCAACAGTACACGTCTTTCGGCTCAAATTACGATGATGATGATGATTTTACTTCAAGAAGTGAGACTACTTTCTTAACATATCTAATCTTCTAGCTCTTTCTACATCTTCCCTAGTCTCTCTAATGAACTATACTTGATTAGATGTTTTGTTTTGAACTATACTCGCTGCGGTCAGGCATCGTTTGCCACAACGGTGCAGACTCCGTAATGCATATAAAAACTAGTGTTTTTCTATATATAGATAGACTAGACCTTCCTCTTGAATCACTCTATCTATTAAAAAAAACCGTATCAAATTCCGTTGCGTATTTTTAAAGATTTAAGCATACATAGGGACAGACGCGGGAAGCGACTTTATTTTATACTATGTATTGATTGATGTAGTTCCTGGGGTCCGAACGGACTATTTATTGATGAAGTAAATGCATGTGGAGTAAAATATGGTTGCATAAGTGATGGTCTAGTTAGTTTGTCTAGTCTTATTAGAGTTTACAAGGTTTATAATATTAAATTGGGTAATAGTAATGGGAGTACATTGGCTAAGGTTAGCACAAGACCGGTCGGCTATCGGCATGGCAATCTGTGGGGGAGCCCATATGTCAAGCAATATACGTTTTTCCTCTATCTCTAACGACTAGTTAGTCGTCTAACCTCCATTGTGGGTCCTTTGCTTGCTTCCCTTCTCCAGAGGGCATATCACCACCCAAGAACCTCATTAATCCTCGTTAGGCCTCATTGAGGATTAGGCTATCAAGTTTTGCAATTCTCTGGGCTATGTCGGTCATATTAGTTCTCAGCGGATGTTATTTTTTTGTATCCAATCACGCAGGAAAACTCCAAGCATAGCCCATAAAAGCAAAAAAACAACTTTTAGGAGAGAGTAGAGATTTCGGAGGCTTGAACCGGAAACTCTCGTCACAAAATAAAAAACAAAACGAAACCAAGTTCTATTCTATCTAACAATTTTTACGTCCTCTTGGGAGATGCAATTATAATCCAATTTCAATCGGAAACGTAATAATTCTCATACTTTCACCATTCACTTGTTGTTTATTTTAAATTTTCTTTAAAGCTTATTTTATTTATAGAACAATCTTGATTTCTATAAATAAAATAGGGTTGAAAAAATGACATCTCATCAACAAAAATAGCTTTGGAACACTATCAATACATAGTATAAAATAAAGTCGCTTTCCGCGTCTTACCCTATAATGTATGCTTAAATCTTTAAAACTATTTTAATGCGTTTTTTTAAAATAGATAGAGTGATCCAAGAGAAAGGTTTATAAGTATAATACATGCACAACAAGGTAATAGGTAAGGGGATACGAAGTTTGCCGGGTCGACTAGTACTGATTAAAGAATAGTCCAATAATGACATAACACAATCTCACTACAACTATCTTATTTCCCATTAATATTAGCAAAGCAGGTGATCGGTTGAAAACAACTCGGAAGGATCGAAACAACTGGTCAGAAAATGGAGGGACCGCCCTTCATCTCATCGCGCGAAATAGCAACTATCGGATAATAGTAGAATAGAAGCTCGAAGGAGTCCTAAAATAAAAAGTCACATCATTGTGTTACGCTACTTACTCAAGTGCAACCATTGAATATGTTAAAAAGAGACCAATATACTTTCTCCACTGGGTCGTATGACTCTTCCGCACCTTGCCCGTACCTGGGTTCGACTTTTTATTTTTAATTTTCTAAAAAGCTAGTGATGGCAAAAATAACTTGTCCTAAATCAAGTTGTCTATACTTTTATACAAGACATGATTCTTTGTTATGGAACTTATCATAACTAATTCAGGAGTAATTGTATGGTATTATAATAACAAGAAAACAAAGACAAAGATAAAAACGCTTTATTGCTATAAAAATGCAAATAAAAATACAAAATGTAACAAACCGTATAACATTTTTAACAGAAAAAGAATAAGGGCAATTGTGCCTTATCGATTAAAGCGATTTCTTCCAGGAAACCTACTGCACACAATAAGTTATTTTAATGAATAAAACGGGTGTCTTGATAAAAATATAATAATACTTACCTATTTCTAAAGATTTTCCGTTCATAAAAAACTCTGTCACATCAGATATTATTAGCACAGCTCTAAAATAATTAAAACTAAAAGATGTGTGCCTATAATAATATGTATATATAAAACAAGTAAAACAAATCTATTTTTGGAAATTTCATAATGTATGAATTATGCGCTTCTTTCTTTACACACTCATTTTCAATAATCTTGCTCTGCACTCTGCACCTCAAATGTTTGTTTTTGCCTGGGTTGATCTTGATCATCACTTTGTTTGTATGTGAAAAAACCCTGCTTGTGGTTTTTTTTTTGAGACCTAAAAATATAATATGTTTTAATTAAAACTTATAAAAGAGAGTATGTATTATAAAACCTGGGTGTAAACAATTTATACATACGTAAGTGATATCCTGCAGCAACAATGGCGCTTTTGTTTTTATCACAAAGTAAAATTTTCATGGAATTTTATTTGTTTACAGTTTACAGCATTGGTTTACCCAAATTTACGGTTCATATATTCTGTAGCTTTTTTTATCAAAGTATTTTGTGAGGCCTGTAAGAAAGCAAGAAAAATGTTCTTAAATATTATATTCAAGACAATAATAATAATAATTTATTCAAATATATATTAATGAAAGCCTTCGTATTTTTTTTTAGAAAACAGGTATCTTAGAGAATATTAACTTAAACGATGACATCCCGCAACTTAAACTTGAAATTTTCATATACAATTATGAGGATCTGCAGAAAAAAAACATAGATAAACTTAAACCTGTTTTATCCAGAATGGGAAAATTGTATGTCACGATATTTTCTTTAAGGCCTATATCCAGCAGTAGACGTTTTTAGCTGAGATGATGGTATTTTCTGGTTGCATTTCTTTCTTAGATATGAAATATGAATCGTCCACTGAATGTCGCTGTCCTATTTTCTTTAACATTAAGTTGATAACGAATAACATTTAATTAATTTGATATAAAATAAGCAATTGAAAGGGCAATATTTTATGATTACCACCAACCAACTTATTCAAATTGCAGCAGCAAAACTGTTGTTACAGTTTCAGGTTATAATCTTCACCATCTTAAATCTTCTTTGTTGATAAAACAGTATGTTGTGAATGTTTAAAATCTTGTCTCCTTATAGCATCCAGTCATTTTGTTTTTAGTATATAATTTACTTGAAAACTGAAAAAAAAGACAACAATTAGCATATTATTATGTCTGATTTTTATTTGTCCTTAAGTTAGAACGGATGATTTAGTTTCGATAACTTTTGTCTAAACATATTTTGGCACAACACTATCATAACCTTTACAGAAGGTGTTTTACCGTAATAATTCAATAAATTTAGGTACGAGTTCGACAAACAGCGTGTAAAATTGATGTTCTTGATAATTTATTAGTCAAAATAGTGCCCAGAAGTCTACAATGAAACAAAATTATTTACCGAATGGTAGGTGACCGAAACATCAAGATTTTGATTCCTTGACGCATTTGATTCACATCCCGTCACTACACAAGAGATTGTTATACATTAAGTTAAACATTCACAATCACAAAACCAATTTATCACACCTTTTTCATAAAAAATAATCATAAAACTTTTGTAGCTGCTACCGATGTTTACAATGTCATATTATACGTCAAAATAAAACAAACCATAAACAAACCACCAAATATGTACCAAATTATTGGTTTTTAATTTTGTACGGTACTAATAAACCAGTGTCATCAATAAACCACTTTGATACCACAAGAAGAAAACTTGCAAAGAATTCTTATATTTTATCTCTCTCTAACTAATAGTCTTTTTGCCGTTTAGTAAGGAGCGTAACAATATGAAAATAACTTTTTATTTTAGCCCGGTTTCTATGCTTGTCTTTATTCTGAGAATAGAAGATACACATTTGGTAGTCTCGTAAACAATTTTGCTATAACTATAGCAGTAGTATCGCAATAGATTGGAATTGACAAAAAAGTGTAGTCTGCTCCTTATTACTATAATGATTACGTTCGACTGACATTATAGTTGTCAATATTGATTGATATTAAGTGACATTTGCACCGCGCGTTCCACTTTCATCTAACAAAACAGGATTATCTATTTAGGGAAAATTTTCCCAGATTTTTCGATGGTTTGTTATTAATATTCTATACTATTCCTATAGGATAAAGTTACGAGACTCGCAATTCTTGACTCAATCGTAGTAGAATATAGCAATACAATATTAGTAGAATAGAAGTTTTATCGTAATTTATGAGATTAGGGACCCTGAACCTGGAGGAAGCAGCCCAGGACCAACGTCTATTCGCGCCTATCTGCCCCTATCGGGAGCTATAGGAAGAAATTAGAATCATCATCAGAGTGGAAAATTGATTTGCCTGCTAAAATACAGAATTTAGATTAATTATGTTTACCTACATTGTCAATCCAAACATTTCTTTATTTAAATGTTTATTTTTTTAATTCACAAAATGACTGTGCAGACGCAGGTGGGAAAGTTATCGATCTTTATATTGCAAATGGCGACAATTATCACAATAATTATTTTTAAAAGACAAGACTTGAAGAGATAACGCTTCCGATAAAGGTATTAGCTGCTAATTTTCTAGAAACTAGAAAAAAGTAGGTACGCGTCACTACGTAGAGATAGGAATCTATAATTGCATAGTAAAGTGAATAATAAAATTTTACTTAACATTTTTTTTTATAAGTTAGCTTATGACACTATATAAATAAAAGGACAGAAAATGGAAAAACGAAACATATTTATAAAATAACTAGCTGACCCGGCAAACGTTGTTTTGCCATATAAATAATTTTTAAGGGGTATGAAAAATATATGTTAGCCGATTCTCAGACCTACTCTATATGCTCATAAAATTTCATGAGAATCGGTCAAGCCGTTTCGGAGGAGTACGGGAACGAACATTGTGACACGAGAATTTTATATATAAGATGAAACTGGTTTTTCCTACGTTAAGTATCATAAAAGGCGAGTAAGGGAACACCCAAAAGGACGGGCAGCAGCGTCCTTCGTTGAAAAACTTGAAGGACCGCACTGCAATCGCCGACCTGCCCACCAAGCCATAGTTTAACCTTATTGCAAACTGAGGGTAGGCCAATGTCCAGCAGTAGACGACTTTCATTCAGCTGGGATAATAATAATAATAACACATCACACTCAGAGCCCCTAACTAGGAAGAACCTGTATCTAGGGCGCCCGAAACACACACAGAGACGAACATCACACCCTGAACGGGATTAATATGTTTTAGAAGTACCTAACTAACATGTTTTAGAAAATCACATACCTAATTATCTTTTTTCAAAAAACATCTAGGTACCATGCATTGAAAAAAAAGGTCACAATTGCACATTGTTGATATAAAATTTTATTAATAACTCCATTAACAAGACTGACTCGATAGTGGAATCGATTAAACAAACAAATGAATAATTACTCGATTGCAACCAGTAATTTATTGCGATCCACAATTGTCTGGTAATAAAAATATTAACTAGGCAAGTTAATAAGTTTGTTAGCAGTAATAACCCAAATAAACTTCTGGTGAAGCATTGTAGCAAGCTTTACTATGTTGTACCTGATAAGGGACATAATATGGGAACACATACATAGTAGGGAATTAAGAGGGTGAGACTCGTAACTCTTGTTCAAAAATCTTAACTTTCTAATAAAAAAACAAATTGAAAACCTACTAAGCTTTTCTGGTTTCAAGCAATATTTCTAATGTCTTAGATAAATATGGTTTTCTACCGCTACATTTGCTATGCCACTTGCTACCTAATACAGTTGCCTGTTCCATTTTAACTTAATGAACCGTATTACTATAGCATTAAAGACTAGATTTTTCAAAATCATGCTAATATATTGGTGCATAACAGTCCATATTTAGCTCTAATGCGTTCCAGAGTCTGGGTAACATTGACATTCATTTGTTAATTTTACGATCTTTACTATTCTTGCTACGCTTAGTTGAACCTTTACTTAGAGTTCTGTACCCAGGCGGTATAATATGAGGGAGCCAACGTATTCATGGCAATGGCGGACAAAGAAGACAGGGTTGCTGAAACCTGGAATCGTATCACGGCAGAACTCAGGGTGGCAGGGATGACCTGAACCGATGCCAAAGACAGAGTGCAGAGCAGAGAAGTCTGGAGAAAGATGGTTGAGGCCTTATGCTCCTCGATGAGACGTATGCATGGAAACAGATTAGTCTGTCCCATTCCAAATCTACATTGTTCTGTACTTACACAATCAAAGTCTTAATTATCAAGCTTAAAATGCCATATATTCCTACTATAATAATGTTTTAATTTCCAAAGAATCCTGTCTAGATTTGTGTGAGTATGTGTAATGCATCAAGCCCAAATTACAGAACCGACATGGCTAAAATCGGAACTTTTATACCGAAATCCGAACGGTTTTTTTTTTTTAATTTTTTACATTTTCAAGAGAAATTGCGCTGGCAAAGTCTCGGTGCTCACACTGGCTATTAATCAAACATTGTTTTTTTTTTTTAAATATAAAATAAAATAAATTAATAACCGTGCGGAACCCTCAATACTTAAGATCATTTCGCTCTTAACCAGTTATTTTCTTTACAGGTACTCTCTTTTGCATACGTTATTGATTGTTGAGTTTATTGTTTCGCAGAATATTTGTGGGCCAGTTAGCCTAGATTTTTTTTTCTCTCATAATACCGTTGGTTATTATGGTATCGTTTTACTTAGCTTGTGGCTAAACAAATTCTGATAATAATAATAAATACCTTTTAATTACTAAGATCACAATAATAATTATACAGACTGGTATTAAAAGTATGACTGACAATACAGTAGTTCTTAAGATTTCAGAATATACGTCCATACACCCAGGCATAAAAATACACTCAGACCCAGGAAATCATAGATATATACAACAATATTCGCCCTCGCCAGGAATCGAATCCTGACCACCGAAGTTACAGCCGACATGATTGTGTTTTCTAAGTAAGGCCCAGAAACAGAAACCCTGTGCCATAAAATTGAGACCGGTTAATTTTTTTATACTTTCGCTATATTCGTTGCAGCTTTTTTTTTAAGGCGAAATCTCCTAACTTACCCTGCGACTCCCTCCAGGGGCGTTATGTAGGGTTCGCACCCACTAAACCCCGCCGGTGTCCATCTCGGCTGTTGGCAAGGGGGTGATCTTTCGATCGTAATGTTCAACTCCGCGGCATATTCGTTGCACCTTGCAAGATTTGCTCTTTAACTAAAAGCTACAAAAACAGTCGTCATTTTTCGAAAGAACAACAAAAACTTTCGACCAACAAAATGCGACGTAAAAGCTAAAGTTATAACGGAAACGCTTTAAAGGGTAGAAGTATCAACAAAAATTAAGATAAGGTCGATCTCAGTATACATTAATACCTTGTTACGAACATCCGTTAGTGGACGTCACACCTGGCGTAAGATGCCACAGTAACAAGCGATAGCGTTTTATTTTATTTTAGATCTCTTATGACTATAAACGTCGCAAAAAAATTTTTTATGAAATTTTACGCACGCAAAGTTTTTGCTTTGGAAATAATCATACTTCAATTTTAAGTTTTGTGGCGAAATAAACCCTATGCAGCTCTAGACAAGTGAATAAAACACAAATAGTCTAAAGCAGAAGCACAGACCAGCCTATAGCAGAGAACTGTGCTGACCGGAGACACCCTCCCGCGGCATGATTCCTATCAGGCCCAACCTCCCAAGCGATCTCACCTCATGTCGAATTATTCTCTTACGCAAATACTAAATAAAAAATAAAAAAAATAAAAATACATAAAATAAATAAATCAATATATATAAAACTCTTCCGTTACTGACTGACTGACTGACAGACAACGCAGAGCCGAAACTACTGGGCGTAGTGGGCTGAAATTTTGTATGTAGGTTCCTTAGGGAGTGCAGGTGAGCACTAAGAAGGGATTTCCCGAAATTCCCACGGGAACGGAAAAAAACGGGATTTTTGTGTTTATGAGAAATCTGCGCTGGAAAAACCGCAGGGCAGCCTCTAGTTTGGAAATAAATTTATTATCTATCTATCTATCTATCTATCTACTTTACAGCAAAGCAAAGAAAAGGTAATAATATAACGGTATCCTACCCTATTGTTTATCCTTGAGGGAAGCCAGTCGTAATGGCAAGCTGAGGCCCTATTGCAGCCGCTTTTACAATATTGCTTATCGTCCTCTAGAATGTCAAAAATATTCAGAGAAGAATATTTTTGACATTCTATTCTGATTCTGAATATTTAGAATGTCAGAATTTCAATAAAAAAAACGCAAAGAGAGCCTCTGAGGCTCTATTACTGTTTTTCAATAACAATTCAGTGAAATTCAATGGTGGATTTTATAAAATCGCCGACCAACTTATTACGTAGCTCTATACTATACACTTTAGACTTTAGACAAACGGCGTCAGGCAACCATGAAGCTCGCAGTGAACATTTATAGAGCTAGTGAAAATTGCAGAAAATTAATGCATTTATACTACAGAACAGTGAATTGAATACTCTCTGTGGGCACAATATATCAAAATCTTTAAAACGCGTACCTATAGCTCAAAGAGCAGATGGTCGCTGAGGCTGAAAAGTTATCAGAAGCAACCGCGCACCGAAAGACGCAAAGTAGGAAGGTCCTTCGAAAGGTGGTCTACACTGAACGAGGCCAGGTCGAGTCAGACCAGTCGATAGAGCGATCTGTGGGGGACCCATATGTCCAGCCAGGCCGTTTTTCGGCTGACATGATAATGATGAATTATATAAAAACTATTTTGTTGCTATTGGCTGACCTGACTGATTGAAAAACTGACTGGCTGGAAAATAACGTATAGCCGAAACCTCACAGACTTGAAGTTTTGAATAAAAGTTCTTAGGGTGTTGTAGAAAAGCATTATTTTACCTATAATATAGCGATTTCCGAAATTTTAACGTGTACCCAAGACTTAGATTTTCACATCTGCAAATCTTCGGGCAAATCAATATATATAAAACTCTTCCGTTACTGACTGACTGACTGACTGACTGACTGACAGACAACACAGAGCCTAAACTACTGGGCGTAGCGGGCTGAAATTTTGCATGTAGGTTACTTAGGGAGTATAGGCGAGCACTAAGAAAGGATTTTCCGAAATTCCCACGGGAACGGGAACAAACGGGAATTTTGTGTTTATGAGAAATCTGCGCGGGAAAAACCGCGGGGCAGCCTCTAGTTAATGGTATAAATAAACTAAAGCATCATTTCCCTATCAATTATTTCCACTTCTCTAAAGCAAATGTTTGCATTAAATTATAAAAATATTAGTACGCAATTACCATTCGCTGGTGGATTTATAATTTATCCGCTTTATTACAATTATTGTTTTAATGATAAAGTCTTATGAAACCCATAAAATCACTGATGAATAACACCGAAGATTAAATGCAAAACCGCTTTGAGTACGACGACTTTAACGGATAAGTTGACGCTGACGCTAAATGTATAGGATTTATAGATTGTTTATGTATCCCAATAGTAAATTGTCATGACTCTCAATATAAATAAAAGGCTGTATGGGCTTTAGTGCAGCCCATCTTAAAGTTAATGAAAAATGAGCTGACATTGTGAACTTTGTACCGCCCTGCGATCTGAATTTTTGAGAATATTATATAGCTTATGTCACCCGGGGATAGTGTAGGTTCCTAATAGTAAAATAATTTTTTAAATCACTTCAGTAGTATCGGAGCCTATGCAATGCAAACAAACAAACACACGGTCAAATCTTTACTATCATCACTTTAAAATAAAGTGTCAAAATAGTTTTTATTTTGTGCGAAAAATTCGCCTAAGCGTTTTTTGTCAGTATTTTTTATTAATAAAATGCTTACACTAATTTAAATGTTAGAAAATATGAAAATATTGTTTAATTTACACAAGAGTCAACAGAGTGCGTTGTTTCTATCATCACAATCACCGTAAATTTCAATTACGTTGCCACAGTTAATGATGAAATTAGCATTATAAAGTCACCGTGTGCGTAGCTAAGACAGGGGCAAAGATATAGGAAAAGCGGGTTTTTGCTTTAATTATCTGATAACTGAGGAATATACAGTATGACAGTATCGCATATCACTATTGTGATTCTGAGTGGCTTTTTATGTTATTCTCACAACTGATCCCTTTTTGTTTGTTTTACTAGGTTCCGTAGTAGTAACACGCTTATTACGGCTACCATGGCTGATTTATTAGAAGTAGTACCTATCTTTTGTTATCATAAAGAATTAACTACAACATAATCAATACATAGTATACAACAAAGTTTCTCGCGGCGCCTGTCCCAATGTATGCTTAAATCTTTAAAAATATGCAACTGCTTTTGATGCGGTTTTTTTAATAGGTAGAGAGATTCCAGAGGAAGGTTTATAAGTTTAATACATGCACAATTATATAAAATATCAAAAGTTTAGGCGGTACAAAGTTCGCCGGGTCGACTAGTTCTTATTATAACTGATTAAATAATGTATCTACCAAATTTTAGTATGATGCGGTAGCGGCATAGAATATGACAGCCTCTTTTCCTCGCATGAAGGCTGTAAAAGGCGACTAAGGTGGCTACCTTCCCTAAAGAAGGGCAGCATCTTCCTTCATTGAAAAGCTTGAAGAGCCATACTGCGATCTCCAACCGTGGGAGATTTGCCAACATTTTGAAATGAAATCGTGACTTTTGTCTTTTGCGAGTAGGCAGATTTTGAAAATTGTCTCTTATTAAAAAGAACTATTCTCATAAGCAGTTTGCAGTAATTTACACTATGACGCTCGAGCACCAGGTTCGATTCCTGGCGAAGCGAACATTATTATGATGAATATTGATGTTTGTTTCACTGTTTTTGTGTAATACTCGTCTTTGCGTAAATTACCGGCACACAGATACAGGTCCATCCTAGTTAGGTGCTCTAAGAGTGAAGGTTATTATTTATAAGCCTACGGAACCCAGAGCGAAGCAACCATACAACTATCATTTCTCTGCACTCTTAATTGAATCACGATTGTATCGGCCGAGGTGAGAAACCGACGCGATTAGACAAATAGAAATGGAGTCAGTTATCTGCAATATGTATGGTATCTTTGTATCTTTGCCTTTTGAATGTGAAAAAAAATATAGAGTTTGTATTTGAACTGAGTTGTTTTAAAAAGTATGTTCATCCATAATGTTTCTGCCACGAAATATGGCAATATAGATATAGAAAAAAAAAGATTGAAAACCACTTTAACAAGTTTAATAATTCGTGTCTGACAGACTAGCTGATACGGCAAACTTCATAAAAATATTGTATTCAAATAATCATATTTTTCTTTTAATATGCGTTTAGAAATACAATATCATTTCATATGAGTTTTTGAACAAGAATTTTTATTAAATAATTTAAGCACTATTTGGCTGGTAATAAATTATTTAACTTTTTTGTAGTTCATCTCATTTAACTCAGTTGTCAGGCTGCGGGTCCACGCTGGATGCAGGCCACCTGCGATCGGTACAGATGGAGAGCCTTGAGGGAGGCCTATGTCCAGCAGTGGACGTCCTACGGCTGAAATGATGATGATGAACTCAGTTGTAAGAAAGAGAAGCAAAGTGTTAGAAAGAGAAATATAATTTTCCGCTTACAAGCGCGGTGTTGTTTTGATCGATTTATAATTAGTTTTCTTAAACAATAGATTAGTTAATCTGCTTATAAATAGCTTACAGAAGTATTCCCAGTATACTCTGTTTTGTGTACTTTATACCTTGTACAGTCACGGACTTCTCAAGCATAACACTTCCGTTTTTTCTGTATTGCAAAATAAAGTATTACGTAACTCACCAGACCAATATAAAGTGTTACGCTGAATGAGACTGCTACACTGTACCTTAAACCTGTGATGTGGCATGAACAATATTAAAGAAAACACATTTTAACGTAAACAACCATCAAACTAGCATCAGTACAGCGAAATTGCGCTGGCAAAGCAGCGATTTGCACATTGTGTTTTCATACAAAATATAGTTGTGATTATTTTTTAACCCCCGAACGAAAATTTCGAGAGAGGCGTTATAATTTTAACGTGTGTATCTGTCTGTCTGTGTATCTGTCTGTGGCATCGTAGAGCCCAAACGGCTGAACCGATTTTCATTTAGTTTTTTTTTGTATCATAGATAATTTCAGGCCGATTGTTCTTAGCATCTAACCACCTTCCATTTGTCCTATCGATTTGAAATTTGGTTTTGTGTTGCTTCAATTATATTGAAAGATAAGCTCTGGTTCTAGTTAAGTTGATGAGGGGTCTGACTGGGTCGGGGGTTTTTATTTTTTTTACTTTGAGTTATGTGTTAAACGAAACACAATCACACATATCCATGTAATGGCTTGACCACCTTTGGTAGCTTCGATATAGTGTGGTTCTTGTAAGTGCGGATGGACCTTTATTTCCGTTTCGTTCGTTTTTTTCTGCAAAACAGTATCAATTATAAGAAATGCGATAACTGAAAAATTCACCGACAAAAGATACGTGTGCAGTTTTTACCCAACTACTAAATTACCGTTATAATCACAACGCCTCACTCGTGAAGCGGTTACGAAAATACCGGGAAAATTATTAAAAAAATATATAAGGCCAGGTTCCGTAGCTTATTTTTAATTGTGGTTGTGAATCTAAGCGTAGACAATAATGATGCTTTTGCTAGACTTTAAAATATTTTAGATAGATAGAGAGTTACATATTTTCTTGTGAGCTAAGTCTGTAAAATTGAAAATATTTTTAGGCTTGTCTTTGTCAAGGACAATAAAAGATTCTAATAGTGAAATATTTTTTAAATTGTTCCAGTAGTTTCGGCGCCTATTAGATTTAAACTGCTCCAATTTTGCCTCTGTGTAATATTACTTTAGATAAATATCCTTTTTTTTTAAGGCGGGAAAACTCCTAACGAGTACCCTGCGGCCCGGGGTGAGTCGCCAAGTTATGTGGGGTTCGCACACACTAAAACCCCGCCAGTATCCACCTCGGCTGTTGGCAAGGGAGTCACGGGAGATCTAATCGAGGTTTCGAGGTTCATCTCCGCGACTAGATAAATATCCTTTTTTTTAAGGCGTGGAAACTCCTTACGAGTACCCTGCAGCCCCAGGGGAGGCGCAGCAGGGTTATGTGTAAGGATAAATACCCTGACATACCCTCGATTTTGAACGTTAAATTTAAAATATATTAACCCAAGGAACCCTAATAAAAGTGCACTAAAGTTCAGTGGCGGGCTCACCTTTGATCTAATTAGGATGATCGTCATGGCGGGCACGATGCGCACGCGCCGACTCGACGCAAAAACTTGGGGGAAGAGGCGCGTTTACTACTTGCTAGTAAAATGCTGAATTTATTGTTTTTTATTAATTCATCACAATCACGAGATGCCCACTGTTGGACATATAGGTCTCCCTCACAGATTTTAATTAATAGATGATCTTCAAACAATTAAATGAAAATATAATTCAAAATTTGTCTGAATTTTTATTTAAATACACATCACTTTGGTGGTGCTATAATAAATTCAATTAATTTTATTTTTTATTGGATCACGTGGGCTGTACTAATTTACTGTAATTATTAATTTAGTCTTCATTCCAAATTGCTGCCCAAATTAACACACATATTAATTAGTTATTAATTACTTTTGTTAAGGTTTGAGTAAAGTAAATTTAATAATGTTTTCTGATGTGCATTTATCACATTTAAAGAAAACAAAACACAATGTTTATATTATTAGTTATTTTTTAAAAAAATCTAATAAGTACATATATTTAATAAACATTTCACATAAATTACTAAGAAACTCGACTCGACTCGCAATCAAACACTATATCGATCTAAACGCGCCTCAAAAACACATCTGCCTCAAATTAAAACCTACCTCGTTATGGACATTTCAAAATCTTTAAAACGGACATTTTTGTAGTATTATCACATAAAAAAACAGCACTCCAAGGGGTTAAGTTTAATTACCGCCGGTAATCGTCTGAGTTAATCGCAAGGGGTTAAGTGATCTGTTTAGTAATGTAATGTTGAATACGTATCATTTTGGTATTTTAGTGAAAAATTTTCTTTTATACTGGGTGTTTCTGACAAGGCAGTAATAAATCAAAGGAGGTGTTTAGCTCACCATACCTAACAACTTTCCCAAAGCAACATTGGTCGAAATCTCAAAAAAAATATCAGCTGTTCCATACATTGGTTCGATCAGCTGACAGGGTCAATGTACGGGACAGCTTGTTTTCGTTTTGAGATTTCGACCCATGTTGCTTTGGGAAAGTTGTTGGGTATGGTGAGCTGAATAACTTCTTTGATTTTTGGGGGTGATGTGGATGAGGCTGCTGTTGTATTCCACGGTAAATGAATATATACACGATGAATTATGTACAGAAGAATATATTTACACGATAGGGAAGTAAGTACAGCTGAAAATCACCTCACACAATATTTACAGTAGAAGGCGGAAAGAAAACTTTATACAACACAATAAACTCAATGAAATTAATAAACGAAATATAAAACTGAATTGCGACTTTAGTCAAGCAGAGGTAGACGAGAAGAGAATGTGCGTCGCTGCGCTGCAATCTCGGCGCAGAGTAGCTCGACGCGCATGCGGAGCTGCGCGGCGCTGCACCGAAAGCTATGGCCGCTGGCTGCGTTGCCATGGCGACTGCACATTGTTATCTTCTAAGTTTCCTAAGAAAATGGAGCTCACGCTTCCATTGCACTGAGGTAGGCAGTGTCAATGGAAACGGAGATATATACGTAAAATACTTAGATACATAGATATGATAAATATTGTGTATAAGAATATTATAAATAAACATAATAGCAGTGGCGGTCGCCACATCACTCCCCTTCGGAGACCGTGACTACGGGCGTAAATAGTCAGGGAAGTGGACTTTGCGTCCAGACCGAGTCGCTGTGACTGGTAATCTATCCGTCGGAGGTTGGAGTGAGCAATCAGCGCTCTTGATTGCGGGCGCAGCAGTTGGTTCAGGCGCCGCAGGAAGCGTTGTTGATGCGCGTTGACAGGCCAGGCAGCTGCGTGACCACTCACGGCAGTCTTTTCTAACGGCAGGCCAAATGTAGCGTTCGGCTACAAGTTTCGCGCTTTCATTCGCACTTGGGTGACCCAGCGAGTGAATGGTGTTGAAGACTTGTCTCCTTATTAACTTGGGGACATACGGCCTCTTCACCGGGGTGCTGGCGTCACAGTAGATAGTAATACTGGTGCATGGAACGGCGATGTTTTCCAGTCTTATAGTATTGCCCTCACGAATAATCTGCAGAAGATCTGAATCCACAGCTTGGGCTTGGGCTAGTTTAACAAAACTGATAGGATGTTCCAGCTCCTCGATCCGCGATAGTGTGTCAGCCACGACGTTGTCCTTCCCGGAGATGTGCCGGATGTCGGTCGTGAACTGGGCTATCAGGTCCAGATGTCGGTACTGTCGCGGTGAGCAGTTTTCTCGGCGAGAGGTGAATGCGAAGCAAAGTGGTTTATGATCCGTATATACAGTGAAGTTCCTACCCTCGACCATGTGGCGAAAATACTTAATCGACTCGTAAATCGCTAGGAGCTCTCGGTCGTAGGGCGAGTACTTCTGCTGGCTGGGACTCAGCTTGCGCGAAAAGAACGCTAGAGGCTGCCATGATCCTTTCTTGTACTGGTGCAAGGCTGCGCCGATGGCGACATCTGAAGCGTCAGTTACCAGACCTAGCTTGGCCTTGCAGTCTGGATGAGTCAGCAGTGCAGCTTTGCACAAGCTCTCTTTGCATTCTTCAAAAGCCTTAAGATGTTTGCCGTCCAGGTGTACAGGATGCGAACCTTTGACGTCGCCGGTGTGAAGGGAGTGGAGAGGAGCCTGTATCTCCGCTGCTTTGGGTATAAAACGGCGATAAAAATCCATCATCCCTAAGAACCTTCTCAGCTCTTTCACTGTCTTGGGTGTTGGGAAATTCCGGATGGCATCGACCTTAGATGTTGTGGGTTTTGCTCCTTCGGCTGAGATGTGATAGCCTATGAAGGTGACCTCAACTTGGCCGAACACGCATTTCCCAGGGTTTATCACCAACCCGTAGTCCTTGAGCCTGGTGAAGAGCTGGTGGAGATGTTGTTTGTGCTCTGATTCGTCTTTGCTGAAAATTAGAAATTCGTTAAGGTGAACAAAGCAGGAGTTTATGCCTTCGGTAACCTCTTCGACGAACTTTTGCCATGTTTGGTCGGCATTACGAAGCCCGAACGTCATGAACGGGAATTCGTACATGCCAAATGGTGTGGTAACGGCTGTCTTGCAAATGTCCTCCTGAGAGACCGGAATTAAATTGTAAGAACTTTCCAGGTTAATCGCGGAGAAGACAGTGCAGCCGCTTAGGCTGTGCGCGAAGTCATGGATGTGACGGATGGGGTAGCGGTCGGGGATCGTGCGGGCGTTAAGCATGCGATAATCGCCGCATGGTCGCCATCCGTTGTCCTTCTTCGGCGCTAGATGGAGCGGGGAAGCCCAGGGGCTCTCTGAAGGTCGTGCGGTTCCAGCCTTCAGCATAGACTCAAACTCTTGCTTCGCTATCTTGAGCTTGTCTGGAGCGAGTCGGCGTGGTGTGCATGAGATCGGGGGTCCTGGAGTAGTCCGGATGTAGTGCAGCGTGTTGTGCTTGGTAATGCGCTGAGCACCAGCAGGACGAGTAATTTCGGGGAACTCCTTCACGATCTCGTGGTATATTGAGTCTCCGATCATGACCTTCACTGAAGATATCGTGTTCGAAGAGCTCGCTGATATTCCCGAAGTGGAGAGGGTTGTAGTGCCGTCGATCAGTCGCTGGTTCCTGATATCCACCAAGAGGTTGTAGAAGCTCAGGAAGTCAGCTCCAATGATTGGCTTCGCGACCTCTGCCACGATGAACCTCCACGGGAAGATTCTGCGCAATCCTAGGTCGGTCTCGAGGTGAGCGTAGCCGTATGTGTTGATGGCGGACCCGTTTGCAGCGCAGAGTTGATAGTCGGTAGCTGGGCGGCGCTGTTGTAGTGCGGAACGAGGAAAGACGCAAACCTCACTGCCGGTGTCGATGAGAAATTGCATCTTGGTGTTGCGGTCCGATATGAACAGGCGACCTGTGCTGTTAGCGAGGCAATCGTCCGTCGCCATTACCGATTGCCTTTCTCGTTTCCCTGCTTGTGATCACAAGGTGACAAGCAGTTAGTCGCTTCGTCTCCGAACTTGCCATGATACCAACAGGTCGGGTGCTTCTCGTAGCTTGAGCGGGATCTGGTCTTGCGACGTCTGCGGCCGCCTCGAGGTTGCGGGCGTGGCCGACGTGTCGTCTTGTCTCCCAGCTTCGCTGCCAATACCTGAACATGCTTCTTTAACTCGGCAATAACATCGGTCATCTCGTCCGTTGTCATAGCAACCGTGTCAACAGTGAGAAAATTTTCGTTTGATTTCATGATTTTGGATGCAAATAGTTTCCGAAAAGTTCAAAAGAGGGGTCACCAGTTTGGGGGTGATGTGGATGAGGCTGCTGTTGTATTCCACGGTAAATGAATATATACACGATGAATTATGTACAGAAGAATATATTTACACGATAGGGAAGTAAGTACAGCTGAAAATCACCTCACACAATATTTACAGTAGAAGGCGGAAAGAAAACTTTATACAACACAATAAACTCAATGAAATTAATAAACGAAATATAAAACTGAATTGCGACTTTAGTCAAGCAGAGGTAGACGAGAAGAGAATGTTCGTCGCTGCGCTGCAATCTCGGCGCAGAGTAGCTCGACGCGCATGCGGAGCTGCGCGGCGCTGCACCGAAAGCTATGGCCGCTGGCTGCGTTGCCATGGCGACTGCACATTGTTATCTTCTAAGTTTCCTAAGAAAATGGAGCTCACGCTTCCATTGCACTGAGGTAGGCAGTGTCAATGGAAACGGAGATATATACGTAAAATACTTAGATACATAGATATGATAAATATTGTGTATAAGAATATTATAAATAAACATAATAGCAGTGGCGGTCGCCACAGATTTATTACCGCCTTGTCAGAAACACCCTGCAGAATAGAATAAATACCCATACAATGGGCGACCTTATCGGTAAAAATAATTTCTTCCAGACAAACCACTTAGAACCTTTTATCCTTAGAGGGATATTATTATATTCATGACTAGTCGACCAGGCGAACTTCGTACCGCCTAACCTATTACTATGTTGTGCATGTATTATACTTATAAATCTTCCTCTTCAATAACTCTCAAAAACCTCATCAAAAGCCGTTGCATAGTTTCAAAGATTTAAGCATACCTACGACAGACCGACAGAGGCGGGAAGCGACTTTATTTTATATTTTGTATTGATCCAGTAGTAGTGGTAGTAAAAGTATTAACGCCCGACGCAAAAAGAGGGGTGTTATAAGTTTAACGTGTCTGTGTATAATGTCTGAGGCATCGTAGTGCCCAAACGGATGAGAGATTGAGTTTGTTGTCAGCTCATAATAATGATACCCATAATGATAATGACTTCGCCTTTAATCTGTATCTCGCAACATGACAATGTATTGTCTTTAAAATGACCATTGGTCACCGTAAGTCTTTACGTTTAAGAATTGAAAGAAATAATAATTAGGTGAAAAATTCCATATATTTACGGACATCCGTTTATCACCATCATAGCGCGGATCAAATGAAACCATCAAATGTGTAAACAGCATGAAAAACGTACAATTTCGGTGTTCACCGACCATAAGACACCCAGTTTCTATAACACGCTGACAGCTGGCTGGTTAAATCTATTAAAATGAGAGATAATGGTGTTTTTATGAAGTTAAAGAGTAAACTTATTGTTTTTGAGAGTGTTTTTGATATACATAGCACTTAACAGCCTAATAAAGTAAGAAGAAAATTATGTAAATTTTTAGTTTTTTAATAAAGTTTGGAAAATATATCTTTTTTATGCAGCGACTAGAGGTTTCTCATAAACACAAAAATCCCGTTTTTTCCGTTCCCGTGGGAATTTTGGGAAATCCTTTCTTAGTGCTCACCTACACTCCCTAAGGAACCTACAATACCTACATGCCAAATTTCAGCTTTGTACGCCCAGTAGTTTCGGTTCTGCGTTTTCTGTCAGTCAGTCAGTCAGTCAGTCAGTAACGGAAGAGTTTTATATATATTGATTGATAGTTATACCAACCTTGTTTCCTTCATAACATAATCTCACGCCTTTTATTCCCCGAAAGGTTAGGTAGAGGCACCAGCTTGAGAGCCGGACCCACGTTTAGCCGAGTTTTATATGCTTTATTACCAACGTGACAACCCAACCAGCAAATCGTGTCGTAAAAAAGTCAGCAGCACGTTTCTCTTTCAGCTATTGGTCGTAAGAAGGATCTTTAAAAAGTCGTGTAAATGCTCTGTGCACGTTCTCTCAACGCGATTTGGGCGCACTTCTCTCAGCTTTAGATCCAGTAAATATCGTAAGATTATCGTATGAGTAGCCATTTAGTCGAATAAATATCGAGTAATCGCAACTAGAATGCTACTTAGTACCATAATGGCCATCAGAATGCCATTATTCGACACATCTGCTTTTTCCAAGTCGGTAGAACCGCTTTTATTCGACTTATTTATAGTAATAAAGCAATTTGGTTGCAATCACTCGACTTTTTTATCGTGTAACTGCACCCAAGCAGCACTTATAGACTTTTTATTTTATACGTGTAATTTATGTCAGTTGAAGTGTCAAACCTAATAAATATAAGTATATTTTGCCATCGTATTAACCATTACGTTTTTAAGCCATCAAGCCAAATGATGACAGGTAATTAGTTACCTGTTAAAGTTAGGTCGTAGGGTCTTACTTTCATGTGCGGAATTAATTTTTCCGTCTATATACCTAGCATTGTAGTTAATATTTCGATGGGCCCCAAGATTTCTATGTAAATAATGAATAAACAATATTGTTAATTTAACATTTAAAATAAATTCGCCATCAATAGCAAATAATAGCAACTCATTTATCATCACAGAGCATTCTCTCAGCTGTTAGTCGAAAGATTGAAATGAGATTTCCATCTTACGACTTCTAGGGACGCCATTACAGATAGTTTAGGGTTCCTTAGTGCAAAATCTACTATCTACTTCTACTACCTACTATCTACCAATATATAAAAATGAATCGTGGTTTGTTAGTCTAGATATTCAATTTATTATCACTATCCAAGCGACGAATGTTATTGCAAGTAGGATCACTTAATACAAAACAAAATTGTAAGTACTTACTTAAGTATCTCTTTATTATAAAAAAAATAATAATAATAGTTTAGTCAAATTCTTTGGGTACCTACCAACTAACTTATAAAATTATGAAAACAAACACAATAAGTATAAGATAAACACCCATGACTTAGAAAAACATACTGGCAAATTCAATAAATTGCAAACGGTTGTCTATATGGCCGTTGTTACAGAATACCTAATAGTACCTAATAGTAGTACTTAGTAATTATTATACGCTACGGAACCCTCACGCCTATCAATTAAACGCTCTTGACTCGTGGTTATAGCCAATGAAGATCTTGACTGTTTCAATCGTGTATACATCTTATTTACTTTACGTCGGAATCCTCCACTTCTTTCAATCCTTTTCCATCGATTATAATCCATTTTGCGAATAAAAAAAGCAAATTACGTTGTTTATTTTGGTATCATGTAACAAAATGGCAGATAGTGCTGTAAAAGATTTCAAAAAGCATTTATACCACTATATCGATGTAAAATGGCTTTCAAATAACCTTTAGAGACCGAAAAGGTTGTAAAAGAATAATTTGAAAGCTTTTACTCAACCTAATTAGTTAAGTCGAATAAAAGCATTCCATAGAGTTATCATACGACATAAAGTGCTGTTAAAGTAACTAAGATGCTGTTTTATCGTATGAACCGCGTTTACTCCACAATTATGCTGTTAAAATTAAATGTCGATAGATTGTGCTATAATAGCTAGTTTTACGACAAATTAGCAATTCAGTTGCTTTTAAAGAGCTGTCTTACGACTTATTGTTGTATAATGGCGATCAAGAGATACATTTATACAACAATCGAGTAAATGCGATATGATTTCATCGTATAAACGTTTACTAGACATGTTTATAGAGCCAAAAAGCGTTGAATGCAAAATAATCCAGATAGCCGCTTTTATACAGCTTTTTAACATTTTAGGATCGTTTATACAAGTGTCTTACGATCTATAGTCGAAAGAGTAAATCTTATACGACCTTCGTTGCTAGTTGGGAAGGGGCCAGCTTGTCGCCGCGGTTATAAAGACCACTACTGCGGCCGGGACCAACGGCTTAACGTGCCTTCCGAAGCACGGAATCTTACTTTTCAGACAATCAGGCGATTCAAGCCTGCAATGTCCTATCCAACCGAAAACAACCACAACATGATTTTTGTCAGAAATCAATATGTGGTATTTTCTGCGGGGATCGAACCCACAACCTTCCGTGCCGTGGCGCAACGCGCTACGCTACTGAGCTACGGAGGCGGCTTCCTTGTTTCCTTCAATAAAAATGATTTTTTAATTTTCTTTTTTACTAACTCTATGGATTTTGTTACCTGAAATGAAGTATTATTATTACACTCATATTATAAAGGCGAACGTTTGTTACTTCTTCACGTCTAAACGGCTGGAGCGATTTCAATTAAATTTGGTTTGGAGTTAGCTGACAACCTGGATTAAAACATAAGCTACTTTATAATATAAAAGCAGTAATAAACCGCGGGTAACCATGCGGGGCACAGGTATTTATAAATTTGACTGTAAACTGTAAATATTCAAAAGCAATATATAAAGGTACTTACCTAAGTAACTTTTTAAAAGCAGAAAATTGTTCGCCTATTCAAAATTACAGATAATTGTATTTTAACCGGTCTAATAAGTGAGTTTCCGCCATTTTATTTTAAAACCTGCATAATATTTATAATTATACATCAACTGAACTGAACTGAACATACCGCTCAACGTTTATGATCTGTTATTGTAGGACTTGGAAATTATATTATGTTAGTTTAGTTTTTTTCCTTTATAAACTAATAATTTTATCTAAGTATGCTGTCCCGGCGAACTCCGTATCGTCACAATTTTTTTATATGGAAAAATAAAATTGTTGTTTTACACATCTTCCTCGCAATTTTTTCGTATTTTAAACCCTACCTGGACTAATACGAACATTACAAAATCCAAATTAGGTAAATAGGCCCGGTCGTTCTCCAGTTTTAGCGAGACTAACGGTTAATTTTTATATTACGTAGTATACATATATATAAATATACCTAGAAGATATTATAGACCTAACTATAGGCCTTTAAGACTTAATATTCATAACAAATCAAAAATTTATTTTATCATTAACGTAAAATTATTAATAATAAATTTACTGTTTATTCCGCTTAATAGCCCCAAGGCCAATGCAAATTTCGTACCTTGTACTTTCAACAAGTAAAAAATTCATGAATACCTAGAATAGTACTTAAGTTTTAAGTGTTTCACATTAACCCATCGTTTGCGCACTACGGTATCAATTCTGATTCGCCTGAGGCTAGTATCGATACTTAATGACATGTTGTTACTCTATTTAAAATCGATACATCATCCAAAGTACTGAATTTTGATTAAGCTGTTTAATACTGTCCTTAAATGGTGTACTATTAATTTTGTTCGTGTTTAAAAAAAAACTGAGCGATAGAAGTAGCTTCTGAATTTAAAATTTATGTATGAGTACAAAATAAACAACATTAAAAATATAAATAAAATAATGCTGCAAAAAATCCAGTACCGTAGTTAGGGATTTAGTTTTGGGGCCCATATTTTTGAATTGGAATCGTTAAAGTTGATTGATTCTGATTCGTAGTTTGTTTAAACTATTACATTCAGATTAAAATTGAATAATTTAATCATGCTTTTTCAAAAATTAGAAACTAATTAGTTGTACCTTTAAATCGATTTCGGTCTCCCGTCGTGATAATTGCTTTGAAATAAGTTCAATAAAATTAAATATAAGTACTCTCTTTTATTTATTAAATTAGCCTAAGATTATTTTTTTTAGCCAAATAATATAAGTAATCAAAAAAAGTGTGTATTAATATTGTTATTCTAATAAATCATTACTTACTTAATTTAGCTCAAAGAGCGTGGTAAAAATAATAAATTAAAAGGAAAAAATTGCAAATAAACCTTTTTATAAGTCAATGCTTAATTGAAAATTAGAATAGTTCTTCGTCACAGATTAAATTTGGTTTGGTTTTTGTAAAAGTGTTGAGTAAAGTATCACGCATATTGGCAAAAAACTAGTGTATGATCAAAGTTATGTGTGGTCTCAAAATTTAACCAAGTACCTGCAAGATATGAAACACGCATTTTTTTTTATTTTACCCAATACCTAGACCAATTTTGTGTGAAACTAACCCGTTAACTATTCACCACGCTTTACTCGATTTACTAGAAAAAAATATCGATTTCGAGTTGATACTTACTTACGGTTATTATTATTCACCCTATAAATTATAAATCGAATGAAAATAATCGGCCGCAACAAATTTTGACCGGTCGTTCGGGCTCGCTCGCGTATAACACATTAATATATTCGTAATTGATGAGTTGAATCGATTTGTTACGATTCTCGATTCGTACTCGATTCGTGTGTCGGATAACACGTGTTCAAATATTAGGAGGCGTTTTTGTTGAGAAAGATTTAATTTTGTTATTATGAGATATAAATGGGGGTCGGTTCTTATTTTATAATATAATATTCAGGCAATAAGTAAGTAAGAGAATGCTAACAAACAGTTTAGTATATCAATAATACAAGCAGGTGGTTTTTAAAATCTTGAATTTATTAATTGCAAGTTATTTTTACATATTCATAGTGTGTATCTGTACAAATAGCAAATAAGTGGAACTCATAGCAATGTATTATTCAAAAACATTGCTGACAACCTTTATAAATATTATTCCACATTAAATTTAGTTCATAAAGAAGTCGGGAAGAAGAAGAAGATAAATGCTAATCGGGCAAATTTTCCCGACGGTGTTAGTTTTTTCTAACTTTTCCGTATACACCGTCAAGAACTTTATGACGTTAACCAGAGAACTTGAGATCATAGCATACTCGCCGTGAAAAACTTGACTCTATCAATAGCCATAAATTGAACAAGAATATAATGTAAATAAACTTACCTCTTCCCATTTCTCCGTCTCCGCTTCGTAGCATAGACCGTACCAAGCTGGCTGGCATGCGGCTGAGGCGGCGGGGGCCTCAGCAGCGCAGTGTCGACGCATGCCTCGACCGCGTACGCCCCCTGGCCGCCCCAGCCCCCGCACAATTGCAGCTTCGGCTCTGTGGCTATTTTGACGGCTTGGTCGACGCTGCTCCAAGCCACTACAGCTTGGTTGGGCGGCACTTTTACTGCTTCGTAGGAATTATGAATTGTATTCACTGTATCCCAGTTTGTTGTTTCTGGCAAGCCAGGTAGTACGGCTTGGTTTGGCGGCAGTTTGGCTGTTTCGTATGTGTTAATAATTGTATTGTCAAAGCCTGCGGCTTGGTTTGGTAAGATGGGTGGTACAGCTTGGTTGGGTGGCACCGTGGCTGTTCCCGGAAAGGTTTTTTTAATTGAAGTGGCCAATTTAAGGCTTGGTGTAGCTGGGTTTTCTATTTTGAAGCGAAGCTAGGCTCATAAATTTAAAGCACTGAGATTTTGTTATATCCGACGGTGAAAGCTATTTGATGTTTTTTTTTTGTAAACGTAAAAGTATTTTATAATATTATTATTGACTCTTTTTTGGTTAGCCAAAGGAAGAATTTTTGCAATTTGGATTGATGAAGGAAGCGCTGTTATCGCTGATTCAAACGCACTTATAAATTTTTCGTTCACAATTTCATTAGTTGTGCTTTAACGCAGCTTGAAATCTTCCATCGATTTGATGTTTTCTTCGTCTATTGTATTGAAATAATCTTTTGCTATGAAGACAATGGCCTCAATTATGAAGTTAATTGCAGTGCTATTATACTTATTAGATCCGCTAGTGGATTGAAGGTCGTTTGGTTATATTAATGTTACTGAAATAAAGAACCCTTTATAAGTAATATTTTTATATGTTTCTGTTTATTGTCTCATTAGATTCTTGTTTAACTTTTGGAAGCTAATTTTATATTTTTTAACAATTTCAAAGGAGTATCGAATTTAATACGGGAACGTATTAGTAATTAATTAATTTGGAAGATAAATTTGAGCCGTGCACGCCTGTTTGCTAAAAATATATGTTGACTATTTTTCACTGGAAATTTTTAACATTTATTTATAGTTTAGCACTCCGGTTGACACTATAATATCACCTCCAAACGTTACAGTAAAGTATTTCAGTATTCACAATGCACCAACATAAGTTTTCAAATCACTTCAGGAATCCAATAAGAATCTTCACCAACTTTGTATACACGTTAAAACACAATCATTTTGATGTAACAGTTTTTTTTCACTCCGTACACATTGTCACATGAAAGCTAATAAACAAAAGCTGTTTTTGATTAACTGTATTTTTTATGAGCCTTTATTTCACGTGTAATTTTGAGGTTAGATCTCGATACGTCCGAGCCGCGTGGCGCCACCGGCAAGCGCCAGTTGTGGTTTGGCGGCTTAGAGCCGGGATCTCGCGGCTGAGGTGGGCCGAACCAAACCAAGCCACGCCTTCGTATCTCAACCCACCAATCAAGAGCACCCCTGTATTTCAAAACCCACACTGGGACGTATTGAGTGACGTACGTTTTTATTTTTTTCACAATTCAGAACAATTGCCTTGGTGTTGTTACTTTTTTTACTGGAGTAACTCTAGGTCTGTTTGCGAAAATTTTTGTATTTATTCACTGGCGTTCGTTTGCTGAAGAACAATATTTGTAGTACTTCAGTGATTAATTGTTAACACAGTGTAATGTGCTTTTGAATTTAAGTGCTAAAATAAAAAGCGTTTCTTTAAATTTTTACAGTGCATATTTTTTCTTTTTAACTAGGCAGTCTTAAACATAATAACTATGATAGACAAACATTTTATTTGAGCATGTATTTAGTCTTTACTTTTTTAATTTATTTGCACTAAAAGTAACTTTTTCCTAAAAAAATATTTTTATCAGAATGTTACCAAAAATATTTAAGCGACACAACATACGTAGTATAATTATCAATTTTTTTTGAAAAATAATTCACCTTTTTCCCACCCCAACTCTACCTAGAGTCCGTCCCTGTGGCAATGACGTAACAAGATGGCCGCCGCGCAGGGGCGCATTTTCCCATTTTCCCCTCATCGTTGCCGACGGACACTGACTCACTAGTGACATCCCTAACAGTAAGCTCAATATAACAAGTAACAAGCAACCCTATATTTTTTTCTGGTTCTTTTTTTGAATTTTCTGTGTTTATTCGTTTGGAGGTTAATTGTTAGAAAAACACTGGCCAATTTTAACAGTATAATAATAATAATAATAATAATCATTTATTTCAGGCAATATTTACATTAGTGGATGTTAAATAATATAAACAGATAATATAATACTATATTTATTTCTTTACCTTCTAAAAATATTAGTAGATCTTTGATACGAGCATATAATACTGGAGGTATTTCAGTATTATCAGTCCCAAACGCAATAACAAGTACGAGCTGCACGAAATTGCTTAGATACTTAAAACAAAAAAAAAAGTTATGTAAGTAGGTTAATTTTTTTGAGATTTTAAATAACTTTTTGCTTGCTAAAATGCTAAATAATATGTCATTTTCTAAAATTACAGTACAGAGTAAGTAGATTAATTAAGTCGATATGCTGGCCCGTCTCATTGAAAATTCTGCATAATACCTATCTTCAAATTAAAGCTAAAACTAAACGTTTAGAATTATTAGAATTGATCCCCTAATCACCATCACAAAACTAAGGAACCTAGTCATAACATCTCATTTTTCCAGTAAAATATAACAAATACAATGCAATTATTCCGTACCAACACCAATAATATAATCATCGTACAATTAACTATGTGTGCATTGTAGGGCCTGCTGTGCGAAATTATGAACGAATAAATAGAGGGGCTTTATTGTCCATGATTATTTTTGCGTATAGAGGTCGATCTTTAATATTAAACGGCTATTATATTACGTACTAGAGGCTGCTCCGCGGTTTCACTCGCGCAGATTTCTCATAAACACAAAATTCCCGTTTTTTCCCGTTCCCGTGGGAATTTCAGGAAATCCCTTCTTAGTGCTAACCTACACTCCCCAAGGAACCCACGTTCCAATTTTCAGCTTTCTACGCCCAGTAGTTTAGGCTCTGCGTTGTCTGTCAGTCAGTCAGTCAGTCAGTCAGTAACGGAAGAGTTTTATATATATTGATTACGTATAATGACGAACAATATTATAAATGTAAATTATAAAGCAACTTTATTTACAATTAAAGTTTTTAGATAACTTACAGTGGTTTCACTAAGTAAGGTTATTACAGTAGTGGTACTTCTATTGTTTTTTTTTTTATATAAAAATGTGCTAATACCACGTTTTATTTTATAAAATTATATATTGTATGCAGTAGGTGAAAATCTTGACACACTGAAAATAAAATCATAGTAGAAAAAAGTGATATACTTAGAGAGATAGAGATAGAGATATTTTATTGGTAATTTTTCATTGCAGGTCACATACTATAATTATTACTTTAAGAAAGAATATTAAAATTTAAATATTTTCTCATTTATAAAGTAAGCTACACTCGCCTGTTCGGACATTTATTGGAGATATTTCGAAGCATCATGCTAAAAATGAATTTTTTTGCAAAATTAAAATCATAGTAGAAAAAAAGTGATTTCTAATTTATAAAGTAAGTAGGTACTTGATTCAAAGTCAATCATCTGTACTCGCTCTTTACTCTACAGTCCTAAGGTCATCCTGTTGACAGCACAATAGCATATCATTGTTGCAATCGTTTGTCAGTTTTATCTAGTTTTTTTACACTTGCAATATACAATATACATTCCTACACGTGTATATGCAAACAAAATCATCTTCCATACCTATCAAAATTGGATGTAGGTACTTTGAGTATTATAAAATCCTTTTTTTTATATATAAATCAAACTAGTCGACTCGGCAAACTTTGCACCTATAACTATGTTGTGCATGTACTATACTTACATATAAACCTTCCTCTTAAGAACCAGTTTACAGCGATGCTAGCGCCATTTGCGAAAAAAATATTTTCTAAACTTTGGCAAATATCAAAAATGCGGCACAGTATGACTCTAGATAATGTAGCCTAGTATTTTTAGGGCACTTTTTTATAGCTTTTAAGTTAAAGACCAAAGAAAGCTACAATGTCAACCTAGATTAGGGACTGAATGTGATTCATTTTGCTATGTGATAGGAGTCATATACTGGGTGTTTCTGACAAGGCGGTAATAAATGAAAGGAGGGATTCAGCTCACCATAACAAACAACTTTCCCAAAGAAACATGGGTCGAAATCTCAAAACTAAAATCAGCTGTTCCATACATTTGCTCGATCAGCTGACGGTAGTCAATGTACGGGACAGCTGATTTTTGTTTTGATATTTCGGACTATGTTGCTTAGGCAAAGTTGTAAGGTATCCTGTACCGAACCCCCCATTTAATTTTTTACCGCCTTGTCAGAAACATCCTGTATATGACTCCTATCACATAGCAAAATGAATCACATTCAGTCCCTAATCTAGGTTAACCTGTAGCTTTCTTTGGTCTTTAACTTAAAAGCTATACAACAGTGCCCAAAAATATAGGCTATTATCTAGTGTCATACTGTGCCGCATTTTTGATATTTGCCAAAGTTTAGAAGATTTTTTTTTTTCGCAAATGGCGCTAGCATCGCTGTAAACTACTTAAAAAGCTATTTAAAATTTAATACTGAGCTAAAACTCTAGCAAAAAAAGTTTAGCTTTTATTTGATGATGATGATGATGATGATGTCCTCTTATCCCTCATCAGGGACATAGGGCTCTCAGTAAAGCTCGCCACTTGCTCCTGTCTTGGGCAACCTCCTCCATCTCGCCCCACGGTGCTCCGAGTGTGGGAGCCTCTTGTTCGACCGTGCGGCGCCAGGTCTGCTTAGGGCGGCCGACTCTGCGACGTCCTTGTGGGCACCAATTAAGGGCTATCTTCGACGGATGGTCGTCTGGTCTCCTCAGTGTGTGGCCTATCCAACGCCATTTCCTTATCTTGATCTCCAAGTCAACAGGTTTCTGGTGCGTGATTCTCCATAACTCAGAGTTCCTGATTGTCTTGGGCCAAAATACTCTAAGGATCTGTCGTAGGCATTTGTTAATAAAAACCTGCAACCTAGCAGACAGATCCTTTCTGACAAACCAGGTTTCACAGCCGTAAAGGAGAACCGACTTCACATTGGACTCGAAGATTCTGAGTTTTGTTTGGCGCGTGATGACTGAGGACCTCCACACTGGCTTGAGTTGGGCAAAAGCTGATCGTGCCTTATTTATGCGAGCTTCTTTGTCGGCTTCCGCTCCTCCGCCCGGATTCACGACACTGCCCAGGTACGTGAATTTATCCACGCGCTCAACGACATTGCCGTTGACACAAATTGGAGTGGTATCTGCTGTATTATAAATTGGAAGTAAGAAGGGAACTTGCTCTTGCTACGTACTTTTTTAAGCTTCTGCGCGGCAAACAGTTTAACGCGGAGCTTTTAAAATTAATAGGATTTTTTGTACCAAACGCGTATGTTAAAAGGCGACGACAGCCTAAACTATTTAATGTACCTCATGGGCGGACCAAGCTTGTACAGAACACACCGCTCACACGTACCTTACGTACTCTAAATGACGTCGCGGATAAGCTAGATCTCTTTGTCTGCCACATCAATGACTTCACAAGGGTGTCACTATATGTTATAAGCAAATAATTCTTAAAAGTGATTTAGTAGAGTTAGTTAATTTATTATTTTTATCTTGATATTAACTTATTTGTTGTTGTTTTAAATGTATTGTAATTATTATTGATTTATATTTAAATTATGCAATTTTATTGAATTCATTTTATTGTAGTGTGTTAAATATTTCATTTTATAATCTCTATGTGCAATGTACTTTTCTATCGTATTAGGATTTTAGCCTGTAATGATAGTTTAAGTTAATGTAAATAAATAAATAAATAAATAAAGTATTGAGACGCATCTCCTTTGTTTTGGCGCTGTTGATGCTTAGACCTTCTTTTATCGCCTGGTGCTGCAGATCGTCCGTCTTGGTCTGGAGATCACCAACGCTGGCAGAGAGCAAGCACAAGTCGTCCGCGAAGTCGATATCCTCCATCTGTGTTCCTTGGACCCAGGGTATACCTATTTAGGGTTTAGCTTTTATTTACGAATCTATATTAGGTATATGAGGGTGCAATTCTTTAAGGGTGAGTGTTCCCATTTGGTTTTTTTCTCTCTACAAGGGTGTCATTGTCACGGGCACATAAAAAGCAAGTTTGTCATGATTTACACTCCCCCACTATCACTTGCCGCGCCTCGTTGTAAATCAAAAGCTGAATAGCTGAAAATCACGCAGGTATATCTATAATATAAGTATTTTTTTATTCCGAAAACTGTAGGTATTAGAATAGAATAGAAACACTTTATTGCATACAAAGTCAGCCACAAAAGAACATCATCATCAATATCAATACATAGTATGAAATAAAGTATAAAACAAAGTCGCTTCCCGCGTCTGTCCCTATGTATGCTTATATTTTTAAAACTATGCAACGGATTTTGATGCGGTTTTTTTTATTGGATAGAGTGATTCAAGAGAAAGGTTTATAAGTATAATACATGCTCAATATAGTGTTTATAAGGATAATAAATGCTCAATATAGTATAATAGGTTAGGCGGTACGAAGTTCGCCGGTTCGACTAGTATGAAATAAAGTCGCTTCCCGCGTCTGTCCCTATGTATGCTTAAATCTTTAAAACTACGGAACGGATTTTGATGAGGTTTTTTTTATTAGATAGAGTGATTTAAGAGGAAGGTTTATAAGTATAATACATGAACAATATAGTAATAGGTTAGGCGGTACGAAGTTCGCCGGGTCGAATTGTTTAAAGAGAAACGAGTTTTTTAATTACTAATCTATAAGACCTACCAGTGTTATTAGTAATCTCATAAACTTTAATATACATGAATTAAAACAAATATATAGTTTTTTTATTTGATGTTTTTTGTTGTGTTCTTTTGATTTAAAGTTTACGGTGTTTTTTTTTTATTTTAAGTACCTATAAATGTTGTCGTAAATAAATGAGATTAAATATCCATGATAACCCGTCCGATGGGTGAAACAAATATAAAGTTACAATATTTACCAAATAATGACAAATTCGAATATACTAGCTGTTCTGGCGCATTTCGTACGCGACTTACAAATTTATATTGGGTTTTTTTTTTTCTTATTACTATATTCATCTCACTATTTACCATATTTGCTTTTCACCTTTTAAACATTGGACTAAAACGAACATTTTAAAACCAAAATCAGCTGCATCGGCCTGGCCGTTCCCGAGTTTAAAGAGACTAACGAACCACGATTTGTTCATAATAAAATTTGTTATAAATTTATTTTAATTTGTAATAACTAAAATAAAGCTATCCCTACTAAACCATTATTAAACCAGCTAGCGACACCTGAAGGGGAAAGTTTGAACTTCGTGCAACCCGCTTCTAGCTACCAGCACTAGCAGTACTTGCAAACCACCCCTAGCGGCTTGTCTGTATAAATCAATACTTGGTAGAGTTTTGAGCATTTATTTCTTTTACTTAGTTTCAAATGTATACTTTACTTACTTACTTACCTATAATATGATTTTAGCCACCATATTTATACTTATAAAGGAACTATAAAAACAATTTAATTTATTACCTAATTTCGAACATTTTATTCGACTAAATTAAAGTAAAAATTACCCAAATCATTCGAATTAACTTCGGACTTCCCTTCAAAACGGAACAAAATTGCGATGCGACCGCAAAATATATTTAAATTTAACAAAATTCCTTTGCCTCAGACAAAGCGAGCATATGGCACGGAATTTGAAAATTTCACCGATAATTTGCCAAGCTAATTCGTAACGATTCGAATTTTAAAATCGATTGTCCGAATTTTTTTGTTTAATCCGTCGCGGGGCGCCTCAAACGCTGCCCGAAAACAGAACTGTCAATCAAACATCGTTGCATATTATTATTTAGGGTTCGAATTTCGAAATCGACTTTAGTTTTTTTTTTCTCACAATAATTGCATTTTGTCCTAAGGCCACGTAATTGTGACTTAGCCGGACCGTTTGTATCTGTGTAAGCCGAATTATAATTTTTTAACCTTTTTTTTTTGGCTTGTCTTATCCCTAATCTTCTATTGACACGGTAATGAGTCCAAATATTTCACTGACGCCGCTGAATTAAAGAGAAAGAAACTATGGAGGAGTTTTTGTTTTCAATAATAAAATCTAATGCAATCCTGGCTATTCGGCTACAGCGTCTGTAACTCTGTGATGTATAAATTATTGAGCTGTAAATAAACTAAATTTGAGGTATAGCGCAAAAACGTTTCCTATCAATAACTTTAAAAACATAATTTTTGGCGTTGCATCTGTAATGTTCAATTTTTATATTAATTTTAAACTGTAACTGTTATAATGCTGTTTTGTGTGCCATTGAAATAAATAAATAAAAAAAAATATACTCAATTCTAAATAATCTTATTTATAAATTCGTTTTTTTTTTTGCATTCGTAGAGTTCCATATATTATATCAAACAATTTTTAGCCATATCGAATCAGATAAACAAACGGTTGGATCGAATTTAGTTTTAAGATTAAATTATGAATTTACCTATATTTATCCCTACAAGATACTTCTCCATATCCACACATTTCAAAGTCTACGTTAGTACTGTCCTGTCCTTAGTGATTCCTTGAAACTAATCACTAGTAATAAGTAAATTGTCTTGGGCCGGTAGTCCGCACGCGATCTTGCGCATTCGAATTTATTTAAGGGTAAGAATAGTTAAATGGTTTATCTACTATAGTTTTTTTTTATTGTCTAGACTGTGTATAACTGCTGGGCCAAAACCATCTTATTGTTCTCTAGACTCTAGAATATATATCTTTTTTTTTTTTTTATTATACTAGCTGTGCCCGCGACTTCATCTGCATAGAATAGATAATGCAGCCTTGTATTTGTAGGGTACTGTTGTATAGCTTTTAGGTTAGAGACCAAAGAAAGCTTCAAAGTGTTGCTAAAAACGGCCACTTTATGCATCAATCAGTAGCTTTCTTTGTTTTTTAACTTAAAAGCTATATAAAAGTGCCCTTAAAAAATATTAGGCTGCATTATTTAGTAAAATACTGTTTCACATTTTTGATATTTGCCTTAGTTTAGTAGCGCTACTTCAACTGTGCAATGCCTCTTTAAATATTGGTTTATAAATATTTTAAAAGCATGAAATACTTACCCTTAACATCGAATAATCCCCTCTTTTTTTTCGGCTGCCTATTCCTCTAAGCTACTATGTTTTTACCGCTACAACAATTTTCGCCTAAAAAAAACATTAACTCCCGATTTTTAGAAACGTTTTTCTATTTCTGTTGTTTATAATAATTTTGGTGGATTAGCCAATTCGTGGGTAGGTATGGTCAGTTTCTGTAATTTAAAAATTTAACCTAATTTGAATTTTTGATGAGGTTAGTTTTCTTCATAAAGTTTTATAGAAACAAGTTGTTTTTATTTAATTTAATTTTTAGATACAAAACCTATATATTTTGTATTTTTTAATAAAAAAATCGGGTTTGAGATTTCGTTTCCTAGCTTTTCGTTTTTAGCCCCCGAAGAAAAACAAGGGTTGGTATCTTACAATTGTTTAGATTTTAGATCAGCTGAACGAAAAATGTACGGGACTATTTTCTAATAGTTTCTTTTTACTAGTTTTAAGGATTCGTCGCCGCTTACATCTTCCATTAAGTGAAGATATTCAAAAGCACTTTGGTCCCTTCCACCTGCCAAAATGATACAAGTACAGGTGACAAATAAAAACAAGTTCTGTTGTTTTGTATTTTTCTTTAGTTAATGAAAAGGGGGAAAGAGGCTTTGGCCCAGCAGTGGGACAGCTTAGGCGATCTTCACACTGCCACGCATCACGCAGCGTGGCGCGTGAATGCGTATTCTAACGTTGATTGTAAGTACCTCTATTTGTATAGAAACACGCGCAGTCCAACACACAGAAAATGCATCCACGCGCGCGCGCGTAGTTCCGTCGAAACGCAACATGCAGCGTGGTGCGTGGCAGTGTGATCACCGCCTTAGGCTACTAATAATAATTTTATTGAAATAGGTAAGTACTGATTACTAAATAACAACGAACAGCCCAAACTGATTAACAAAACACTTAAATTCCAGAATAAAACTTCCTTAGATTACAACGTTAAATTAAAAGTTTGATAAATAATACTTACATTATGTACCTTTTTTTTTTTTTTTTTTAAACTTTATTTGGCCATAAGTTACAATACTTTTTAAACATAAGTTCGCCAAACTGTTCACACAGTTTGTTGGCGGAGCACTCTTTACAAATATCAGTTAACTTATGATTAAACATAACAACAAAATGATGAGTGTAAAGTTTAATTACATACTTATGCTTATATTACAGTTTCTTAAGATTATCTAACAAACATTGTTTTAAATTTTTCTTGAGCGTTTGCTTGCACATCTTTTTTGCAGTTTTATCACTATCTCGTAACAATGCAATTTTATTAAACAAATACGGCACTAAATAAGATCTTGTCCGTTGACCATAATAGTTTTGTACTTTAGGTTTCATAAACAATCCCTGCTTAACAGATCTTAGCTGATAACGACTACTTTTTGGAATCTTGTAATCATCTTTATAATACTGTTCTATCGCTATGACATAACTTACTTTAGTAATTATAGGAAGTATCTTACATATAGGAAATAATTTGTCGTAATCTCCATTACATTTGTTCTTAACTTTTCTACTTACCAGATACTTAATGAGACGAATTTGTAATTTTTTACATTTTTTGTAAATTTTGTAATTAACCTCTACCATTGGTTGTTTTATAGAGCCGTATATTCCACCCGCAAGTTTTAGTTGTTTGTGATGTTGATAGTAACTTCGAAGTACCAGGTTATTTTTCCGACGGGGGCGAATATTGTTTTGATGCATATCAATGTTTGTTTCCTGTTTTTGGGTGTGTTTTGGGTAACCTACTAGATACAGGTTCTTCCTAGTAAGGGATGTAAGGGTCGTACAGAGCTGAGGGCCTGTTACGGCCACATTTGCAACATTGCTTTTCGTGCTCTACAGTCACTGTAGAGGACGAAAAGCAATGTCTATGTCACGTCCTCTACAGAGTGTCAAATACAATTCAAAAAAAATGCAATGAGGGCGCAAAGCAATATGGCAATTGTTGGCGCTGGTTCGAAAAATTTATAGAACATACCTGCGCGGACATTCGCGCTGGAACAAGCGTCTATGTCCGCGCAGATATTTTCTATACATTTTTCGAACCAGCGCCAACAAGCGCATGTTACCAGCTTTGTACGTGAATGCACCCTAAGGTGTAAGGCGTTATTATTAAAGAGTTAATGAAGAAAAGTACCAACGTATTAAAAAGAGAGACATAATAAACTTGCAGTGTGAAAGATATTCTAGAGCAAACACAGTCATACACCACTAATTATACTTTTTTGAAGTAACTTTGTTAGGTGCAAGTTGTTTTATTTTTAATGGGTTCCGTCTCTCGGTTCCGGAATGTTTTGTTAGATGCAGATAAATTTATTATTAAATAACTCCTCTTTTACCAAAATAAACAAAAAAAATATTTCTTTACAAATTTATTTCTTTACTAAACAGACAAAGACGTCATGTAAAATTAACATAATATAAATTATATTCCAGCTAACTATAATAATATCTATACCCAAGATAAAAAAAGGTTTGATTCTTGTTTTGAAAGTACAAATAGACTCTGAAAGTACTGAACCGATTTGAAAAATTCTTTCACCTTTGGGAAGCTACATTATATACGCCCTGCAGTACCGGGCTGAAGAATAGGACTGAGGTATCCCCTGCCTGTCGTAAGTGGCGACTAAGAGGGGACCCCGGGGTCGTTGTGTGCACGAGGCGGGGGCCTCGTGTAGCCATATAACGGCCCCGAGAAGGGCGGCGGAACGCGGTGTCCAGTTCCGTCGTCGAGCGCAGGAAGAGCCATCCGCGATCAGGGGGGACTACCACCACCTGTCCCCCCGTGAAGAGGCTAAACAGCCAATGCTGGAGGGGGTCGCGGAGCTGAACACAAAGTTCGAGAGATCTCCCGTGACCTCCTTGCAAACAGCCGAGATGGACACCGGCGGGGTTTTAGTGGGTGCGAACCCCACATAACCTTGCGACTCCCCCTGGGGTCGCAGGGTACTCGTTAGGAGTTTCCCCGCCTAAAAAAAAAAAGCTACATTATATCCCTGAGTGACATACGCTCTATATAATATTCTAAAAATTCAGAAAGCAAGGTAAAGTTTGCTATGTCAGTTAGTTTGGTAAAATTAAAACGATTTTATATGTGCACTAGTCGACCTGGCGAACTTTGTACCGAGGCCTAACCTATTACTATTTTGGCCATGTATTATACTTATTATCCTTCATCTTGAATTAATTTCTCTATTAAAAAAACAGGCATCAAAATCCGTTGCTTAGTTCGAATGATTTAGGCATACATAGGGACAGACGCGGAAAGCGACTTTGTATTAAACTATGTATTAAAGAACCCTGAAAAAATACCAATAAATATTCTTAGAAAGCACTAAAGACCCATATTTCAGCGAGTGGGCATGTAAAACTTTTGAACACATATTAAGTTATGACATTCTTGCACAGTACAGGAGGGTGGGCAGAGATATTAATTATTGTAACTTTTAAATGTTTCCAATGTTTAAGTTTGTAATTAACGGTGTAGTAAGTTTCTACTTTATATTTTTTAAGGCCTTAATTATGTACCTAATTCTTTTCTATTTATTTTACGTCAATTAGTAATGGAATAACATTTCTGTATGATTTTAGTTTTGACATTATAATCTGATTTGAATTTGATCGTTTTTAGTTAAGTACATATAACACATGTATAACAAAAAAACTAGTCGACCCGGCGATCTTCGACCCTGTAACCTATAACTATATTGTACACGTATTATACCTATAAATCTTTATCTTGAATCACTCTATCTATCAAAAAAGACCACATGAATGAAAATCTGTTGCATAATTTTTAAAGATTCAAGCATACATAGGGCCAGGACGCGGGAAGTTTATTTTATACTATGTATTTATAAGACAAAAATATCAAAAGAACTATTTGAACACAAAACATTTACAGAACAACTAGTGGGCGCTCGCGGCCTCGCCAGCGCATTTTCTCTTGGAATATAAAATTTCTAATTTTCCCTTAATAATTTCGAGATAATAAGTAGCCTATGTCCTTTCTCAGGCTCTAGACTATCCATATACCAAATTTCATTCAAATCGGTTCAGTACTTTTCTCAGGAAAGAGAGACAAATAAAGTTACTTTCGAATTTATTATATTACTAGTCGACCCAGCGAACTTCGTACCGCCTAACCTATAGCTATGTTGCTCATGTATTATACTTATAAACCTTCCTCTTGGATCACTCTATCGATTACGAAAAACCGCATCAGAATCCGTTGCATATTTTTAAAGATATAAGCATACATAGGGACAGACGCGGGAAGCGACTTTGTTTTATACTATGTATTGATTATAAAAAGTATGGATAGTATGGATTTATAATTTTAGCAAAATTTTTATATTTCGTTATGAAGCAACTTGCTTAAAGACTTATTCGGTTTGTATTCCATCAATTTCCATCACAGGACGGCCCATTAGTTCTCAATAAAATATTCAATACATGCGATACATCCTCGAAACATCTTAAGCGAATAACAGCTGAGCAAAATTGCGACTTGAATACCAAATTGTATACACTACCACTCGAAAACGTCGCTTAAGGCCTTACATGGTGCGAAACTAGCGCCACTTTCGATAAATAATTAATATCTTCTAAATCATGGCCGAAATCTGAAATATGCGCCTTTGACTCCCTAGATAACCTTGCTTAGAATTTTTAAGGTTCTGTTTTAGCTTTTAGGATAATGATCTTAGAAATATTTTTTATGAAACTAAAGTGGCGACTTTAGGCAACAAACGGTTTATTTCATAGATTTTGAACCTGAAAGCTACACATCAGGGCCTTAAAAATTATAAGACACATATTTTTTATTTCGGCCATGTTTTAAAAGATAATATTAATTATTCGGAAGTTGCGCTAGTTTCGCACCGTATCGCCCCTTAAGATAAACTGGCCATAAGTTCTTCTAATTTCAAAACAGTACTTTTTTAAAGGATAGAGTTAATAAACCTCCTTAATACACGCAACGATTTGACTATTGTATATCACTTAACGCATTACTGGCCAGCAAGAATGCGTAAATTTTCTTTTTTTTTCTTTTTCTGTCATAGATTAATGTTCCTTTCTATAAAACAGGAAATTCGCGTTGAGAATAATAAGTGTTAGAATGAAAAACAAACATTTTCTTACTTGCTTACTCATGATGAACTTTTATTTCATTTGCAATCTATCTGATGAAATCAAGCTTATTCTAATTCTACAACCTTTTTTTTAATAATATCAAGGTATTTGTAAAGGTAGCGGGAGTGCAATGGAAGAGGGTTGGTAAAAAACTGGTCAATGGCGGAGGCCTTATTTCAGGGTTGGACGTCTATCGGCTGAGATGAGACGATTCTTAGCTGTGCAAAATTTTGCCTCGTTAAAAGCCCATTAAAGCGAAACTCTTGGTTCGTCTAACATTTTTTTACGTTCCCTGTCCTCAGAGAGGCGTGCGGGAAGACGACGCAACTCACTCGCAGATGCCCTTTTGAGAGTTTTGCTAATGTAAACTTTAACTATTTTGAGCACCTAAAAACCTAATAAGAAACTAATAAATTAATAAAAAAAACCGCAACGAATTCCGTTGCATAGTTTTAAAGATTCAAGCGTACAGGGAAGTGACTTTATTTTATACTATGTATTGATAGATCTTCGATAAAAACATACAAAAATTTAAACCTAATAAATATTCATTACTGTAAGTAATAAACTTTAAAATGAACATGATCAAAATAAATGAGCATTTAGGCCGTTCTGCCTACCATATAGTAAATAATATTTTTTCTTATACTAATGAAGCCCATATTTTGCACTCATAAATTTTTAACAAGGTTAACATTGAAAGGGTAAACAGCTTGCGGCAATACTTGCAAAAGTATTAATTTTTATGCTTATGTTAGCTCGAAGAACAGATGGACGGCTGAAAAGTTCTTGGGTGGCGACCGCGCACCGGAAGATGCAGAGTATGCAGACTGAAGCGACGAGTCGGCGGGGGTCGTCGTCACGTCACTCTTTTCAATCAGCCACCTACCTAACTAATCATCGTCATTCGTCACAAAAACAACGATTTCATGTGTATTTTTAGGCGGGGAAACTCCTAACGAGTCGAGTACCCTGCGACCCCGGGGGGAGTCGCAGGGTTATGTGGGGTTCGCACCCACTAAAACCCCGCCGGTGTCCATCTCGGCTGTTGGCAAAGGGGTCACGGGTGATCTTTCGATCGTTATGTTCAACTCCGCGACCCCCTCCAGCATTGGCTGTTAAGCCTCTTCACGGGGGGACAAGTGGTGGTAGTCCCCCCTGAGCGCGGATGGCTCTTTCTACGCTCGACGGCGGAATCGGGACACCGCGTTCCACCGTCCTTCTCGGGGCCGTTATATGACTACACGAGGCCCCCGCCTCATGCACCCAACGACCCCGGGGTCCCCTCTTAGTCGCCTCTTACGACAGGCAGGGGATACCTCAGTCCTATTCTTCGGCCCGGTACTGCGGGGCGTACGGCGGCGCTTCATGGCCTCGCGCCGCCGCGGCGACGAACTCGCCGTCTGGCCGGGTTCGCCGCCTCTCTCTCTCGTTCGGCCGTCTCCTTGGCGAGCATGACTGCTTCGCAGAAGGAGACAGCCGCCGTCCAAGCCTCTCTGCTGCCGACCATGGCTCGCACCACAGCCGGCAGGGAGAGGTCCGTCCCGATGGCGGTCTGGAGGACCGCACGTTCAGCCACCCAGGCTGGGCACACCTCTAGGGTGTGCTGGGCCGTATCCTCGGGGCAATCGCAGTGGTGGCACCGGGGGGACTGTTCGCGCTTTATCATCGCCAGGAAATGCGTGTGCACCTGGGTTAGATTCTCGGCGGGGCGAAAATTGTTATGATAAATATCGATGTTTGTTTCAGGTCTGGATGTAATGTTTGGCTTTTGTTTATGGTTCGGCCACCCTTGATACAGGATCTTCCTAGTACAGGGCTCTGAGTGTGATGTGTTATCACAACGATTCCCTGTATAAGAACTGTCGTATTCGAAAAATGCGACCATCGATATCATCAGTACAAGTATGGACATTTATCGCTTGAATTTTGAGTGAGAAAACAGCTGCGCTGGCCACAAACCCAGTCTTTAGCTCCTTAGTATCAATGGGACGGCTGACCGACACGACTGAGCGATGAGCTATAGAGATGCAGGACCCACGGCTTAAGGGACGAAACGGTGCAAAACTAGCGCCACTTCGATAAAAAACCGTTATGAAACTAAAGTGGCCACTTCAGGCAACAAACTGTTTTTTTCTTTGATTGGAACCAGAAATCTACACATTCTAAGCAAGATTATCTAGTGAGTCAAGGGCGCATATTTTTGATTTCGGCCATGGTTTAGAAAATATTAATTATTTATCGGAAGTGGCGCTAGTTTCGCAACGTGTAATACAGTAAACTCTTTCAAATTATACCAACTAAAAGAATTAATATGTACTACTACTGATATTGACTTTTGCACCTTTGCAATTTGCTATCAAATAAAACCAAAAATAAATGTTAACAGAAGCATTAAATAATTTCTAACTACGAAGGTTTTATTAGAAAAGAATAATTTTATTTTATAAAAAAAGGCAGGAACTGAATTTAAAATCGATTTACCTACAAGGCGTATCAATAAAATTATAATAAAGTATTGCGTTTTTAATAAAAATCAATTAGACAACTTGTATTCTGGACATGTAACTAATAATCGCTACTTTTATAACTCTTTACGTTGTAAAGTAGAAAGTTATTTGCATATAACAGAAGTCTATTGATTAAAAAAAACTATTTCTTTCCTTTTATAGCACGAAATGTTCGATTCCCGGCGGCGAACATTGTAATGATAACACAATAACAATAACACATCACACTCAGAGCCCCTAACTAGGAAGAACCTGTATTTATGGTGCCCGAAACACACACAGAGACGAACATCACACCCAGACCGGAAACAAACATTGATATTCATCATATCAATATTCGCCCCGCCCGGGAATTGAACACGGGTGCACACGTTTACTCAGTCCACATCACTGCTAACTGAGCCACGGAGCAGTCGATGTATTTCGATATTTGTTTCCTACGTATTTTTGTATGTATTTCAGATTCAGAAGGATTAGGCAGAGCACCAGCTCTTCAAAGCCGGACCCACGTTTAGCCGATTTTAAGTTTTTATACCAACGTGAGGCGGGGCCAGCTTGTCGCCGCGGTTATAACGACCACTACTGCGGCTGGGACCAACGGCTTAACGTGCCTTCCGAAGCGCGCAATCATCTTACTTTTCGGACAACCAGGTGAAAAAAAAACCTTAATAAATCAATATATATAAAACTCTTCCGTTACTGATTGACTGACTGACTGACTGACAGACAACGCAGAGCCGAAACTATTGGGCGTAGCGTGAAATGTTGCATGTAGGTTCCTTAGGGAGAGTAGGTGAGCAGTAAGAAGGGAATTCCCGAAATTCCCACGGGAACGGGAAAAAACGTGATTTTTGTGTTATGAGAAATCTGCGCGGGTGAGACCGCGGGGCTGCCTCTAGTAAATTATATAAATAAAACCTAGCTATTACTTTGCTGATGGGTCTGATCCGCGGCCTGCAGCGGCAAGGTGCCGTCGGGGTCTGTCTACACACAGTGTTCTGCTATTCGTGGGCTATTAGTCTCATCGCGCAAAACGTAACTATCGAATAAAAGTAGAGTAGAAACAGTACGTTAATCGCAAGAAAATACACATTTGGTAGTCTTGTAATCAATTTTGCTATAACTATAGCAGTAGTATCGCAACATATTGGAATTGACCAAAAAGGGTAGTCTGCTCCACAATAAGATGATGTTATGATTACGTTCGACTGACATTATATATGTCAATAATGATTGATATTAAGTGACAGTTGGACTACGCCCGTACCAATTTCGTCTAATAAAACAGGATTCACTATTTAGGTAAAAAAAATCCCAGATTATTCTATAGCTTGCTATTCATATTCTATTGCTATACTATAATGATCGATCAAAGTTACGAGACTAGCAATTTTTTACACAATCGTAATAGAGTAATAGTAGAATAATAATAGAATAGAAGTATAATCGTAAGTTTAAGAGACTAGTCTGTCCATATATAAGCTACTTACACTTACTGAAAAGCTTTTCGTTTAAAAAGTTAGCTAGATGAACGAAAAGAGTTCCTTTTATGTAATCGAAATACGAGCTTGGGACAGTAGTTTAGCCTGAAAAGTGGATTCAAACATTCTCATCAACTTTCATAAAAAAAATGTAGTAAACTAAAGTATGGTATTTGAAAACAAATGCATAAATAATTATTATTCAAAAATTACGAATGTTTAAGCAGAAAGTAAAAATATATTTATTGTAAGGAACTAATGTTCCTATAAACTAACAAGTGAGCTTCTGTGAGTAAATTTACTTATTTAAAACTTTTATCTGAAACAGATATCGGAATTAAAGGGCATGGTGGATTACCTATAAATTATTTCAAATAAAGAACTCGGTGCGCTGTTTTCGGTAAGAGTTCCATTAAAAGATATTAATATTTTACTTAGCTATTTAGCTTTATTCAATTTACCATTTACTGAGTGATTTGTAACCATTTAATTTTATTACTAGGTAAACAATATTGTGTGCAGGTTGTCTGAAAGAAACCACTCCTACAGATAAGGCCGCCCATTGCCCTCTTCTCTCCTATTAAAAGTTTTACTGTAAGTATATGTATTAATTTGAATATTTTGTATGTAGGTACCTACTTGTTATTTGGCTAAAAATCCTAGTCAATGTTATTGTGAAGAACAAAACTATTTGAAAGATCTATAGATAATCTAGTTACATCTCTATAATTCCTTAATAAATCCGGTCGCTGTTGCGGCCTATGTCTAACAGTAGACGTCTTTCGATTGATAATATAACAATTTTCTTTGCTAGCATGCTATTTCAAGCAAATATTATAGCTTTCAGTCTATGCCAGTCCTTACAGTAAAGCCGTAGTGTAGCGAGCAGCAGTTAGTATTGAAGTGTCAAACTGACAAGTGACGCGCGCGCATCTGCGTTCGCCAATCAACTGCGCGCATGCGCGGAATTCGAAATACGAATGCGTGCAAGATACGGGGGACCGTTGGAGGTTGTTTGGCAACATGTGTGTGTGTTCGAATTTTAGAAAAGAAATTTACTTGGTGAGGCCACTTTTAGCAATAAGGCCCTCTCATTCCCCTCTCTCTGATCTACATTATTTGAAAATTTTACTGTATATAGGGCTGAATTTTGTTAAATATTTACCTATCTCTTTATTTTTATTTTGGAAATACAGCGTTTTAATTTTAATTTAATTGTTCAGAAACCGCTGAAAACTGAAGTGGTTGCTTCATACACATAATACAGGAATATCCACCGTTACCTTTTTTTTCCTTATGTGTTACCTGAAATAAATCATTCTACTTCCCAGACCCGGAAACCATTTTGGATATATTTATCATACCTGCCTTGCTTCTCGACTGCCGGGAATTAAACCTGGACCATCGGCGTCACAGTTGAGATCGGCCTATCCACTGTGCACCATGTAGGAAGTCAGTAAGTTTAATCTAGTAACGCTAGCTAATACAATTACTAACTTATTACACTATCGACCTTTAAACTATCAGTATCAGCCGTCGATTTCAATAAAGTGAAGTTAAGAGCCAGTTTACCGCGATGCTAGCGCCATTCTCGAAAAAAAATTTTATCTTCCAAACTAAGGCAAATATCAAAAATGTGGCACAGTATGACACTAGATAATCTTGCTTAGTATTTTTTGAGCACAGTACCGTAGTCCTAAACTAAAATAACAAAATTATACACAGATTGTTGCTAAAAGTGGCCACTTTTAGCTACACTTTGTAGTTTTCTTTGGTATTTAACTTAAAAGCTATACAACAGTGCCCTAAAAATACTAGGCTACATTATCTGGTGTCATACTGTGCCACATTTTTGATATTTGCTTTAGTTTAGAAGTTATGATTTTTTTTCGCGAATGGCGCTAGCATCGCTGTAAACTGGCTCTTAATAAAATGGTCGCACCTTTACACAATAGTAAATTGAGTCATACTATTGTTAAAACAAGTGTAAAATAGACGTTTTAAATGTTAAGTGAGTGTAAATTGTATTCTTGTATTACAATTGAATTTAAAATTTTAATACGCACGTGGTGTGAACTCTAAAAAGATGACCTTTTGGCTAGAAGTTAACAACTAGGGCTGATTTTTCTGGTATTATATAAAATGACAAGACAAGCTCTTACTACAAAAAAGTTAAACCGGGGTAAATCGCCGATTTTTATTACGAATTAGTGATTTAAACCTAGTCTTTTGATTTAAGACTACAATTTAAGCGGCGACAAGCTGGCCCCTATTATCACGTTGGTAATAAAGCATAAACTCGGCAAAACGTGGGTCCGGCTCTTGAGCTGGTTCCTCTGCCTAACCCTTCCTTTCCTTTCCGCCTTTTATTCCTTGAGGAATAAAAGGCGTAAGATTATGTGTTATGTTATGTCTTTTGATTTAGACCACGTTTATTAGAGCCGTTAGTGTTAAATTAATCTATACCAATATTATAAACTCGATCCCGCAGAGAAATCCCGAGCATAGCCCGACCATGGCTCGTTGGTCATATAGCCCGCAGAACAGATGGCCGCTGGGGCCGAAAAGTTCTCGAATGGAGACCACGGATCGGCAGGCGCAGCGTAGGGCGTCCACCGACCAGATGGACGGATGATCTGCGCAAGGCTGCGGGTCCACGCTGGATGCAGGCCACCTGCGATCGGTACAGATGGAGAGCCTTGAGGGAGGCCTATGTCCAGCAGTGGACGTCCTAAATGATGATGATGATGAATATTATAAAGAGGAAAGATTTGTTTGTTTGTTTGTAACGAATAGGCTCCGGAAATACAGAACCGATTTGAAAATATTATTTCACTGGTAGGAAGCTACATTAACCCCGAGTTTCATAGGCTATATTAGATTTTCAAAAAAATTAGGGATCCTTACCTAAACTCAAATAATGTAACCCAAGGTGCTATATTTTTTCCGTTGTTTACATATTTTATTGACAGGTGGTTTGTTGTTGTTGTTTGTTTTTTTTTCGGCCTTTCTGGGCAGTCAAAAGAACATAGTCTGTAGAGCCAAGTCTTTTGTAGTACTTATCTTATATTCTATGGCGTAACGAAGTAAGCCGGGAAAGCTTGTATAAAATAAAATGTATTAAAATATCATAATTAAGACATAGTTATTTAAACAAACAGTCCTCGTAACTGCTTCCTAATTAATTAAACATTAAAAACGTATCAAAAGATAAGTTAGAGTCGTTTGAAATAGATAACAATCTTATAAAACATACAACTTATCGTTTCAGTACACGTGAGTTATTAAAAATAAGGAATAAGTTAAGTACGATAAAATCCAGTTATTAAAATTACCTCATTTTTAAGGTATAGTGCACACTGTACGTACACTTTAAACTAATTTTAAGGAAAAATAAATTTTACTGATTGGAAAATTCCCCTGAAAAATAAATCAATATATATAAAACTCTTCCGTTACTGACTGACTGACTGACTGACTGACTGACTGACAGACAACGCAGAGCCGAAACTACTGGGCGTAGAAAGCTGAAAATTGGCAAGTGAATTCCTTGGGGAGTGTAGGTAAGCACTAAGAAGGGATTTCCCGAAATTCCCACGGGAACGGGAAAAAACGGGATTTTTTTGTTCATGAGAAATCTGCACGGGAAAAACCGCGGGGCAGCCTCTAGTACTTTTATAATTTAAATACGTCAATGTGTAATCTAATTTATTTTATTTTATTTTTGTTTTAAACTGAAAATTATTCTCTGCTCTCTTAAAATCTATAAAAATTGACCTACTAGTAAAAAAAAATATAAACTGTTAATAGTCTTCAAAATCAATATATATAAAACTCTTCCGTTACTGACTGACTGACTGACAACGCAGAGCCGAAACTACTGGGCATAGAAAGCTGAAAATTGGCACGAGGGTTCCTTGGGAAGTGTAGGTGAGCACTAAGAAGGGATTTCCCGAAAATCCCACGGCAACGGGAAAAAACAGAATTTTTGTGTTTATGAGAAATCTGCGCGGGAAAAACCGCAGGGCAGCCTCTAGTCTTTTATAAAATAAAAAATACCTACTTCATATTATAAGCAATCTAATCCCAAGTAGCACTGAAGAATTTTGTTTAAATCGCATATATCTTAACAGTGCCTGTATTGTGATTTAACTAAATAAAAAACGATTTCATATAGTCACATATTTCTTAAAGGCTATATAGTATTCCAATACCGCTTTTTGAGAAAATAAAGATTATACAAATCGTAGTTAAATCATCTTAAACCTATTCAGTATTAATTAAGGTTTCAGATAAACCATAAAACTCTCTTTTCACTCAACTCTCATTATTTGTAAACTGAATTAAATCATTAAGGGATAGTTGTTCGACTTATACAGTCGCACTAATGCAAAAAAGATCTGCTATCCAAACTAAAAGCCATATTAAGACGTTTGTCCTCAAATCAGTTTTTGCTAGGCAAAACACAAATAAATTTTGTATTAATTATTATTTTATAAGTAATAATTGATTTAGAGGGACGGTTTGTACAAGATGGAGAAAAATTAAATTAGCAAAGACGTTGAAAAATTAAAAAAATAACCTTAAACACAGAAATGTCCCTTTCCCATAATTTTCCTTTTACATAATGTCCCTTTCTAAAATTGTATTTTCCCAAAATGACCCTTTCTCAAAATGTACCACATCGAAAAAACCTTTGTCGTTATGTCCCTTTTGCTTTTATTTTTTGTAGACAGTTTCGAAGAAATATTTGCGAACGGTGCATTATGGGTCTAAATTGTAGGGCCTTTCACTCTTAATCGATGCAAAGTAGGTAGGTATTTACGGTCACGGACTCGTTTAGCATAATACATTTTGTATGATTAGTCTTTGAATAAGTATTTGATACACTTAAATAAGTTAAAAGTATTAGGTTGCCAATGCAGGTAGTTATATATATTTTCCGAACTAGCTCTAACACAGCTTTCTTAACTAAACAAAATATGACTCGATGATATGACAGCATTGAAAACCATTGCTGATTTTCTTATGGTATGTACTTTTGTGGTTCTTAAAAAACAGCAAAAGGCAGTGAAATAAATTATTACAACAGTTTTTGTTTTGCCACAAGTGTGATCAGAATGGTCTGTAGAAATACTTGCCACACACACTTGACTTTATATGCAAGCTCTGCTGTTGTTTAAATGCACTTTATTGCTAAAACACCAAAAAAAAACATAATAACTTTCTTTGAAAACCATAACGCTTTTAAAGGATTCTCAAAACGTCCTTTTCGCAAAATGTGCTTTTCGCAAAATGACCCGTTCGAAAAATGACCATTTGTCCACTAGCTCAAGTTTACATGTACAAAAGGGACACTATAAAAAAAAGTCATTTTGCGAAAGGAACTATAAGCGGAAGTGATGAATACTTACAAAAGCTTGAATTCGAAATTATCCTTTTAAATTCTGCCATATAGACATAGCCAAGTCACGTCACTTCCTACCCGAATCGCCAACATGCCAGCCACAAACATAGATCATATTAATTCGTTTGAACAACCTTGTAATGCATTCTGATAAACACAATTGTACATAAACATCTAATTTATGTGTCTAATAATATTGCATACGTCTATCACTTTCAACACTTACACTTGGTATTAGAAAAACTAACTCTGTTGCAAAACAAAGAAATCTTGATTTAAGAAATCAAAGTAAAGGATCAAATAAATCAGAAAAGTATTCATGAAATCAATTGGAAGTATCACTTAAATCGTTGAGGATTTACTTAATCAAACTAAAGGATCACTTAATACTGTGAGATAACGTCGGCTCCGTGCTTAAGTGTTCAAACTCCATTTTGGTCGAAAATGACTTTTTGATGCAGGATTGTTAACGATGTAATTTAGGTCCAGAAGGTCAAGTAAAAAAAGGCTTTTCCTAGAAAAAATACAATAAATTTCACGTTTTAAATTTTGAAGCCCACATCATCGTAACAAAAATTCCGTGCTTGTTTAGCCAACCTCCACAGCATTACCCAAAGTCCCGCATCGAAATATTTGTTGCGTGCTTGAGTGTTCAAACTCCAGCCGGCCGACCAATCACAGCACAGTACGTTACGCTACCCGGCCATTTTGTTTTTTCTGTGATGAACTTGGTTGCTCCTTTAGTTTGCTTGCAAAAACCTAATAAATTAGTTTTATTGTGTTCAAAACTAAGAAAACTAACTGCGAGTAACGTTAAAAGCTGCAGCAGGATGGCGAGTACCAATTTCAAAACAAGCAAAAGGCGTACTTTGGCGACTTTCGAGCAATAAGTACTTTTTAATAATGTTCATTTCCGAATAGAAACTTAAACGTACTGATACAGGATGTTAATAAATTCACTTTGTAATAAAACGGTTGAGAATTAAGTATATTATTATGTTAATTCTGTTTGATAGTCCTTTTGTCTGTCTTTCACAATGGTTCAACACAACAACCAAATTTTTAACAATAATTAAGTAGGTATATTTTATCATTTCGTTATGTTTATGTTATTATTACTTGAGTCTAAATTATTATTTTTTTTTTTTTATTTCTTGATTTTAATTTCTTATACCTTTTATCATCTAAAAACAAGTTTTTTTACGAAGTAATTTAATCATCCTGTATATGGTATTAGGAGGTTGGACAAACAAGCACGCAACAATTTTAAGGAACACTGTGCTATATTCATGGCAGGAGTGTTGTATTTCCATGAACGAACATTTTTATTCGCAGTTTTGTTCAACCTCCATTTTAAAAGTATGATAAAATACGTAAAATCACAGCATCTTAAACAAATTTATTGGCAATTCCATATATTAGACTAAAAACTATAAATTTGCATTTATCATTCCTGAAACTAAACATCTCGTTTGATAATAAGTAAAAAAACCTTCTCCTGAACAGTGTACAAATGGAAGTTGAACATTCAAGCACGGAGGCGGCGATAAGAAATCTTGATTTAGGAAATCAAAGTAAGGGATCAAATAAATCAGAATAGTATTCATGAAATCAATCGGAAGTATCACTTAAATCGTTGAGGATTTACTTAATCAAACTAAAGGATCACTTAATACTGTGAGATTTAAATGTTACTTACGTTTGATTTAGTAAAACGATTAAGTATTAAGTGAGATTTGAGGAAATCGTTTTTGAGTAAAACATTTCTAAAATAGCATTATTTCAAATCGAACTTATTAATCTTTGATTTAATTGATACTCAACTACCCTTTTGAATCCTTACTTTTCTAAATTCAGATTTCGTCAAGTAAAACAAGATTATACGCCATTTTGAACTTTTAGAAAACAAAACAACAAAACAAAATCGAAGTGATATCGTGAAAAAAGTGTGGATTTCAGTTAAATGTGACTAGTGTAATAGTTTTTACTGAAGAAATAAGTGATTATGTGATGAGAAAAGGTAATATTAATGACATAAATGATAACTTTATTTTTATTCCATATACAATTATTCTTTATTTTATTGTTATTTCAAGCTATTTTGAGGGCCCGTTTGTTTTATGGCTCTTTCTATCGATTTTACACGATAAATGGTCATGCGTTTAAGATTTTTATTGCTTACGACGAAATAAAACGGATTTCTAATTGTCATATTTACTTATAGTTTACAAATTCTTAACACTAAGTAAAGTTCTTGTGTTGTAGCATAAAATGTTCACCATATTTTCTTTATTATGATTACTTAAATTGAAAACGTTTTAAATTTTTCTTCGCTTAGCAAAAATTGCATTAGTGAAATAGATTATAAAACAGTTTTAATTTTGCATTTAAATCTATTTTGCTGCCTTAACTTAAACTTCAAGATATCGCGAAACCTTAGATAAGGAATCTGGAAAACCCTATTAAATCCCAATTGCTTATGTAAGGTTAAAGTATGATTTAGCAGTAGTATTAACTCCCCCTTCGTATTCTCCTAAATACCGTGCCCACTTTTTCTTAACTGACCCTCCAAGCAAGTCTTAGGGATATCTTGAGGGACATAATAGTTTTGGCCAAGGCAATAGCTGGAATTAGCCATGTTGCCTTCAAGAAATCTTCAATACTCAGTTAAATCTATCGGTTGCTACTTGGGATGTGCGAATTTAGCTGCTTAACGGCAGACTTGGAGAGTCTAAATCAGCTTGAAGTCGAGTAACGGAATGAATGATCTTTATCTGCCAGTATTGAATGCCCAATGATTTGGCGTATGAAATGCTGAATTAAAACATTAAACAGTAATTAGACACGACTTACAATTTTGCACCTTTACTTAAGGGCTTGCTCGATGTTTAATTATTATTTTTGAGTTTGTTTTTTTTTATAGCAAAAAGGTTGTTGTGTGCATTTGTTTGAATGACATGAAGTTTAATAAAATAAAAGTCTACTGAGATATGTTTGATACTATAAATATTTATTAAATTAAAACAATAACTTAATTAAAAGGTTATTCACTCAAGGTAATTTCACGCAAATATAAAAAAATACACCAAAGATTACACTACACTATATACTATTATTTACACAAAAAAAGTTTTTAATGATGTTTAGGTTAAAAAAACTGCCAGGCTATACATATAATGACCATTTTTTTTGGATTACCAATTTTTTTTTTTATAAATATTTTTTCACAACTCGCATACCCTTAACCACATCACTTGCAATAAACCGATCATGTTTGAAGCAGCCAGTAACCGATGGTTAATTCTCGACACGAGTTACTATTAAGGTTCAATGTAAGTAATTTATACCTTGCCCTTATCATTGATTGTTACGTAAAATGGTTAATTGAAGAACGATGATTTTAATATCCGGTTAACCTACCTACATGTACCTGCATGGTAAGGCAAGGCATTGGTTGAAAAAATAGTCGCCTTTGCCTGAGAATTGGTCACATAATAAGATGTTGAAAAAAAAAAGAGTGCGATATCCCAAGAAAGAAAACAAAATAAAAAAAAAAAAACAGAGCGGATATGCGGAAAGCACGTTTGAAAGAGGTAGGCCACGGAGAACGTTCACCGACCAAATTGGTGACGTTCTGAGGAAAGGCCGCGTAAAGAGTTCCTGAAACCGACGTGAATGTATGAAAATTATTATGACTGTAGAAGAAGCGAAATAAGTGTGTCAGGATTCTAGCAAGTGGAAATCAATTGTCTCTGCCTACCCCGATGGGATACAGGCGTGGCGTTATGTATGTTAAAATCAAAAAGTAAAACCTAATTAGTCGTAAACTTACTCTTAAAAATGATTTTTGTTAAATCAAAACAATATTAAATTCTATAGTTTTATTTTGACTCTTAGGCCCAGCACACATCAGGCGAGGTTCGGCGAAGATACTGAGTGGTAACAATTTAAAAGTGTCTTTAAAATATTTGGCACAGGGTTGAAAATGGCAACAGCGATTCTTATGACAGCTTAGAGTAATTATGTTCGATTGTAAAGCCGTTTTGAACCCTGTGCCATTGAATTTAAAAGGCAGTTTTGTTAATTATCCACTCAGTAAGTATCTTTACAGCCAGATAAGGGCCTCAGTGGACCCTAGATAGGACCAGTCAGTCGTCATGCAAAGATATAATTTAAATACAAAAATAATGTTATTACTTGAGTAATCATGATATTTAACAACTTCCCATTCGAATAAAAAGTACAGCTAAAATATTTTTATTCGGTATTTTACACACAACAAAAAAAAAATTAAATTAAGAAATAACTCGTAAATAGGATTAGCGTCTGTAAAATTTTACAACTGTCAACACGCTCCTTGATTAAGCATTTAAACAGCAATCAAATTTGCGATTTAACTCGAGATTAAACTAATAAAGATTGCAGAGAAATTTTAATTACCTTATAATGAGTTCGATTTAATTTCATACTTAGAACTATCGTTTTATTTATATAATTTGAAGTTTATTTTGAACTAGCCAACCACGATTATGAGTTTCTTTTTACTTATTAGAGATTTGTCTATGTCTCTTAGGTACTCAGAACTCTTTTTTCTTTTTTTTCCCGTAAGAGCCAGCGAACATTAGAGTAGGCATGGCGAAGGGCCGAAGTTATAAATAATTGCTAGAAATTATTATAATTATTAACAACGAGCTTTCCCGGCTTACTTCGTTACGCCATAGAATATAAGATACTATAAAAGCCTTGGCTCTATAGACTATGTTCTTTTGCCTGCCCAGAATAGGCTTGATTAAAAACAAACAACAACAACAAACCACTTGTCAAAATGTGTAAACAACGGAAAAAATATTGCACCTTGGGTTACATTACTTGAGTTTAGGTAAGGATCCCTAATTTTTTTGGAAATCTAATATAGCCTATGACACTCGGGGTTAATGTAGCTTCCTACCAGTGAAAGAATTTTTCAAATCGGTTCAGTATTTCCAGAGCCTATTCGTTACAAACAAACAAACAAACAAATCTTTCCTCTTTATAATATTGGTATAGATAACTGTTCGTTTGACTTTCCTTTACTTTGAAACTAATAAAAATAGGCCGTGTGCTGGCAGCATAGAAGTTCACCATCTCATCTCCTTGTGTGGGTGTCGTAAGTCGACTAAGGTAAATTTCAGAAGGAACTATTAGAACAGCCATGACTGCGATAGCCAATCCGCCTGCCAAGCGACCACAATTATTGTATAAATAAATAAATATGTTATTATATATTTTATAGTCCATATTTATTGTTAATTTTCTATTGAATGTCTTTATTCGCTTTTAAACCTTGCGCTTGCATTCTGCTTTTGTTGAAGGCTCCGATCCCCTAATAAGTACTCTATATCTATATCAATATTATAAAGAGGAAAGATTTGATGGTTTGTTTGCATTGAACAGGCTCCGAAAGTACTATAACGATTTTGAAAATTCCGTGAAACCGTTTCCAGAACTAGTGAACATGGCGGCGAACTCATGACTCATACCGCCTTGTGATCTGAATTTATGATAATATTTTAATAGCCTGTATGTCACCCGGGGATAGTGTAACTTTCCAAGGGTGAAAGAATTTACAAAATCGGTTCAGTATTTTCGGAGCCTGTTCAGTGCAACAAACCATCAAATCTTTCCTCTTTATAATATTGGTATAGATTTACCGTCTTATTCATAAAGATACAGTAGATTTTAAGTAGCCTTACTGGAGGTCTACTTCTCTGGTTTGTTGTATGCTAAATACGTGACATCCAGTCTAAATTGACATACGTCAAATAACTAAAATGCTCTTTAACTTTTTATGAATAAGAGGGTTAGAGTACATAATAGGGGATCGGAGCCTTCAACGAAAGCAGAATGCAAGCGCAAGGTTTAAAAACGGATAAAGACATCCAATAGAAAATTAACAATAAAAGATGGACTATAAAAAATATAATTACATATTTTAATAAATATAAGTAATAAAAATTCAGTTCGCAAATCGTAAAATGAAAGGTCAGTAAAGTTTACGGTCATTATTTTGATAGTTATTATAAATTTTGTATGTTGTAGGTTTTTGTATGATGGTTTAGGGACATTGATATTTCATGGAACGGTGAAATTTCTTGGTTTAGTGGGAATGGCTTACTGTGACTTTTTAGTTCCAGGTTCGATTCCCGGCGGGGTGAAACATTGTTGGATATCCGATGTTTGTTTTATGGTTCTTAGTGTGCGTGTGTCTTGATACTTTATTTATTTCAATTATAGAGTTGACAAAACAACGTACTCGTTATTCTAAGCATTTTTTCCGTAACTGACGAACTAACGACTCAACGTGATAAAAGGCTTCACATTTGGAATTTAGGTGATGATGATGATGATTTCTTCCTATAGCCCCTCATCAGGGGCAAAGGGCTCGAAGTAATTTTCTCCATTTTATACGGTCCTGGGCTGCCTCCTCCAGGTCCCGCCATTTGAGACCAGTTGTTGCGATCTCCTTCTCCACCGATCTTCTCCAGGTGATGCGAGGGCGACCTGGCCTTCTGCTACCGGATGCGTGCCATTTCAGAGCCTGTTTGGAGATGTGATCGTCGGTTCTCCTTAACACGTGACCAATCCAACGCCATTTCCTCATTAAAATCTCCTGCTCTATCGGTTTCTGGCTGGTCAATAGGTAGGTCTGGTCTATATTAGGTGCCTTAGATAATTTAAGAATGTACTAATGCTATATCTGGGTGAAAATCAACAAGCTGATTATTTTTATCATTTCGGTGGATTTTTTTATTTTTAATGTTATTGACATATATTTAGTGTCCGGTAAAACTTTAACCTGTTTTGTAAAATGTGCGTGAGTGGCCATCGAATAAAATCAAAGGTTAATGAAATATTTAAGTTTAAAATTTTTATGAGTCCACTGAAATGAAAAGTGTCCACCGAGGTGATAAAATCGTACACCGAAATGATAAAAATATCCACCGAAATGATAGAGTTTGTACTGAAAATGAATGAGTCCACTGAAATTTATAACGGCCACCGAAATGAAATTTAAATTTGTCCCCTCATCACTGAAATGATAAACTATTTTTTTTGTGGGGATCCACAAAGTAGTTATAAGCGGCGCTTGTGCACTTATAGGTTAAGCTGGACTAATCCGAGGCAAGGAAAATTACAGGGAATGAAAAAACCCAGTTTTGCCAGAGCTATCGATCTAAAACTTACTGTCCTCTGAAATGATAACATTTTTCAGGACAAAAGTTAAGTGCTTGTCAAATAAGTAAGAAAGTAGATAAACACACAACAATAGTTTTTATTGATAGCCTATATTATAATATAATGATACGCAAATCGATTTAAATCAAAATCGTGAACGTGATTGTTGGAGAAGATACTTTACGAGTGAAATTGGGTTCAGGACAAGCCACCGTCATGATAAAATGACACTTCGACAATTTTTTTTTAGGTGTTATAGAAGCCCTTTCTCAAAGATTTTTTTTGCCAAGGTGGAGAAGTACTTGCACTACTAAAAAAAAAATATCCTAGTGATAAACGAGCACATTGCACTACCGAAATCACGTTTGCCATGTTTTTTTATCGCTTGGGATTTTCACCCATCTACTCTTCTAGGAATAATGCGTAAGTTCATATTGGATGTATGTACGTTTTGCTCAAGAAGCTTTAGCCATAAAACTGATCCAAATATGCTTGACAATTTTAAACAATAAAAAAAACTATATAAAACATTGCGTGAAGATTGCATATTAAAAACAAAACGGTAATTAATGAATAATAATTTCATTCATAAGATCAGGAATTTTCTATAGTATTTTTATATAAACAGTGCTTAAGTTTTAATTACACAGTAATAAAATAATAAAAACTCATGAGAATTTTTATAATTTGTACTATTGAAGGTTTTAATGATACTTTTGCATTCTTGTATGTTTTTTTCGGCCGCTTTAAAGATATTCCCTGTTATTTATAAGTTACAGAACATTTTAGTTATTTGACGTACGTCAATTTAGACTGGATGTCACGTATTTGCCACACAAACCAGAGAAGAAGTAGACCTTTATTAAAGCTACATAAAATCTACTGTATCTTTATGAATAATACTTATAGAACACAGAACCTATATCTAATGGATCCTAGAAGAAGGTTTTGAGGCGAATCCCGGGGTCCTTTCCAAATTGCTAAGGCGGCCAACGGGGAGTTTTAGTGGGTGTAAGCCCCACAAACCCCCGTCGCTCCTCCAAGCCGCGGGAAGTGCCTAAGACATTACTCCTCGTTACCAAAAATAAAATAAAAAAGTGGTACCCACAAGGGTAAACACATAGAAAACATTTATACACAACTAGTCGACCCGGCGAACTTCGTGCCGCCTAACCAATATTGTGTGCATGTAAACCTTCCTCTTGAATCACACTATCTATTATTAAAAACCGTTTTAAAATCCGTCACGTAGTTTTTAAATTTTAAGCATATATAGGGATAGACCATCTGTAAAAACACTTAGTTCGCAATGAAATTTATGATTATGATTATGAGTAGACGCGGGAAACGACTTCATTTTATACTATGTATTGATAACACTATAAAATCGATGTCAATCATAACAATTTTCGCCCCCGTCGGTAATCGAATTAAGACTACCAAAGTAACAGTCATCACTGCCAACTAAACCCTCGGTCACAAAAACAAAAAAACTATCTAAACCGACCAATTAAAGAAGTCAACTTTCAAACTCAAAGCTCCTAACCTCATAATTACAGAGTTCTTTGTAAATACCGACTTGAAATGATGAAAGACGCCAATGTCGACCGATTTGTCATACTTATTAACACTAATATAAATTGTACATTTTGTTTTGTACTGTTGTTTAGTGGCATTGCCTAATCTTTGAGACCTTTTACTTTATAGCTTCTATAAGGAGTAACCTATTCATCATGAGCGTGTAGTTCATAAAACAACCTTTGTTATATTGAAGATTTTTATAAACTATTTAGTATTATTTCATTATCTCAGAGAAAAAAACTGGGATAAGCCTTTCAGGATTAGGGTAACCAGATACAAATTTTAAAAGTCCTGATATGGTATTGATTTCCTTAAAACACATTCAATCAATCGTTCATTCGAAGAAAAGTTTGTCGACCAAATGTTATATCAAGATAAAGTGTATTCGAAGAATTGTTCAGTCGACTTTTCGTTAATCGAACATATGACTTTCGACATAAAGTTACGGACCCTAAAATTTCACGAGCTTTGATTTTTTTATTTGTCAATATTGATTGATTTATGTTTATATTCTTAAAAAACATTATGTTTTTTTATATGAATGAAGAAAATAACAAAAGAGTTAAGTTCTACGCGTAAAACTAGTTTTGTTAGTGAGATTATTAAAAATGGTTTACAGTGTTATAAAATTTTACTGTTTTATTTCTTTGCCTAAAATTCCTGTCACTTTCCTTTTCTGCCCGCATTCCTGACATTTATCTAAAATTTCTGACATTTCAGACAAAATCCTGCCATCTGGTCAATCTATTCAGGATAGATACACAGTGCGGCACAAAAATTAATAATTAAAAAAATGCAACCAGTGTTGCCATTTTTTATTTTCTCCATTTTTGTGCCAAGATATAGGCATCTAGAGATGTAAAATGCACTGTTAACGTAACCTAACGACTTCTATTAACGTTATTAAAAACACTGTACAATATTTTTATGAACCCGCCATTTGTGGTTTGAAACGATCTCCTTGGCAGTATCAATTATTTCTACACACACTATCAATAAAAATTAAAATAGAGTACGTGTGGTAAGCTTTCATTTAATGAAGCTATTCATCATTCCACTGAAGGTCAGCTATTAAAAAATGTGACACAATAATAGGCTTAATATTATACTTTTTATTCAAGCTATTATCGTACTTGAGGTTGGTAAGACGTGTGACCACAAAAATGACGAAAAAAACGGTGATTATTCTGCTCAACGACACTAGCGTCAAAAACCTTACTAATTAATATAAATGCGCATGTTTGTAAGAAGATATTTTGCTATAGTTCTTGTTAATTTTTACGGAAATATTACTGACTCAGAATTCTGTGAAACTTTAATTGACAATATAGTACCTATGTATATAACAAGTAATAAATCTATACCAATATTATAAAGAGAAAATATTTGATTGTTTGTATTAAATTAACTGAAATAAAACAGGTTTTAAACACTAGTATTAGTTTTATTTAATAGAAAACACATTCACAATTTTTACTTTTCCACTGAAAGTTTTTGCAATATATTTATTTCTGGGCTTTACTGGGCACTTTAACCTATTAAATTAACTGATTTTAAACAAAACAGGTTTTAAACACTAGTTTTAGTTTTATTTGAGAGAAAACACATTTACATTATATTGTAACAGAATAGCGGAGACAGAGTGAAAAAAAAACAAAAGCATAACAAAAGTCAAGCATGACTTTGACAAAGGCGAGAAATTCAAACAACGAATTCCAACAGTTTGTGTATTAGTATTTTTGTTTGTTTGCATTGAATAGACTCCGAAAATAGATACTGCACCGATTAGAAAAATTATTTCACTGCTGGGAAAGCTACACTATCCCCGGGTGACATAGGCCATAAAATACTCTCAAGATTTCCAATCCAAAGCGGTACAGTGGCGGTCTAGGACGGTGTAACAGATTTGTCTATGGTCTCTTGCGCCCGAGACTTTAATACCAAAGAATAGGTATTTCAATTATTATCTAGGTTTAGATTATTTTGTTTGTTGCTAAAAGACTTCATGGATAAGATTTGATATCTTGGGATGAAGGCCGGTGCTTTGAGAGGGGTGCGAGGGGACGAATTCAACTTGTAGAGGCCCTTATTATTATTAATTAATACATAGTATAAAATAAAGTCGCTTTCCGCGTCTGTCCCTATGTATGCTTAAATCTTTAAAACTATTTAATGGATTTTGATGCGGTTTTTTTTAATAGATAGAGTGATTTAAGAGGAAGGTTTATAAGTATAATACATGCACAATATAGTAATAGATTAGGCGGTACGAAGTTCGCCGGGTCGACTAGTTATTAATAATAATTATTATTACGAGAGTTTTATTATTAATAATTTTTATTATTATGCATCACACTCACAGCCCCTAACTAGATAGATAGATAGATAGATAGATAGATAACATATTTATTTTCACTTATAATACTAATACACAAAACATAAAATACACATAAAAAGACAAATAACAATTTTACATATAAAATGTACAGTTCCAAAAGGTGCGAAAAGTATTACAACTTAAAAAAGGCCCCGACTCAGCATCAAGTCACAGTTTCCTGTAACGCTGGTATTCTGCCGGCACCAAAATGGAGTGAGGGCGAGGTAAAACATAAAGAAGAAAATATAATGTAAAGAGATACTAAGATGTGTAAAGAACTACATATATACTTCAACATTAACAATATAATAATGGTTCCACAAGTCTAACAAAATAAATAAGATTTTTGCATATAATATAAAGGATAGATTACTTATAATAGATAACTAGGAAGAACCTGTATCTATACAGAGATGAACATTACACCCAGACCGGAAACAAACATCTATATTAATCATAACAATGTTCGCCCCGCCGGGAATCGAAACCGGGTGCACACGCATCTCTGTCCACATCACTGCCAACTGAGCTACAGAGCAATTTCTTTTAATTATAATTAAAATGTATTCTTTTTCATCAATTCTTAACGTTTTAACCAATAATTAAACCACAATTATAAGAAGTTAATGCATGCATGCAAAATAATAATTTAAATAATGCAGAACACAAAGCAGAGATAATTACAAATATTGAAAACATTTACGCATGTTGTATTGATCGGTGTGCCGTGGAGGAAAGTTTACTTTTAGGGTTCCGCAGACAAAGTTAACTTCACTTTAAGAGGCATAGCATAGCTAAAGTAGCGCCACCCGAGAAAAAAATTAATATCTTCTAAACTAAGACAAATATCAAAAATGTGAAACAGTATTCCCCTGGATAATGCAGCCTAGTATTTTTAAGGCTTTGTTGTATAGCTTTTAAGTAAAAGACCAAAGACAGCTTCACAGTGTGGCTATAGCAACAATCTGTATATTATTTTGTTCTTTTAAGTTAGGACTACTGTAGTGTGCTCAAAAAATACTAAGCAAAATTATCTTGTGTTATACTGTGCCACATTTTTGCTATTTGCCTTGCTTTAGAAGTTTTTTTTTTTTCGTGAATGGCGCTAGCATCGCGGTAAACTGGCTCTTAAGTACCTTAATAGATTCAGATACCGTATTATTCATAAAAATACAGTAGGTTTTAAGTAGCGTCTACTTCTTCGGTTTGTTGTATGGTAAGTTTTGTGACATCCAGTCTAAATTGACATACGTCAAATAATTAAATTATCTTTAACTTTTTATCAATAACGGGATACCTAGTTAATTACTTTATTCCAATAACTGAACACAATTTAAATAACATTGATTGTGATGGGCACACTTATCGATTAGAGCGATTTATTCCCGGAAGCCCATAAGTAGCTTTTGTTGTGTACCACTGATGGGCAAAAGCCTCCCTCCTTCTATCTTTACTCTAGACTTTTATGTCTATCAGAGATTGAAATACTGTTCAAAAGACAACATGACTTTCCATCTACGGATTAAGAAAAATGCATATGTATACATAAAGTCACGATTTTGATTTCCTTTAAAAATATTACACTTTTTTCATCGATCTTTTCACCTCAGTGGTCCAGGCATGACTGTTAAAAAAACAAAAGAATTTATCGTAGATACCTAATATTAAATAAAATCATTTATTTCAGGCAATATTAACATTACTGGATGTTAAATAATATAAACAGAGGCCCATATCATAAAGCTAAAAATACATAATACTTAATTAAATCTTAACTATTTAGTTACATTAAAATTCCTTGTAGGAAACAACAGTGCTGCATAAATACTATTTCGCCTAAAGACCACAATATGCAAATAACAATCCAATTGCTCAATAAATATTCTAAAAGAACCCAATAACTTCTAAACAAATCGAGCTTTACTCTCTACTTCTAAACGAGCTCTATCTACTCGTTCACTTGTGAAAAAAACACTTGCGCAGTAATGAGATTCTTTGTCTATGAATAGAAAATGGATAAAAAATGCATCTTCTGGCGATGTTGTTTTGTTTTATTTTATAACTAGAGGTTGCCCTGCGATTTCACCCGCGCAGATTTCTCTTAATCACAAAAATTCCGTTTTCTCCCGTTCCCATGGGAATTTCGGAAAATCCTTTCTTAGTGCTCCCCTACACTCCCCAAGGAACCCACTTGCAAAATTTGAGCCCGCTACGCCCAGTAGTTTCGGCTCTGCGTTGTCTGTCAGTCAGTCAGTCAGTCAGTCAGTAACGGAAGAGTTTTATATATATTGATAATACTTATTGATGATGTTTGTAGAGTAAGTTGTGTTGTCTATTGTTTGGTTTGTAGAACTGTAGAAACGCGTCAAGCGTATTATAGGCTCACTCAGAAAGGTAGCAACAAGGGACATTGGCGGTCTAGGACGGCGTAACAAATTTGTCAATGTTCTCGTGCGCCTTAGACTGTATTGCCAAAGAACAAGAGCTTTTTTGCAATACAGAAAAACTGAAAGTGTTACGCCATAGTCAAAACTGTCTTACCATGATGATTGGATACATCGATAAAATGACGTGTCAGAACGTCATCATCACCATTTCAGCCGAAAGACGTCCACTGCTCGCCATAAGACTGCTCCGTAGCTCAGTTGGCAGTGATGTGGACTGAGTAAGCGTGTACACCCGGGTTCGATTCCCGGGCGGGGCGAATATTGATATTATGATGAATATCGATGTTTGTTTCCGGTCTGGGTGTGATGTTTGTCTCTGTATAATATGTTTCGGGCGTCCTAGATACAGGTTCTACCTAGTTAGGGGCTCTGAGTGTGATGTTTTATTATTATTGTTATTATAAGGCATCTCCCTTAAATCGCCACAACGACCGGTCCTAAGCGAGCCTCATCCATGGTAATCCGCAGCCTTCACCAGGTCGTCTGACCACCTAATGAGGATCCTCCTTACTCAGTATCTTTCGGTTTGCGGTCGCCACTCAAGAACTTTTTTTCCCCAGCGACCATCTGTTCTTCAAGCTATGTGCACTGCCCATTGCCACTTAAGTTTTGCCAATTCTTTGGAAAAAAACAACTTTTTTTCTTTGTTTGAACTTGGACAAACAAAAGATGGTGCTTGATTGTTTGGCCCAGAGAGCCATATAATAAAGTAGCGAGTCCTAGAATATGACACCACGAGGTTAATAATTAGTTAAATGACCTAAAATTTAAATTAATGTTTATGATTTCACATTAAATGAAACAAACAAACAACAATGCATAATAAATATAACTATATTTTATGTATCTATTTAAAATTTGTATTTTTATATGTTACAAAATAATAAGTATTTCTTTAATATATATCCCATATAGCCATATCATTAATCATTATCGAGTCAAGACATTTTTAATTACACACTACACATTTTAATTAAACTTTAATCGCAAAATAATCATAACAGTCTACACTTTAGTGCATTAAACAGCTGACATTGGAATAATAACAGAAAAAAATATAATGATAACGCACGGCAGTAATTTGCAATTTCCTCTGATTCGAATAAGTAATAATTATTTATTACTCGACGATTAACTATCCAGAACACATCGGGTATTCGATAAGGTAATAATATCGTAGAAGTAGCCAATATTATTATTATTATTACTAGCCTATGTTATCCCACTGCTGGGCAAAGGCCTCCTTCCCCTCCCTCCACACTTCCCTGTCCTGGGCAGATTAGAATAGAATAGAAGAATAGAAAATGTTTATTTACAGCAACACACACATACATAATAAATACATTAGAAAATACATTTACAAAACAAAAATTAAAACAGTAAATATAACTCAAATAAAAAATAAAACTAAACATGTTGTATGTGTTGCAGTTGCCGTAAAATGGCACCGACTCAGCATATGCTGATTCCCACCAGTCCCTATCGTGTGCTCCCAATTCGTCGCTCCATCGCTTCCTTCGCTTCGCCAATAATATAGGTACCTAAATATATTCAAATTACGAACGCTATGATTAGTTTAGGTACCCAGGTACCCAGTTTTTTTTTGTTAGTTTGTGTACCCTATGCCTTTTTTTATATAAGTTATTTAAACAAAATTGGGAAGTCCATCAAAATAAAATTGGTATGTAATAGGTACAGTGGCGGACACGATCGGCGTAACACTTCCGGTTTTTCTGTATTGCAAAATAGCTCTTGTTCTTTGGTAATACAGTCTAGGGCTGACGAAACCATAGACAAATCTGTTACGGCCTCCTAGTCCGTGACTGTACTTATTAAATAGGTAATAAAGTTTTTTCCTTTTTTTAATTTCTCCATGCATAAAGTTCTTGTAAATCTGTCAAATCAGTTTTTTTAGGAACAAAAAAAACATGGACTTTCGCTAAAAACCAATACAGTAGGCTTCAGAACAAACTTATTTTTCTTTTCATTTGTTATTCAACGATTTCGCTGTTTTATATTTCTCAAATTTAATAATGAAAGTTCCCTAATAAATTGCCTTATCTATTAATACTTATTTTTCCAATAAGTATATATTTATTCATATCTAAGTACAACTGCGTGGCCGTGGTTACAATGCGAGCAATGCGATCATTATCTGTAACAATTTCTATGTTACACCGTTATTGACTTGTTATGTTGTATGCATCTATTGGCTATTTACCGTTTCCAATTTCCTAATAAATAGGTACTTTCATTGATTTCTTCAACTCATTTGAAAATACAGAATGAAATTAAATAAAATTTCAAATTCAATGTTTCAATCAGATGATGATCAGAGGTTTCAAATTCAACCTCATCGCGTCGTGCGCACATAAACTGTGCATAATTTAAATGCGTTCGAGGGTAGGCAATCGTTCCACGGGTGGCTAGAATGCTTCTTCTTCTTCTTCCTCAGCACATATCAGCCCACTGTTGAGGAAATGCCTCTCCAATTATTTTCCAGTTCGTTCTATCGGCTGTCAATCTCATCCAAGTCCTCCCGCAACAGTCTTTATATCGTAGGTCCATCTGACTGGTTGTCTGCCTACACTCCTCTTCCCCTCTCTTGGTCTCCATTCAAGGACGGCTTTGCTCCATCTTTTCTTTGACGGCTAGAATGCAACTTAAATCAAAAAGTAAAAGGTGTAAAATAAAAATATACCTGTCTTATTATATTCAAGATATTGATAGGTAGGCGGACACGGACGGCGTGACACTTCCAGTTTTTATTTATTACAAAATAACTTTAGATTTTTGGTATCTGGAGCGCACGAGACCATTTATAAAAAAGTGTTATATATCAAACTAGAGGCTGCCCCGTGGTTTTTCCCGCGCAGATTTCTTATAAACACTAAACTCCCGTTTTTTCCCGTTCCCGTGGGAATTTCGGGAAATCCCTTCTTAGTGCTCACCTACACTCCTCAAGGAACCCACGTGCCAATTTACAGCTTTCTACTCCCAGTAGTTTCGGCTCTGCGTTGTCTGTCAGTCAGTTAGTAACGGAAGAGTTTTATATATATATTGATGAAAAATGTGTGTTTTTAAAACTAAATATTACACGGTAATTTTTTTTAGGTAGTGGAAATTTTCAGGACTAAGTCTTTGCACGAATACGACTAGAATCATTAAAAAAAAACTTTTTTTTTACTGAGCATTTTTCAAAAAAAATTCTTGTATGGCGCCAGCAAAGCCACCGTAGCTCATTTCTCTGACGCTACGAGTGAGTACGGTTCATTATTTTCAATTTTGTTTTTAGGAATAATTCCTGAGTAGGTAACTACGCCTACTTACCGTGTGTATATTTATAATTTTCCTCCATGATAAAAAAAATAACCGAGTATAATGAGTACTTTAAAAAAAAAGCTGTAGCTACCAACAAATTATGAATACCTATCTAAGTTTGACATGGTCGGTGTTGCTAAGTAATAAATAAAATGCATTTACCTACCCACCTACTTATACAAACGGAAGGACAAACCCTAATAAACTATGTAAAAACTTTTATCTAAAATCAAGATAAAGGAAATAATTACCGGTTGCAACACGGGCAAACCTTTTTGAAAGTTTAAAAAAAATATGCCACTTTTTAAAAACATCATGACGATTAACGTGCATTTGGCGAAAAAATTGTATTGAAATTACTGTTGATTTCCTAAAACAGAAAAATCATAAGCGCCGTATGCACAACAAAAGGAAAAAAACCTTTATTGAAATGTACCTTAAAACTAAAATAGCTTGAAAACGTAACGAAGCAAAATCGAATGTGGAAAAACAGTATTAAAAACACCTCAGTAATCTATGGCACCGTAATCCATTTGCTAGAGCGAAATAGAAGATCTAACGCTCTAACATTTGTAAGAGTGACAGAGATGGTTGTATTTTAGACGGAAGTATCTAACAGTGGTAAGCGGTAGCCAATACGGGAGCTTCAATGGGCGTTTCAAAAGAGGGAAGGGTTTAGTTCCAAATTTAAAATTAAAAAAAATGGTTTGTTATTAAATTTTTTGTGCGTACCCCAGATTATGTTAGTTGTAGGTTAGCTTAAATTGGATTAATTTTGTTTGACCCATCTGAGATTTGATTGCAATTATCTATGACTAGTTAATGTTATAATAGTCGTCGTCGTGGATATCATTGTTGCATGTAATTTTGGGTTTAGGATAAGTTTAAAAAGCCTTTACCTAATACCGCGTTGACTTGAGAACCTCCTCCTTTTTTACGTCGGTTAAAAATTGATCTTAGATTATCTGCATAATTTTTAAACAACTTTCTTAGAAAATTGGTTCAGAAAATCGAAAATTACTTATTGTGCATTCATAAGTTACTAGCTGAAAAAGGCGGAGACAATCGGCTCTACCACAAAAACAGTCAAACTTGGTCTAAATCTCTAGACTAGGTTTAAATCACTAATTCGTCATACAAATTGGCGATTAAGACCGGTCTAACTTTTTTGTGGTAAGGGGGTGTGTTTTCAGAGATACTTACCTACAGATGCAGATAAAAGTTATAATAGATACAGTGGTGGTCTGGATCGGTGTATCACTTCCGGTTTTTCTGTTTACCATAATAGCTCTTGTTCTTTAGTAATACAGTCTAGGGCGCACGGAGACCATAGACAAATCTGTTACACCCTCCTAGACCGCCACTGTTCTTAAGTTTCAAGTAACACTTGTAAAAAAATACAGTTTTTTATGGATACACAATTATAATACTTTTAAAAACAGTTGCAGTATTTTTTAGATTGAATTAAAAGGTAATACCAACTATAAAAAGACTATCATTGCCCACTGATAATGTTCATCTCATTTGTATTATGGCTGGCAACTGATATAATGTACCCTTATTGACATTGCTGATGCTATGAAAATGAAAAAATTTTTATACAATACCAGCTCGGCTGCCCAAATTCAAAACCTAGTAACTGGTGTTTTTGCAAAAAAACCCGTTTTTGTCATTTTTCGACTTACTAGGCGGTATCGATTTGATAAGGACCTTAAAACACCCAGTTTCTTACGTAATTTTAAAAATAAATTTTGCAAGTCTACCCAATTTGGAAAAGTTATTAAAATTTCCATGAAGTACAAATTCTAAACATAGCATGTCGGATTACAAATAAAAAAACCTAGCAACTCAAGCGACTTACTAGGTTTTGAATTTGAAAGCCGACTTACTATGTTTTGAATTTGGCGCCGATTATAAATTCAATTAAAATTTGATGGAATCTAGTAAGTTAAAAAAACAGTAAGTCAAAGAAGGGAAATTTTGCTGAATTAACCACAAGTCGTAACCAAATCGTAACCAAAACTAAATTCTGCCACAAATAAACCATTTGTATAACTTTTAAATGAATCCACTTCAAACAATAACATTTGTCACTCGAAACGTACAGCTAAAAATATAAAATGGTATAAAAAGTAGAGAATTAACTCAGAGATTGTATTAACTAAGTGTGAAATACTATGTTTTGAAATTGTTTTCATTGTCATATCTTGGTAAATTTCCAAAAAAAAATATAGTGGGATCGATTTAAGTGTAACTATAACTTCTAACACGATTACAAGTACTACAAACTATAGTCAACAATATATTCAAACTTTTGGTCAAACACCCAAATCGCTATTTATTACGTCTGGTTTCTTCGGGGCAACGAATTAAAGTGGCCGACCCGTTTTTTGGCTCTCCTGAACATTTTAGTTAAAACGAGTTACTGGGTTTTGATTTTAAGCAGCCGAGCTGTCCCAGTGAACTTAGTATCGCGCCGTACAATTTTATATGGAAAATATAATTTGTTGTTTTTATTAACTTCTTCTCCATTTTTCCATATTTTTTCATCTTTTGAACCTTCCCTGGATCACTGCGAACTTTTTAAAGCCAAAATCAGCTAGATCGGCCCGGCCGTTTTCGAGTTTTAGCGAGACAAACGAACCACGATTCATTTTTACATAATATATATAGTAGATGGCGTCTTCCGACGCTACGGAATACGACCGTAGTCGAACAGAGACAAGACATTACATTTTAACAAGAGTAGGTAGGTAGGTAGTCTTATCGACATAACAATACAAGTGAACAAGTCTAAAATTATTCTGAAGTTTCAAAGTTACCTAAGTGTTTGAGGGTATTATAATATCCTATTTTTTTTTCATATCCTACTTAATGTTCATCAGGGTAGTGGTAATATATAATTTTTCAAAAGCGGCGCAGTAAACAGGATGTTTCTGACAAGGCGGTAATAAATAATAGGACGGATTCAGCTCACCATACCCCTTACAACTTTCCCAAAGCAACATGGGTTAAAATCTTACAAAAAAAAACAGCTATCCTGTACATTGACCCCGTAAGCTGATCGAACCAACGTATGGAACAGCAAATCATGAATGTCACGGTAGGAAAAAACAAAAAAAAAAGTGCTAAAATCTGAGGCTAAAATTATTAATAAGAGACATCTAGTGGCGAACCGCAGCAGTGCTCAGCGGCGTACGCAGCAGTCACAGAGTGAGTCCGTGGACGTCGCGTCGTCTCAGAGTGCGTCGTATTTAGTCGAACGTCGCAGAGTAGCCGTTGCGTTTAGTTCCAAACTACTAGATGGCAGTAAAACATTTTTTTGAATGTTTTTAATTCCCTTCCATAGAAAAATAAATCAATTATAAATTTATTCAAAATATTGTATTTGCTTTCATTAATACATTAAAAATACTGTTAAGAAAACCAAACATAGTATACTTAGGGTGGTATAGGTAAGTAAGGGTTTTAAAAAAATATAGGCTGGTAGGTAGGTATACTTACTTAATATATAAAAGCAAAATTCCAGACAAAATTAAGTAAGCACTTATAGTATAGTAAATACCTAATCAATTTGAATTATTATAAGAAAAAAAAACATTAAAAAAAACATAAAGGCTAGTGAAGTAAGTAGGTAGGTAAGTAAGAAATTTACCATCCATAAATTTGTTTTTTATGTCGAAATAATAAGTGAGGGTGTCAAAATAATAAAGAATTTAATAATTTGTTAAGCTTCAACCCTTGAGGGTTGAAGCTTAACAAATTATTAAATTATTTAACGACATCTACTGTCAAACTGCAGAACTGTTTCCAATCTTAATTTACAACTGTATATTGTGGCCACTAGATTACACTTTTTATTGCTTACTTCACAAGCTGAGGTTAGTAGGTTGTTCCTTGATTAGATAATGGAGTATTTCGGATTCTTCGAGTGGTAACATTTCAAGTAATTCCAGGCGGTTTCATAAGGTTTGTCAGATCTATTTTTCAGGCATTCATCGATCATTTTCTCAACCATTGGACGATCTGTGAAAAAAGTCATACTTCAAAAAAGCGCCTCTAGTGGATAGAGTTATCGTTACTTTAATTAAACTAATATGGTCGTTTAAAAATATAATAGATGGCGGTTTTCTATTAAATTTTTGAAAAATCATACTTAAAAAAGCGCCTCTAGTGGATAGTTATCGAAACGTTTATTTAATAAAATGGTTCAGCAAAAATATTATAGATGGCGTTATTTTATTTAAAAATTATTAACCATAATGGTCCAATAAAAATATAATAGATGGCGGTTTTTAATATCTAGGCTGAAATAGTTTGAAAATAAAACTTGATGAAATTATCTTTGCATCTAACTTGTAAGGCCCAATAACGATCATTTCCAATAACTTTTTATGTGCTTAGACACTAATTGGGCACCCTAATTTTGTAGTAAATGTTTGGGTTTGGACACCCTAGAAGATACAGTTAAGGTTCTGGAGTTAAGAGCTATTCTAGGACTAATAAATCAATATATATAAAACTCTTCCGTTACTGACTGACTGTCTGACTGACTGACTGACTGACTGACTGACTGACTGACTGACTGACTGACTGACTGACTGACTGACTGACTGACTGACTGACAGACAACGCAGAGCCGAAACTACTGGGCGTACCGGGCTGAAATTTTGCATGTAGGTTCCTTAGGCAGTGTAGGTGAGCACTAAGAAAGGATTTCCCGAAATTCCCATGGGAACGGGAGAAAATGGGATTTTTGTGGGAAATCTGCGCGGATGATACCGCGGGGCAGCCTCTAGTATTAAATAAAGACAACTTGCCTGCCTCTTCAACCTTCGAAAGTGCCACATCCATCTTGACAACACCCACAGGGGACATTAGATCGGACTTGACCAGCATACAGAAAGCGAAACGCTTCATCTCCTCCGTCTCAGCCTGAAATTTAATCATTCATTTATGAATACCTACTTATCAATGTAAGCAAATTAGTATTTTTGCATAGTAATGGCGGACACGGATGGCGTAACACTTTTTTCTATGGTCTTGTGCGCCCTGAACTGTAATACCAAAGAACACAAGAGCTATTTTGCAATACATTGTATATAGTTATACATTGCATACATTATGTATATTATAGTTTTACAAGTCGACCAAGCAAACTTCGTACCGCCTTACCTATTACTATTTTGTGCATGAATTATACTTATAAACCTTCCTCTTGTCTCACTCTATCTATTAAAAAACCGCATCAAAATCTGTTGTCTTATTTAGGGACAGACGCGGGAAGCGACTTTGTTTTATACTATGTAGGTATTGATTTTGTTTTATTTTATTTACAAACAATGTGAGCCTTTTGCTTGAAAAATAAACAAGTTGTAACAACAGTCTGTTGTTATATTATTAATACAGAAAAGTCGAATGTGTTACGTCGTCCGTGTCCGCAACAATGAAGTGTTTAAAAAAAAATTACTATTGAAAAAAAATGTATCTTTTATGTGGCCAATTTTAGCAACAAACCGTATATTAATATGACCGTTTAAAAATATTAACCCTCTTATTCATAAAAAGTTAAAGAGCATTTTAGTTATTTGACGTATGTCAATTTAGACTGGATGTCACGTATTTACCATACAACAAACCAGAGAAGTAGACCTCCAGTAACGCTACTTAAAATCTACTGTATCTTTATGAATAAGACGGTAAATTTTGAATCTGAAAGCTACACAACAACCAGTGCCTTTAAAAAATCGAAGCAAGAAAATCTGAGGCATCATCATCAAACATTTTTTATATATCGGCCATGGTTTAGAAGGTTTTTTATTTTCGAGATTGGCGCTAGTATCCAGGGTGGGGCCGTCTTTACCCTGTAAATCCATTCTAGACTCATCCTAAGAACTTCTTCATCCTAATAATAATAACTCATGTAAGTACTTACATGTAAATTGAAGCAATGAATAAATGAAATGAAATGAAAACTTACGCTCCAGTCACCCTTCGCCAGCTTCTCCAAAGACCCTGGAGGCAGCTTCGACTCCTGGACACACTCCTCGCGACGTTTGTTCAACATTTGCATCTGTTCCTCTGTGAGACACTGGAAATCCATACTCAATATTATAAATAAGAAGGTAACTGTCTCTAACTGTTTCTCGCCTTCACGATAAAACTACTGAACCGATTTCAATGAAATGTGTAGATAGTCTAGACACAGATTAAATAATAGGTACTGAGAAAACATCGATGTTAACTCGATGTTGATATCGATAGCTCAACATCGATGTTTGATGATCATCGAAAAACATCGATGCTTTTTTACAGACATTGATAGCGGTTAACAAATGTTTTTTTTTCATGTTTCGTTGCTTTCAGAAATTGATAAAATTATCTGTGGATGCGTTTATTTTATACATTACGGATTTTGTTGAGGTTTGTTGATCGTACCTTTGAGAAATCGATTTCTTCTAGGGGCCCGAATTCGATCATCGATGTTTTGTCTCTTATCATCGATGATCATCGAACGTCGAGCGTGAACGTGAACATCTAGCATCCCTAGTTCAGCGTGGCGATTATTGCAAAACCTCTACAATGTTCAGTTCATCTTTGTGGTGATTTGTGGGGGAGGTCTTAAAATTGTTCATAGTTACCTCAAAGTTTTTGTTCTTCGTATTCTCACTTAGTCGCCCTTATCGACACTCATGAGAGGAAATTTGGGGATGGTATTTTATGCTACCACCACACAGCGCAATTTGACCTCAATTTAATGTTTAAACTGTTTAAAGTAATGTTCTTACCTGAACCACAGTAGCAGCGAAGAGCCCAAACGTTATAACTTTCAACATTTTCGTTTTACTTCTTAGATTCTTGACTGAAGAAAACAGTGCTAATGCTTGAAAACATGCTTTGGAAAATGCTTTTATATACCCTTTTGAAAGCTACCTAAAGCTGTTTGACCACTGCGGTTGATTTTAGTTAGACAGCGTCCGAACGAAGGTTTTGGTTCGAAATTTTTTCACTCCGTTTCAGAGGCTTTGAGGAAAGTTTACATGAAATATCTACATTAATTAAATTATTGATAAAAAAGTAAAGTAACAAGTAAAAAATGACTTAATCAATATAGGATACAAGATATCGCTTATTGAAAGTCAATTAGACTAATCTAATTAATATTGATACCTTATTTGGTAAAGTGTCCTATACTGCTAGAGACGAGGTAGTTCAGGGTGCCCACCAATTGGCTCGGGCAAACAAATATTTGCCTTGCCCTACGACTTTAATATTAAGGCATCACTCTCAGAACCTTTAATTAGGTAGAGTAGAACCTGTATCTATATCTAGAGTTTGTGAAACTCAAAAACCCTCAATGATATTAAAATGTATGTTGGTGGTCATATTAGTTTTTCTTTAACAAAGTGTGTTTCCAGTTTTGTAATCAGTTTTTCGTAAAAGAAAGTCTGATTACAACCTGTTATAAATTGGTGCAACTGGTGGAAATATACCCTAATCCCGATAGTTTCATAATACCATGCTATGAATGATCGATTGTTCCCTTGGTCCTATTCAAAACAGGAGTCATATTACATTTAATATTCTTTTGTTATAAAGTGAAATTGATATCGTGAACATAATTATCACACACATCGTGTCCTAGAGGTACCAAAATAAGTTTTATTCTTTTTCTTTCCGTGTTTTCCTATATGAAATCACTCATAATGATAAATCCAGTTATAGTCTGATCGAGCTATCCTGACTTTTTTTTCGTGATTATTATATTTAATGTGAAAAGTCAGTAATAAATCAACGACTGTAACAACTTATCATAACCGTACCCTTATAATGCAGAGAGATCACAGAGATCACTCTCCGTATATCAGAATACAGGAGCTATACCCATAATCATAAAAAAATGAATTAATTTCTAGTTGATTTATTGATTCGGCAGTTAGTTTTAAGTTTCATATTTTCTCAATGTCCATAAAAAAATTACTGACAAAATATAATTTTTACTAAAAAAATCACTACAAAAATAACAGTCTGAGCAAAATAAGACAACGAAACAATATCAAAATGAACCGAAATTCAAACTGAACCCTGCATAATAAGAGACAATCTTAAATCCGTAGACTAGCCCTGAACGACAACGATCTTGGTGATGTAAAATTTCAGAGTAAACTCAGAGAGATTACGAAAAGCAATTTGGTTTCCAAATTTTGTCCTTGATCGATGGTGCTCGATTAAATTCGGTGTTTTTCATTATTTATAGGAAGATGGCGTGTTTTGGGTCCTTCTCGTGGTAGCACTTGACGTAGTTCCAGGCGGTCTGTTGAGGCGTGGTGCCTTTGTTTGCCAGGCAGGTGTCGATTAGCTTCTCAACGTTGGGCTTGTCAGCTGAAAATAATAGGTCATACTTTAACATCTGATAGATAGAAAGTTGAATAGCACTGTTTTATAGGCCTCTTAAGAAGGTGTTTATCGATTTACTAGAGCCAAAAGCGAATTAATCGATATCTTCTTAACCATGAAAACCATCAATTAAAAAAAAATTAACTAATGATCCACTATGAATAATGATCTTGCCCAGTGTTTATGCAAATAAATGACTGTTTACTGATAAGAATTTTATAGCACTGTTGTTTAGTTATAAGGTTAAAGATATAAAAAATACATGTTTGTTGTTAAAAGTGGCCAATTTTTCGAGGTTGGCGCTAAAGTAATCCCTCTTAATAATACAAAAATGGCGTGCCTTGCAGTTTGTAGTGATGTCGACAATCGTGCACCCTAGATACAGCTTCTTACCAGTTACGTTATCGTTAGTTATTATGATAAAACATAGGTATAGCCTCCACCGAACGCTGTTTCTTGGTGTTGTGGACCTTAAGTTATCTGAGATAAGGAAGTTTTTCTCTCACCTGGGTTCGGGACCTTAGCCAGAGCGACATCCTTCCTGAACTTTCCGTCCTTGGTCATCAGCTCAGACTTGATCATCATGCAGTGGGCGTATTTCTTTAGTGGCTCGTTTTCCGTCTGAAAGATTTGTTGTAAAGTCAGAACAAGGACATAAAATAACTAATCCCATGCCTATATTCCCGAAAGTGTAAGCAAAGGCATAATAGTGCATTGAGCTGGACCCACGTTTGCCTGAGTTTTTGCTTTTACAATCGTGACGAGGGGCCAGCCGCGGTTATAACGACCAGTACTGCGGCCGGGAACAACGATCGTGATTTCTTTGAGATATCACCTGCCAGGGCGTCGAACCTACAAACCTTCCGTACCATATTCCATGGCACCACTGCGTTATGGAGGCGGTTCAAGGAACTTAAAAGCAATCAAATACTCAAATACCTAATTAAATTTATTGTTCGATATGCTTGGTTTTTTAAAGTTTTTTTTATAAAACCTAAGACTTTGTTAATATTGTGAAGCTTGATCAAGTCAATGTTAATTACTGCTTCTACCCCGATACCAGTGGCAAAGGGCTATGAAGGATTCGATAAGTAAATTAATGTGCCCTACCTTAAAGTCCCCAGTCTTCAGTTTGTCGACCAGCTGAACATCGACCTTGGTCTCCGTAAGGCACTCCGTCTTGTGTTTCTTCAGCTTCTCTTTTTGTTCCTCGGTGAGGGCCTGGTGTAGAAGCAAGATTAATATTTTTTTCTTTGACAATTACTGTAAGTCCCATGCCAACAATAGGGAGCCTCTCGAATGAGATAAGGATTAAGTATGTACTAGTAGGCATTTAATTTAATAAGTGGCCTGATAAAATAATGTCAAAGCTCCTGAGTGTCTGGGGTGACAAGCGATCATAGTTCGCCACAGCAGGAAATCTTAAATATATAATACTTTCGTTTGCTAATGCCTTCGGGTAAATTTACATTGTGTCCATAATATCTATGAAATAATAACTCATGTACTTACATGTAAATTGAAGCAATGAATAAATGAATTGAAATTGAAATGAATCAATTCCGAAACTCTGAAGTTACATTCCACTGAACCATGAAGAAAGTCAGGGTCAAAAGCTTGGCATGCAAAGTAAAGAAAGCCGGTTTTAGTATGCTAAGATCTGGGCACTTTGTTCCTAATAAATAGTCGTTTATTGATAGTATTCCACATACCTCACTGACCGGGAAGCAAGGAGGTTTTCTTGGACAACTACCGACTAAGACCTATTTGCAAAGCTTGAAGACAATCATATGCAGAAGTAACTTACCTGAGCCATAACCAGGCAGACAGCGAACACGAATAAGGTCTTCATGATGATGTGTCTTCAGCAGGATCCAGAACAAGTCTGGTCGTTGGTCCCTCGGGCTCTCCAATTTATACCCCTGCCGGGTTTTGAACTTGGCAATTTTACGATTGCGAATTATTGTGAGGCGATCTGCGCTGGATTTGCAGGGGTGTGACATTGTGACATAAATTTAATAATAATAATAATAACGGAGCCCCTAACTAGGAAGAACCTGTATCTAGGATGCCCGAAACATATAAGTACAGAGACCAACATTACACCCAGACCGGAAACAAACATCGATATTCATCATAACAATGTTCGCCCCGCCGGGAATCGAACCTAGGTGCACACGCTTCTCAGTCCACATCACTGCCAACTGAGTTTCGGAGCAGTCAAATTATAATAGTGGTAGTGGTACTCATAAGGATCCTCAATTTTACCGCCTGACCGTTGATTTTTGTCTTGGACAGGTTTTACCGGATACGGGGCTGGTAATGACCAACAAGAATAATAAAAAAACTCTCAAAAATTGCAAACGTTAGTAAATAACAAAAAAAAAATGACCAATCATTATCATCATCATCAGCCTGTAAGAACCCACTGCTGGACATAGACATAATCGACCAATTAATTAATATTAAATATAACCAGCATTAATGGAATAGGGGTATTGCATACAATGTGGTTATCATCACTTCAGCCAAAAAGAAGTCCAATGTTGGACATAGCCTCCCCCAGAGCTTCTCTATAGGACAAACGATGTGGGAGGGTTTTGTTTTAATCGACATTATTGGCAGGTGGTTTATCGATTGCAATAAACGTTTAGTTAAACTTTCAATGAGGGACGCCCAACCTTCGGAAGTTTCTATACGTCGCCTTGTAAGAACCCCATGGGAGGAGATGGGGTGTTGGTATTCTATGTCGCCACAACACGGCCAATTTGGTTGAAAAATTATTTACTTACAGTTTCAGTTTTAGTGTGACACCCCTGCCAAGCAGTGGATTTGCCTAGAACGATCCAGATCACAAATCGGGCCCTGCAACGACCTTTTATTATACCAGCATTATATCGCCAGCCGCGAATTAGAATATCCTGTTTACTTCTTCGACTCGTATGACGCCTTGGTACTTTGAATTTTAAAATATGTAAGTATTGCTATTGAGTTTTTATTTTATTTTCAAAGATTCTTGTTGGTACTCTTTAAAAGATAATAGAGATCAGTTTGCATTAAACTTATTCATAAAGATACAGTATATTTTAAGTAGTTTTACTGGAGGTCTACTTCTTTGGTTTGTTATATGGTAAACTAGTCGACCCGGCGAACTTCGTAACGCCTAACCTATTATTATTTTAAGCATGTATTATACTTATAAACCATCCTCTTGAATCACTCTATCTATTGAAACAAAACGCATCAAAATCCGTTATGTAGTTTTAAAGATTTAAGCATACATAGGGACAGACGCGGGAAGCGACTTTATTTTATACTATGTATTGATACGTGGCATCCAGTCTAAATTGACATACGACAAATAACTAAAATGCTCTTTTTTTTTTATGAATAACAGGGTTTTAGGTTTTATAGTTTGTATACATACCTATGCCACAGTATATTATAGATTAATTAGTACAGTATGGGCACTCCCTGCCTCCCTCAACAACTGTGGCGCTCCCGCTTTCGGTTACCTCTCAGTTATCGCTCAGTAATACATCAGAAGTTTACAAATTGTGATGGTGACCTTATCACTCGAAATGATTTTTTCCTTAAAAGCTGTTCAAAAAAAAAACTTTCGCTTACTTTTTAACTTTTTTAAAAGTGGGACTATTAATTCGTTAACCGTTATTAAAAATTGATAGTATTAAGTATTTAACCCTTAAAAAGGTAATGCCTAGTCCCTTTTAATTCAACAGTTAAGAGCTTACACGGTGCGAAACTAGCGCCACTTCCGATAAATAATTAATATCTTCTAAACCATGGCCGAAATCAAAAATATGCGTCATGCATGACTCCCTAGAAAATCTTGCTTAGAATTGTTAAGGCCCTGTTGTGTAGCTTTCAGGATAATGATCTTAGAAAAAACCCGTTTGTTGCCTAAAGTGGCCACTTTAGTTTCGTAAAAGAATATTTCTATGATCATTATCATAAAAGCTACGCAAAAGAGCCTTAAAAATTATAAGCAAGATTATCTAGGGAGTCAAAGACGCATATTTTTTCATTTCAGCCATGGTTTAGAAGATATTCATTATTTATCGAAGTGGCGATAGTTTTGCACCGTTTCGCCCCTTAAAGTGCAATAATCTGGGTCACTCTGCTTCTGTTGAGGTAGGCGAGTTGAATGGATAAACTGCCATGTCCTGCATTTATTAGCTGGTGCATTTTATTTAATTTTAGTTTGATGCATTGTTAATATTGCATAAGAAATCTATAGCGAAACGCTCTGAAAAAAGTATCTTCTCAAAAACCAATCATAACCAAAATTTCTAGTACTAAAAATGTCTTCAATATAAAATAAAATTTTAGTCTTATAAACTTCTATTTACATGGCAATAACCTGTGGGCAATAAGAAAAAAAAATACATTTATTTTTCTAAGCCGAAATATGAAGCGCCATCTAGTATAAAATTTACACAACAAGATCGTGCTATTTCCATGAAATCTTTCAGTCCTTCAGCCTTGCTAATATTTGAAAATTAGTTAGGTATGAACTGATTCTCCACGTTTGCTATGGAAATGGTAAAAGTCTAGTAGGTAACATAAAATTCAAATTTTTTACCGCATTAGATAAGCAATTATTGGTAAAAACAATAAATTATGTAACAAAATGCAGTAATTTTTCTACAAAACAAACTTCACAGCAAGTTAGACCCGCATTGCGCATGACGCAATATGAACCCTAAAGCTCACTTCACTTTGATTACCACTGTGCTCCCGAAAAATACAGGCCGAAAATAACAGACTGATAAAAAGAAGAAAAATAGATAGTAAAACAAAAATGAGGCTTAAAAGAACGTTATGATATTCGATTTATAAATTAAAAAGAACAAGAGAACCGAAGGTATTAAAAAGAAGTGTCTTTGGTAAGTGATTTTTCACGAATTATTAGGTTTTGTTTTATATTTCTAAATCTAAAATCTAAAAATGTTTTTTGAAAAAGTTATTATTTCAGTATTTTGTTAGCAGCTCTACTTTACAAAATTATATTATACCTATTTTAGTAAAATTTTGTATAGATAGTTGCTTCTTCTATTAATATTTTGTTGTGAAAATGTTCCTTTATCTTATAAAAGTACTCAAGTACAATTAATAAAAACACAAGGATATAATTTCATAAAAATAATATTTTTTACCCTCAAAACGAGGATATTTACCTTGATAATTAACTTTTTTGGAAAACGGAGGATAAATAACATAATAATGTTGTTTATTTAGGTGAAAGTTAGAAAATGGTTTAAATGTGTTCTTAAAATAAATAATCTTTCCTTAAGGCTATGACAATTTAATATAAAGCTAGACCTCATAATTTAAGTACTACAAAGTCCTACAAAGTTTTTTACATACTCTACCTATATTTGGTTATAAATTCAAATTCATTGGTAAGCGTTCATTCAACATTTTTATCTCATCATACTTACAAACTTTCGAAGATATTAATTAATATCTAATGACCTATAGGTATTATTGTAAAAAAAGCTGTATTTACTGATAGTAGGTTGTCCCTTAGTCAGTCAGTGAGTAACGTTTAACTGCAAGCACCCTACAATAATATTTTCATAGAAAACAATAGCAGAGCTATTGTATAATATTCGAACATGGTGACAAAATATAATAATATCGATCGATACAATCAGCAAATGACCCTTTACAATGTGTGACACGGAATTCCTAATAAGCCCGCTTAGAAAAGCACAGCACGAAACAAGGCCCTGTCTGCAGTGCGGGTCCCATCGATTTGCTTCAATGCGCATGCGTGGAGACCTCGCTCACGTCATACGTCAGTGGCTGGAGAAAACTCGGCGCCCGTGGTCCGCGGACATACCCAGCCATGCCGAAACCAACGCCGATCGAAGACCTGGTCATCCCACCACAGGACACGAAAATATGTGGGACTATCTGCATCTGTCAGATGACAGCCGTCCTCAGTTCCGTCGCTATTGTCTACCTCACTGTAGCTATCTACATGCCTTACACGCGAGCTATAGCCTCTGGCATCGACCCGACCCCGATCATGTGCACCACAACCAGAGCTGTCAACAAGGATAACTGTGAGTGGGGTTCTTGTGGAGAATGGTGCTTGAGCAAGACTTCCGGTGCGTGCATACAAATCTATGTCAATGTCAGAAAGAATGGATCGTCGCTCTTGCTAGCTGAATGCGGAGCCGCTGCCAACAAAACATGCTACGGTATCGATCAAGAAAACGCTAAGAAGTATCACTGCATCAGAGATGAATGCCGCAATCTAACTGGCACCTTCAACTGTACTGAAGGCAAATGCATAAACATAACTGATGCCTTCGAGTGTGCGTTTAGGGAAACAGATCCACCGTTAAAGTGTTCTGGACGTCGCGGGAAAATAACGTGCATAGACGTTCACGGTCTGTTTTCGTGTAACCGCGGTACGTGTCGAAAAATAAAGACCCCATACAACTGTGATCGACGATGCGTCGATATCCCTACTCGGAACAAAAACGTCATCGTTCTAAGTGGAGACAGAGTATTTTTGGCTCGCTGCAATAAACTAGCTTTAGAGGACAATGGAACTGTTGTATGGAACGACTCTGGCGAAGAAGTTCTCATGCTTTCATGTCACGCCGTCCATAATGGATCGTTGGGCGTCGTCGCCGTTGATTGCATAAATGCAGCGCTCCTGCCCAAAACGGAAATATCAGATTTGACCAATTTCACTTATCTACAGTACTTATACCAGTCCCGAGCAGTCCCTAATAGGCTAATCGCGCCATCTGAGGTCGAATTGACTCTGGCAAATGACAGTCGCCTTATGATAAATTTGGAGGGTTGTGTAAACACATTAGCTGATGAATGCAAGCAGTTCCTCAAGGACTTTGGTCGTGACGGGACAGACCATAACGCAAAAGCGCGTTTCCCTTGCTTCTACATGGAGAATAGTCCTGATACGGTCGTTGCAAGATTTGATTTAGAGACAACGTACCGTCAGTTTTTGGTTGCGTTGGTGTTGCCAACAGTGTTGATCGTGGTGTCATGCATAACTTTGTTGCTATGTCAAAAGACTGTGGAAGTTGGTGACGATGCTAAAATGCGAATAAAACTGTGCAAAGCTGGCGCTGCAGAGACGCAGCCGAATCCGACAGATCCTGTGTCTCCACTCTGAGATCAGTCACGTGAGGGTTTTATTATAATAGTATTAAATTCGAGGATAAGATAATAGCTTCAATTTTATTACTAAACATTAACTTTTAAATCAAATATTGTCAGATAAATAGCCTTTTACTGATTTAATTTCCCGGGCGAAGGTATATAAATTCTGTTCTAAGTATATCTTATCACTTAATTAACTACTTACCTAAAAATGAGAACAGAGCTGAGACAAAGTTATACAGAGAAATCAGCACAGTTTGCCTTCACGCATGCGCTTTAAAATCTTTAGTTGTTATATTTAAAAAGTTGACCCAAATTAATAATGTTATATCCATCCGCCGATAAGAATGTGCCTTTGTTCCGGTTGCACTCTACGAAATTGAGGTTTATAAAAATTACAAAGATGGTTCAAAAAATATCTCTTTATTATGATTTAACGAACTATTGAGACGTGTAATTTTAAAAGACATGTTTATAAGTTTAAAACATTTAGCTTCAGGTAACTCTGTCCTTATGTCAAGGTCAGCCGTCCTTCATGTGGTAGGTTCTTTTTCACGAATAGCGTGCTCTGTTTTCATGAATATTACATATAATTCAGAACAGACGTGTTACCTTAATGATTTACAACAAGCCAGTAAGAAATCGAGCAACGCATTAAATATGCAAGTTTGAACTTTGAGTTGAGCGCCATTCGATTGATTCGTTTTTGAGAGTACAACTTTTCTTCCTTACTTGTAAAGGTCAAGGAGTCTCTTACATCAATTTTCGAACAAATTCTTGTAACGTTAAACAAAATTAGTCCAAAAAACTGGATATAAGTAGGTTGGCTTCATTGGTTAAGGATACAAACAGCAAACTAGCTTTTCTGAATATAAATAAATAAAATGCTATTCTTTTTCTTTCCAGGCGTTCCCCTCCTGCAAGAGGGACCGGCTAGTTCCTTAAGAGACGATTAATTACTTGCAATGCCACTACAATAAGCAAACAGCCTGAAATCATTGAGTCCAATGTCTTCTATAAGCAGATCCCGTATTAGCCTATCACCAGCTGCTTCAGAAAGGTCGACCCTGCCTATGGGCGCATCAGGAGACGCCCCAAGCCCAGACCTAAAGTCATTGGAACCAACGAGAGAGCAGCTTCTAGCACATTTCTTTGAGAGATTCAAATTCTACACCTCACTATGCCTTGGCACTTCAGCAATATTGGCCGTCTTCGCATTTCTTTTCCTCATACCATTTGTGGTTGAGCCAGCAATACAGACAATTTTAGCGGAATTCGTACCAGAAGCAGGAATATGCTCTGTTTCAGAACACGTACAAGCTAATACACTTACTAATTGCACTTGGGCGTCATGCAGAGAAGGCTGTACAACAGCCCACACGAAGTGCCACAAGATTCGTGTCAATCTAGCTAGGATACCATTTACTGAGGATGCTAAAGTACCACAAGAATGGGACGAGACTGACTTAAAATTCCTTATAAACCCTGAGGGTTGTGGGTATCCTCCAAGAGTGAACTGTTCTGTTTTCGCCCGTGACTACGCTGGACCCACAGCTCCTAAGATCTTCCCTTGCTTCTACAGCCTTACTAGACCAGATCTGGTAGTTGCGAGGTATTCTTGGGATTCTACTATCAGAGGATTGATATTGGCCCTGGTCCTTCCGACGGTCGTTTTCATCTTCAGTCTCAGCGTGTTGGCTTATTGGCACTGCCATTGTTGCGACAGAGCTTGCAACAGACGGGTCCATGCCGAGTCTTACACTAGTAAAGAAGAGTAAGTATTTTCATTGTCTATCGATTAGATTTATTTGTTGTTTTAGAAATTTTTAGAGTTTTAGAGAAACAACTGAGAACTAGTTATGTAGAGTAATGGTTATGCAGTTCTCAGGAAAATAAACGAGTAAACAATCATAATTACGTAGTTATCATAAAGTAAAGTACAAAATGCAATTTCAGATCCGACAGAAGTTTCAACAACATTGGAACATTTTAAGTGTTAGTAAAGTATTTCCAAGATCGTTTGCAAGTATTTTCATCTGTTATGAACTTTGCACTATACAATCTATCAAAATCGCAACCTCTTCCTTATTTAATATCCTGTATATGCGTCAGTTCAGTAGTAATCTTCAGTGATTTTAATTCCACAATTCCACATTGATATTAATGACGATTTTAGCAAAATTTTGCGGGACCACTTTTAGGAGTTATATTAAAAATTGGTTTAAAAACTTGCTGTCAAAAATAATGTCAACTGACTTCTTGATTTGCGGAGGATGCCTAATTTGTTTTTTTGCAAACTTATAGACCACAGTTATCATATTTTTATATCCATATAAAAACGCCTTGATAAAACTTTTCAGCAGCTCTAAACTCGTCATGCATGAATGTGGATGAAAAACACTTTCATTAGGCACTTTGAGATTACCTATTAGTGCAAATTTCATTTCGCACGATCTTTGAAATAATACTTCTGTCTTGACTTTGCACTCCTGAGATCTTCTTTAGATTTAGTTTACTGCTATAATAATTTGCTTCTAGAAAAATCTAGTTTTTTTTTTACTTACCCAGTGGGTGCATAATAAAACCGATTCCACTATATTTTAGAGGTTTCTTCCTTAAAAACTTTTTCTAAATTATAAAACATTTAACCATCGGAAGCTGTGTTGCAGATTTTTCTATCTCAAACTATTTTAAATGTATGGTTGAAAAAATTTTTTTTTGTATTATGGGCATAACAAACCAATCTTGTAAATAAAACTATGCTTATTTGTAGTTTAAATTGTGTTTTTGCCTGATAAAGTGTTAAATTCTATTTCTATCTAATTTAAAATACGTAACAAAAAAAAACAACGTATTTGAACATAGAACGTAATTTTTTCTTTCACTAATCAATGACTTGAGCAAAAAAAAAAAATATTTTTCTGTTTTCCAGCAGTAAACTCCTCTGCGAGCTGGACGACGAGCCAAGCGACGACGTGTTCTGACGCCAAGTGACAGCCCGAAGACGTCACTACAACCGCTCACTCGGCTACGCGCAGTTGTAGTGTAGTGATGTTGCAAATAACGTGAATCGTTTCCATGCTCATTGAAATTATTTATTGATGGGTTGCTTCGAATGAGACGAGTTTGATATGGATCAGTTTGATCTTGGTTTTTCATAGATTTAGGAAAATTTTCGCCCAGCAGTGGGCTGATACTTATGCTTCAGCAAGAGCAATGACTCTAAGTAAGTACTTGTTTTCAAACTAAAAAGGACTACTCAAAAAAATTGTTTAATGATTAATAAGTTATTCGAAGCAACTCATTAATAAAAAATATTAACGCAGGTTATGAATACTATTCAAGCTTTACACCTACTAATTAGTATTTTATCTTCTGACGCTTGATTAAATGGTTGTGGTTGGTGGAAAGGATATAACCAAACTCTAGCGCTATTCAACAAATCTGTATCGATTTTTTTTCTTCTTTTAAAAAAAATTGGCTGTTTTTTTTTATTGGTAAAAGATTAATTCTTTTGTTTTTTAATTATGAACATGGTAAGCACGATGAATTCACCTGCATACTTTTCGGTAGTTATTTTAAAAACCACAGACTATAAAAATTTAGTTTTAGCGCTGGAGTGCAGATCGTTGCAAAAAAAAGGAAAGATTCAACAAAAGAAGTCTAGGGCTGTCACTAATAAAATGTAATTTTAAATAAAAAAATAATACTGTATCATTAATCCAATAATGTAATGTGCGTGACAGGCATTGCTAAAGCTTTAATTTAAATAAAAAAAATGTACTTAGCTTAAAACGTCTCTTTAGTCAAATATTGATCTACGCCGGAGTTTTCTTTTTAGAATAATAAAAATATAATAAAAACTCGTAGTTAGGCTGCGTGTTTATTAAATTTTGTATTTAATAAGTAGAATTTAATATTAAAATCTTTATTAGATTTTTTAGGAAGGTAACCCTTAATTATGATCTCTTTTTGGCTTTAACCGAGTATAAATATTGTAAATTTTGATTCGATGAACGGGCTCTACTAGGACAGCAAAAGCTAAAAGCAGTATTGCGAACTGTGAGCTGAAAGTTTTTCCTACCCTAGTATTTTTTTCAATCAAATTATTTTTCTTATGCTTCAAATATGTAGTTTGCAGTGATAATAGTATCCACTCCGAATCATGATGCATGGCAAAAAAATTGTATGTAATCTATTGTAACAATAGCCTACATTAGGGCGTATTTACGTACAAAGCTGAAACAAGCGGTTATGTCAGCGCATGTATTTTCTATACATTTCTCGAACCAGCGCAAACAAGCGCTTATGTTCCGTGAATACGCCCATAAGTACGTTAAGCAGAGGGCCTATTACGACCGCTTTTGCAATATTGAATTGCGTCCTCTTTGCGTTTTTTTTTTGTATTGACTTTGACACTTGGAGGACGAAAAGCAATATTGCAAATGCGGCCGTAATAGGGCCTCTGTTCCATTGAGACACGTCACATTAAAGCTAGAGGACTAGAGTGGGTTTGTGAGCTGCTTTACAACTTTTGTTATCTTATTCATGGGATACATGAATACGCCTTACTGGTGTCGATGGTCGCTGTTTTCGAATACTTAGGTACGACAGGAGGTTTTTAGATTTTATATTCACATATAACCCGCGCGCGATAATTTGACACCTGGTTTCAAACGTAACGATAACAAAAAAAATTATAACAGCATTCCTTTGCTTTACTCTGAAACTTAAGAAAAAATATGTGAAAAGGTAACAGCGATGCCAACACTAATCACTACTGCAGGACCCCAAGTTTCTTAACTAAAAACGATCGACTTGTAATTGTCTTTTTAGCGTCTTCGTTAACCATTGCTGCTTTAACATAGGCAATTTTATTGCACGCCCAAAGAAAATAGCAATGGTTAACGAAGTCGCTAACAAGACAATTACGAGTCGATCGTTTTTAGTTAAGAAACTTGACCCCAAAGACGAGAGCAAAGCCTCGCGCGAGATAGTAGGAGTTTGGAGACTGCCTGCGTAGCATGACGGACCATTTGTCGAATCGTTCAATATTTGTGATCGCTTTTAACATTTAAATGCAGGAAAATGTATGGAGACGATCGATAAAAGTGACAGATAGATACGACAAATTCGACAAATTGTCCGTCATGCTACCACCGCAGGTGTCAAGTTATCGCGCGCGGGTTATTGGTATAATTAAGTTAGAAAAAGTACTATTTAATTTTAATTTGTCTAAATTAGTTGCTAGTTGCTACATTTTTACTTCTAAATAGGAAAATCCTGATGAAATTAATGCACAAGACACATTGTGTTCGCTAGTCAGTAATTTTTAATTATATAATAAAAAAATGTACAGCTTTTAGATATTTTACCTAGATATTATAATGTTTACTCGAAAATTTTGTGAAGCCTCCAATAATGTTTAATTTCTGCCAATAATAAGCCTTTTTAGTATAAGTACAAATTAATAATATTATTCAAAAGTTCTTTAAATTTATTTAGGTATAAGTTTAATGTTTTAAAAGAGGTCCAATATTATTTATTAATTAATTTATTTATTGTTTACCAGTCGACCCGGCGAACTTTGTACCGCCTAACCTATAACTATATTGTGCACGTATTACTTATAAACCTTCCTCTTAAATCACTATCTATTAAAAACATACCGTATCACAATCCGTTGCATAGTTTTAAAGATATAAGCATACATAGGGACAGACGCGGGAAGCGACTTTATTTTATACTATGTATTGATTTATTATGCTATATTATGTACCAAACCAAAGCGAGAAAATGTTGCAAACAACGGTTGTTTATACTAATAAGCCTCACTATTTACTATTAAGAAATTTGTAAATAATCTAGTAATTATTCAAATTCATTAAAATAAAATTGCCTGTGCAGAATTTTCAGTACAATAATCACGTATCATTAATTATTCATTATGAAATAAAGAAAAGCTTAATTTTATAATATTTTTGTTTTATGTTTCTTCTTACCCGACATAGGTACGGCGAGGGCTTAAGGAAGGGCTATATTGAGTTTGTGTACAGGGGCGGACTAGGACGGCTTAACAGTTTTGTCTATGGTCGCGTACGACTTAGACCGTGATACTAAGGAACAAGAGGTATTTTGCAATACAGAAAAACTGGAAGTGTCACGTCGTCATAGATCGCCACTGTACGAGCGGTGGTAGCCCAGGGGTCTCTATAGCTTGATTATTTTATCCTCTGTGGATCCGTGGTTCGATACCCAGAGGCGGCACATACAATAAAGTCTTTTCAGTCTTCACAATGACACTTTAATAAAGGGCCATGTAATCGAGAAAAATTGATTGAGAAACACGTTTATATAAAATTTAAAATTGTTGGTAAACGCTTCAAACTTACAAACCTTCAAATTATTTGTTAAACACGTAAAATTTTACAAATAATTTGGTCGGATAGTTGTTTAAGCGTTGCTTCCGAAACTACGTGTTTTAAAACAATAATTGAATAAACTTATAATAACCGTACAACGTTGCCGGGCTTTAAGCCCACCCTTTTCATCTAATTTGTGAACTTGACATTGTCAAAATACTCCTCTAAAGCGGAGTCAAGTTAAATTAAAATAATAAGAATTTGGTCGTTTACATGGCACAGGACTGGAGCTAGAGGTCGCAGAGCTGAACACAAAGTTCGAGCGATCTCCCGTGACCCCCTTGCAAACAGCCGAGATGGACACCGGCGGGGTTTTAGTGGGGGCGAACCCCACATAACCCCCCGGAGCTGCAGGGGAGAGCGCAGTTTTTCTGCCTAAAAAAAAAAGGACTGGAGCTAGAGACCAGGATCCCAAGTTTCCGAACTCAAAACAAAATCATCGACTCGCGTTATTGTCTTGTTAGCAACTTCGTTAACCTTCAATTTCTGTTGCACGCCCAAAGAAAACAGCTATGGTCATCAAAGTCGCTGACAAAAAATTACTATTCGATCATTTTTAGTTACGAAAATTACCCCTAGTGAGTAGGTTTGCTGTATCGTCCATCGTCCTAATAATGTTGATGGTCGCCGTTGCCTAATATGTCGAGATATCTCTTCAGTGTATCATCATCATCATTTTAGCCGTAAGACGTCCACTGCTGGACATAGGTCTCCCTCTTGGCTCTCCATCTGTACCGATCGCAGGTGGCCTGCATCCAGCGTGGACCCGCAGCCTTGCGCAGATCATCCGTCCATCTGGTCGGTGGACGTCCTACGCTGCGCTTGCCGATCTGTGGTCTCCATTCGAGAACTTTTCGGCCCCAGCGGCCATCTGTTCTGCGGGCTATATGACCTGCCCATTGACTACCTTTCAGTGTATATTAATTTGTATATGCTTAAGAGCCAGTTTACCGCGATGCTAGCGCCATTCTCGAAAAAATTTTATATCTTCTAAACTAAGGCAAATATCAAGAATGTGGCACACTGTAAACTGGCTCTTAAGAGCCTTTAGCCTACTATTTTTAGGGCACTGTTGTATTAAGTTAAAGCCAAAGAAAGCTACAAAGTGTTGCTAAAAGTGGCCACTTATACAATCTGTGGATTATTTTGTTCTTTTTAGTTACGACTACCTACTTTACTGTGCTCAAAAAATACTAAGCAAGATTATCTAGTGTCATAATGTGTCACATTTTTGATATTTGACTTAGTTTAGAAGATATTAATTTTTTTCGCAAATGGCGCTAGCATCGCTGTAAACTGGCTCTTAAGTTAAAAATCAATAATTTACCCTGCCGCAGTAAATTTATCGTGAAAATGCAATGACCTGTAATTTAGGATTACTGTAATTAGTATACGGGCCGGTTGTACGATTAGCAATTAGGCGATTAACGATAAGGATTTATGTCAATTAGAGGATTAGATTATCTCACAAAAAATATATAAAGTTACAACTTAAAGTCCAGCTTGGTAACGGTGTCTTGACACGGAACCATTTTTATCTTAAGTGGGAAAACCCAAAAAATATATAACTTCTAGTAAAGAAACAGATCATGAATTTGTTAATTTTTGATTTTGACTAAATTTGGGCTTAAATTGTGTTTTATTCAGGGAGAAATTAAATAAAAAATATTGAGTCCACATACAAAGTGGCGCACCCATTATTTTCTAGTTAACTGTGCCAAGCTGTACCTGGGAAGAAGTCTTCAAGACCCTCGAGTGTGGCGGCGATTTGTTTCGGCCCTTTGCTCCCAGCTCCTTTGCCTCTCCCCAGCGGAGATGGGGAAAAAGTAAATTAGTAAGTAAGTACAACTTAAAGTTCATCATTGTAACAGATAGGCGTCCACTACCTGGACATAGAAATAGGTCTCCCCCACTGATTGCCACAAAGTCAATCATTGTGGAGGGAGTTTGCGGGAAATCTTTTGTTAGTGCTTACCTCAAGGAACCCACATGCAAAATATCAGCCTGCTACACCCAGTAGTTTTGGCTCTGCGTTGTCTGTCAGTCAGAAATTAAAAGAGTTTTGTATTGTTTACTTATTAATTTATGATTATTTTTTGTTTTTTTAAGTAAGTATTTTTCTTATTATTTTGTAAATACTACCTCTACTTACCTCTAATGAAAAGTATCTGATTAAGGATCGTTTATTGGTCGTTAACTTATTCTGTACTACTGGGCCACAATTGCTAAGCAGCATACACGCAACATGCATGGTAGAGTAGGTACATGCAAGTAAAAGTAATCAATATCTTTTTACTATTAACTCAGGCGGTTCATTTGGCAAGTGATTTTGACTATCACTTCCTAGTTCGGGGTTCGATTCCCGGCGAGGGCGAGTGAACAATGTTTGCATATCGATGTTTTTTCCTGGTCTGTGTATTTTTATTTGTATATTTAATGTGTTTAGGGCACCCTTAAATACAGTTCTACCTAGGAAGGTATTCAAGTATTATTTTTTACTTCTGCGGCCGTAGCATGAACGACCATATTATGTCAAATCTTTCTGAAATTTTTACCTCTTTTAACATCTAAATACGAAAAATGTATTGAGATGATGTCAGAAGTGACAGAAAGATTCGACAATGGCCGGTCAGCTACGGCCTCTGTAGCTGTTGTAGTACAGAGGCGGTCTAGGACGGCGTTACATTTTCGGTTTTTGAGTCTTGTAAAATATTTTTCGTTCTTTGGTATTATGACTAGGGCGCACTAGACTCAAGACAAAACTGTAACGCCGTTCTAGACCGATTGTTAAATGAACTGCGTCAATAGCGTCTATAGGAATTAAAGAAGTCTTTATATTAATCCTATCTTCAGTTAAGATCAAAACCTTGAGTTAAATGATCATGCACATCTGCTGGCAATCTGACATAATGCGTTAAGTGTAGATTGACCTTGTAATAATCTTCCACATTTTAGTATCAATATTCTGAGCGTGGGATCGGAGACCTATCATGTGTGAGTGGGTTCTAGAAAAAACATGATGATTAAAAAAAATAGTCTCTCTTACATTACTCTTACCCCGTCAGCTGATCAAAAAATTAACGGAACAGCAAATAAAAATGTAGTCACAAAATAAAAAAAAAAAGTTCTTAGGTAACAAAAGTGTTTCTATCTTCTAAAATAATATAAGTAAGTGCAAAGAGGCCGGCATTGTTACTTTGTCAAGTCTCTTCTCAAAAAGTTTTTAAAAACTTTTATTTTAGTAAAAAAAAAAACAATGCTAATTAACTTCAAAAACCAGTCACCTACAATCCTGAATTCGATTAAAACCATTATCATGAAAACTGAAGTAGTGTCCTAAGACATTGATCTCTTATGTCAACAAATGTCAATACAACTACGTACAATAGTGGAGGTCTTGTGATATTGGCTTCTCACTCATGAGACTGTCTGACGCCTTCGACTCGTTTCTATAAACTAACGAAGCGTTTTCCTATTTTAAACTAAATTTTCATTGCGAAAAAATAAATATAGAAAATAGTTTTTACAATCGGATGATTCGTTAACGTTTTTTCTGAAAAATTACAAAAGGCTGTTTAAATAATTAAAGAAATGTATGAGTAAAAGTAACCGATACCGATAAGTAAAATTCGTTCTGGGCATAAGGGTTTGCCAGTGGCTCTATCGACCGACTGGCAGCGACGCGCGCATCGCACCATCCTGTGTTTTTGACGCGCGAAAAACACCGTTTTGAAATTGGAACGGCTTTCTTACACGGCATTCTACTGTTTTTAATTTGAAAAACAAAAGTGATTCGAACTCAAAACTGAAAAAGAAAACATATTTTATTTTGTGCCAGTGTGAAATTTGAAGGCGTTCAGAAATGATTAAAAACGGATAGGCAGTATGGATGGGTTTTCATAGGGTTGCTCGGCGCAAAGTGTGGCGTGCGACTGAAAGCATTTAAGGGCCTGAAATAGCTTTGGCTGTGGCGCCCAGTATTCAGTGTCCGACAAGCGACGACTACGTCCTGTCGTCGCGAATATCCGCAAACAACCACCCTAAAAACGAACTGATTAAAAAAACCCTCATGTTATAGTGCAGTGATTGGATTGATGTGATTTCAACATTTTTGTAAGAAGCAAGAGATTTTTTCGAGGTTTTTCAACTAACACAGTTTGTAGTACAAGTACAACCCTGTTTTTGTTACGTTATCGATACCCGTTCTCTATTTGATTTTCATGAAAGGTTGGATTTTCCATGTGTTTTATTTATTTTCAATTTACTAAGATTTTAATTTACCTAGTATTATTGTTTGTAAACTTTTTTAAACTGCAGTGGCTAATGCGTAAAACCTGAGACCACAATTTTTTACTATAAGGTTTTTAGTACACATACATAACTGAAACTATGCTGTAGATCGTAAAAGAAGACGTTCTGTCAATTTGTTTTTTTCATAAACTCTTGAATAAGCTAATGAATTAGAAACGTCAAAAGGCTCGCTTTTTGCATGCATATTGAACAAAAAACCTTATTACGTACAACTTAAGATTGAGAATAGTTTGTAGAATAATATTTTCAAGAACGGGTTATCTGGGTTTTTCATTAAATTGTCATTGAGTGTCCGATGTGTTTTAAAATTAAATAGACACGTATTTTTTTATATTGAACTTTTCTAAGGTATTTTATAGTTTAAATCATATATTTTTTCTATATAGAAATTTCTCTTTGAGGTTAGGTTATGTAATAATCTTGTAGAGACCTCCAAAATTATTCCAAAATAAAATATTTTAAAGAAATTACTTCAAAATAATAAAAGTAATTTACGGTTTTTAAATTAGTGGTGTATTGAAACTATTTTGATAAATTTTTAAGTTATTATTAATCATGAAGAGGTCATCGACCTTTATACTGTTATTAATGTAAGCAGTACATAACATAACGCATGTCACTCAGAGCCCCTAACTAGGAAGAACCTGTATCTAGGGTTCCCGAAACAGAGACTAACAATACATCCAGACCGAGAAACAAACATCAATATTGAAAATGTTTGCCCCCGCCGGGAATCGAACCCGATGTACCCGCCTCTCAGTCCACATCACTGCCAACTGAGCCACGCAGCAGTCAAAAATATAATATCAGAATACGTGATATATTTCCTAAAAAATCTCTCGTACACGGGTAAGATCTGAATTCACTTTAATATTTTAAAAAGTTCGGGCCTTGCTTGATTTTTTATTCTTCGATATACGTTTTCATATTATAATATTAAATTAGTTAAATCTAAATATTATTTTCAATTACTAAAAGGTTTTTCAGTCCGTCGAATAAAGCTATTGAAAATCAAAGTGAAAGAGCATAATATTTATAATATTGAATGAAACAAAAGGTATCTCAGAAAGTCTACTACTACAGTACTACTACTACCTTTAATTAATTAAAAACATAAAGTAGCTAATGCTATAGGTATTCTGGTAGAGTTTGGGTGTGATAAAGATAAAAAGACGCCTTACTCGTGGATCCTTTATTGCGAAGGTTGCGAAGTTAGTTCGGTTGAAATGATAGTTATTTTGGGAGGAAAAGTAATTACTTGGCACATATTATAAAGTTATTATTAGATAGACATGGAATGTAGATAAACAAGCCATTCATTCCTAGATGGCGCTATCTATGCCATGTTGCAATTACTGAAGAAGCTGTATGAGTGTATTCTCAAGCAGTTAAGGCTGTACGTTGTCTGTAAGTCAGTAGTCAGTAAGTTAGTAGTGGAAGAATTGTTTATTATGGTGCATGTCGTTTCGATAGACATTTTCCTGTCTAAAGGACGGTTACATATCATTATAACTAAACTCATTTCAACTATTTTCAACTCAACTACGATCGATTCACATAAGTTCATAATACATAATGGACGATTCAACTAATGTACAACTCAACTATTTTCAAATCAACTAAAATTATTACAACTAATGAACGATTGATCTAATGATCAGTTCAGCTATTGGATGTTACAACTAATGTACTACTCTCCTAAAGTTAATCGATTTACCGCGCTGCAGCGGGTAGTTCATTATTTACTTTCAAATCTTTAATCGGTTGATTATTTATTTATATATATTTCGACCTAACTATCTCATAATATAATTAAACTACTTATTGTTTTATTTTCCTTCATTTTACAGCATTCATTTCATTTTTTTTCAGCTATTTGTCCAAAACATAAAGAATACGCAGAACCGACACGCTACGGTTAGGTTAGCAAGGAGCGACCGAAGGGAGCGAACTTGCGGTATTGTTGTATATAGTTACACATGCACGAGCCGAGCGAGCGCAGCGAGCGACCGCGGTAGCGGGCGGCGAGTGCCAGAAACACTCCTCAAGGCGTTTCAATTAGGTAATTTAAAAAAACGTCACTATTTAAAGGTTTTTGCAAAAAATATATAAAGGTACTACAGCCTAAACTGGACGGGAGGAGCAAGGGAGGGGGACTTCTAAAGTAAGGATGACATTTCGTAATCACCCAAAATCATCAGTGGGTATAAATCGTTTGTTAGTACCTACAATATCTATTACGTGAGTTGATCATTAGTTGAGTCGTGCTTTATATGATTCGTTTATTAGTCCAATCGGTTTTAGTTGAGTTGAACATAGTTGAATTAACCGTAGTTGAGTCGTGCTTTAGGTATTTCGTTCATTAGTCCAATCATTTTTAGATGAATCGATTATTAGTTATTCTGATACGTAGGTCATTTGGTCATAGTTGAGTTGAAAGTAGTTGAAATGAGTTTAGTTATAATGATATGTAACCCTAAAGGACATAAAGTTATGTCAAAAGCCATAGAATAAATTTTGTAATGTTGCAAACACACACTGCACGCGTGATGACGTGACTAAGGGAAATGGGGATTCATTTTTTATTACGACTAATCAAAATCTCTAATATGAGTAAAATTCCAAGTACATAACTAATCAGAAATGCAGCATCGCATCTGGCAACGATGCGAATGATGCTTTACATCCAATGCCAGATGCCTACTAGTAGTGGTGGAATAGCTGCCAACAAGCCAAGGTTAGTCTTCGAGCTGAGGTCGACCTAGTAAATTGCTAAGTTTTACATAGCGCATAGTTGCGAGTTTCCCTGAGCGATCAACTCAGAAATAATGATCCACAGATTCGCAAGAAACAAAGTTATTTGTCCTTAAAACTTTACTTATGACAAGATTACCTTTACTTTGAATACTAACTTTAATCTACATCTTGCTTGATTCAAAGATCTTAAAATGGTACTGGTAATAATTTTTTTTTTAATTAAAAAAATACCTATAAAAATAGTTCGCATTCGCAATAACTTTTTTTTATTTTTTATCTTGACTGTTAGGTATCTCTATTAAAACTGCTGCTGTATCTCTTCCACTCCACTCTATTCAGTGCAACTTCCAACCAACTCTCCTGAAACTTGTATTACCAATAATAAATATTATTTAATTCAAAGGTGTAGCTCGACACAGCCTTACAAATATAGCACTTAATGGAATGACGAGTCTGAACTACAAAAAGATATTTAAAATAATTTTTATTTGACGGTAAACTATTCGAACTGAATGTATGGAATTTATAATTAAGTGCCAATTAGAAGTTGTGACAAATTGGAACAAACCCTTTATATACCTAGTAGTAGTATTACTAAAACATCCTTGTCCATTCGTATTTTAAAAATGTTTTCCCTAATGGCGCCAAACAGTCTGATAATCGAGACAACATCTTTACTTAGCCTATCGATCTTGTACGGAATTAGTTGACCGAACCACTTTTAGAATTAGCTGGGAACATTTATTATTACTGAGTGGAACGAACGCCGTTTTGGGTCAAAGAGAAAATAGATTCGAAACTTTCAAATCGTTTTTGAGTGATTTTTCAGACATTGTTTTAGGTTGAGTCTTCTGTATGTTTCTGGGAAAGCATTTACAAAATGACGAGTTTGCGCCCCGCGTCTTCGGCAGCGCACTTTCCCTTGAAACATCAAATTCCCAATTTCCCCGTGGGTATTTCGGGATAAAATGTAGCCTTTGTACACTAACCACTCACTCTCACCAGGCTCTCAGGCTCTATGCGTACACTAAATTTCATTGAAATTGCTTCCTTAATTTTGTCGGGAAAGCGAGACAGACAAAAAGAGTTACTTTTACATTTATAATATTATAGAAGTATGGATTTGTTTGTTTGTTTTTTTTTGATTTGTTTGGATCGCTAACCTGCCTGCGAAGTGTGGCAATTATGGCAAAACACCTCCACTATGTTTAGTAGTAGAGAGCACTAGTAGAGAGGAGGCCTAATTCCAGCAGTGGATGTCTTTTTTTAAGCTGAAAAGAATAAGAAGCAAGCTCACCATACTAAAAACTTTCCCAAATGAAGAAATGTTAAAAAATCGGAAAAAAAACAGATGTCCCATAAATTGGTTCGATCAGCTGATGATGACGGAGCCAATGAACGGGACAGCTGTTTTTTTTTTGGGTCCAGAAAAGTTGTTATATAGGTATAGGTAATAATAATAATAATAACACATCACACTCACACTCCCCTAACTAGGAGGAACCTGTATCTAGGGTACCCGAAACACACACAAAGACGAACATTACACCTGGACCGGAAAAAAACATCGATATTCATCATATCAATATTCGCCCCGCCCGTGAATAGAAACCAGGTGCACACGCTTGTTCAGTCCACATCACTGCCAACTGAGCCACGGAGCAGTCAATAGGTAGCGCTTTTCTAGAAATATCTTAAGTTATAGAGAGTCTTTAGTCTCTAGACTCAGGTTTTTTGCTCTAGAATGGATGTGGTTACGAATAAATTAAGAAATTTTAAAAAAATACTGAAAAGAAATTGAAATCGGGGTAATACGTATAAACAGTAAATTACTAATAAAAAATTAATATACTTATATCAGAATATTATTGATAAAGTTTTCCAACAAAGTTATACTTACAAAACCTAGCGTGATATCATTATGATTCTTATGATTACCAAACCCGAAAATATTACAAGACTTCGGGGAGTGAACATCATCATCATCATCAGGAATGATAGTTCGTAGTTTTTTCTACCATTGAAATTAAATTTTAAAAAGTAGTCTTCCTATTTCTAACATTTCACTTAATTTTGAACGAAATTGTAACAGAATTCAAATCCAATTATGCAACACAGAAAAGCTTAAACCCCATAGCCACAAAGCTCGTCAGACCATCAGGCGCCTAAGGCATTTACGTACAACAACGTACACGTAGTACGTTGCACGTAATAACGTACATTCTGGGGTATTCAGAGGTTTCTATAAATTCTCGGAAAACTGTCCAGTTTCTAGGCGTGCTTTGTTTTGTTAGCAGTGGTTTTGCTTACCTCAAATCTTATTGATTTAAGTTCATCTTTTGCTTAAGTAACAAGTTAATTGTTGTTTATCAATCATCATCAATATTAATACATAGAATCAAACAAAGTCGCTTCCCGCGTCTGTCCTTAAGTTGCTTATATCTTAAAAACTGTGCATCGGATTTCGATGCGGTTTTTTTAATAGAAAAAGTGATTCAAGAGCATGGTTTATAAGTATAATACATGCACAAAATTGTAAAAGGTTAGGCGGTACGAAGTTCGCAGGGTCGACTAGTTATTTTATATTTAACTCGCGAACTTCGTACCGTCAAACTATTACTTACTATGTTTTGCATGTATTATACATAGTAATATAACCTTCCTCTTGAATATTATGTACATCTATTAAAAAAAAATACCATCAAAGCTGTTTCATAGCTTTAACCATTGTAGCATATAAACTAACAGACAATGGGAAACGAGTTTGTTTTATACAATTCTGAATGTAGATGTTTGTTTCCGGTCTGGGTGCAATGGTTGTCTCTGTATATGTTTTAGGCATCCTAGATACAGGTTCTACCTAGTTAGGGGCTCTGAATGTTATGCGTTATTGTTATTATTAGTATTGATAGCATATTAAAAAGTCGGCAGAATCGGTTCGTATGTATAACTTTCTTTTGTGCAACCTTAGTTTATATGTTACGTAGGTCCGTATATATGTACAGTGGCGGACACGGCCGGCGTAACACTTCCAGTTTTTCGGTTATTGAAAAATAGCTCTTGTTCTTTGGTAATACAGTCTAGGGCTGACGAAACCATAGTAAAATCTGTTACGGCCTCCTAGTCCGCCACTGTACTATAGGACCCGAAAGCATAAAAGAACTATTTATCACTTTGTACAATATTTTTATCTCGTTTTATAAATTACGGATCGAAACTATTCTTGAATATAATAAGAATTCCTTATTTTACTACATAGAATAGCAGCGACATTAGTCTCTCTGATTTATCTAACAAGGGTTTTCAATTATAAGGGTTCCTGAAAAACTGCTATAAATTTCCCCAATCTTAACCTCCCAATCTTTTTTATATAAAAAAAAAACAATTCTGTGTTTGATCATGCTACACTATACATAAATAATACTATAGTATTAACTCAGTATGTTCAGATAAAATATAGAAACGTTTTTATTATTATTGAATCATTGACGTGACATTATTGGTTATATTTTGTAAAATAATTTATGTATTACAATAATAATAAATTTGCAAACTATAACACTTACATCTTCTACTTAGACAAACTTGACTGACGAGCGAAAAAATGTAGGTAACAAGAGAAACCTTGGCACCCATGACATAACTTTTATGGATTATTTGATAAAGAACTAAAGTTGTTACATAAGAACTGAACGAAAGTTCGAAAACACATTTTTCATTTTTCACATCCGAGCCAACAACTCGCAAATGAAATGCAAAGTAATTAGAAAATGGAGTGTTTACTATCGATCTCTAACTAGGCATGGCTTAATATTGCACACTGATTAATGTTTTTTTTCTTTTATAAAAAAAACTTCATAAATCTCTCGCTGCTTGCAGAAAATGATGTTAAACAACTGACAATAAATAAGTTACCAAACCCAAACCAAAACACGTAAAGAAACAGAACTCTTTCACGCACAGAGATGAAACTATCAACGTGATGGTAAGCTGAGCTAGCGATATGATCGCAAACGGCGCCCTATCGCCAAAATGGCTGAGGAAGAGAAATTGCCCATACCACCAACTTTTCTCGAGAAGCTACTCTTCTACACTACAGCTACCTTCGTTCTACTCGCTATCTTCAGCCTCTTCGCTTTCCTATTCTTAGTACCTTTCGTTATCGAACCAGCGTTCACCACCATCTTTATGCAGTTCGACCCAATAGGAGCCTTATGCGTGACGGCGCAAGTCACACATCTCGTTGGAGCCAGCAACTGTTCTTGGGCGTCTTGCAAGGAGGGATGTACCAAGGATCTCTATGAATGTACTCAACTAAGAGTGAACTACAAGCTTGGATCTAACGAGACTATCTCAGCGACGGAGTACGAGAATCTGATCAGAGCTGAAAGGGCTATTAGGGATTACGAGTACGAAAACTATGAGGGTGCTGATAAAGCGTACCCAGAGATGCCGGAAGACGGAGACTTACCAGACGTTATGCCAACAGGTCTTCAAGGCAATGACTCCGAGTGGTATTTCACTGGGGCCAGACTATTCCCCAACGTGAAAGGATGCGGTTACCCGCCCATTTTGAACTGCACAATTTTCTACAGTCACTACAGAGCTTTGGGCACCAACTTCACCTGCTACTACAGCCGTGTGGATCCCGGCCTCGTCATCACCGACCTGGATATGTGGCAGAACACTTTGAACCTAGTTTACGCCATGGCAATTCCGATTCCATCCTTCATTATTTCAGTTATATATTTGACGTTTGCATACTTTAAGATTTATAATACTGAGGAGGAGTCTGATCAGGTGCCATCGCAGAGTGACGCTGAGGCTTTGGCAGCTGGCGATGATGAGAAGCCGACAACGCCAGGGTCTGACACCTTTAGGGAAGACCTGGCCTGCTTTGGGCATCAGCTGAAGTTGGCTATAGCCAATGAGAAGTCTAAGGAAGGCTTCGAGTCTAATAGTCCACCTATTTCTAATTCTGCTTCGTTGTCTGGGTAAGATTTACTTTTTCGCTTTTAACTTGTTCCTTTTATGTATTAGTAGCCATCTGATCAACCCTACTATTTTAAAACGTACTACATAAAGTCTATTCAAATAAAGAAGTAGGATGTTGGGCTGGCTACTGTACTAGCAGTTGATAGCCAAAGCACATTGGTGAATAATAAATCAAAAATTATTTGACTGCTAGTTTAGAATAGGAATATGATTAATTGAGTAGTTGTCTGTATGTGTTTGTTTTTAGTTGTGTGATAGTGAAATCATTTTAGAATATATTTTAGTATTCATATTAATGTTTTTCTCTCTTTTGTAGTTCATTTAGGATCATCCTCTTCTTCAATTATTACAACTATAAATCAGTCACATTTATCTTCTTAAACTGATATTATGATCAAACAGTTTTATTGATCTGATCATTATGAAAAAGAATCAAATCTTTCTACAGGACCAAGTCATCGTTCGTGAACGCCTAGACCGATGAACATGATTTCATTAACTGAGGTACGTCACGTGAAAACGATAACCTCCAAAATGTAAAATTGCAAATTTATTAAAGCTTACATTCATTACTACCAACATTTACGCTTACTAAACTTGATCGATTAAACTTGGATATAGGCTTTTTGCTTACTATGCACAAGTATAAATATTCAATTTATATATGCAGCCAATATTTTTTGATTCATTTATATTGTTTAGGCCCACGTCTCTAACTTCCATGGCACACCGTTGAGCACAACTTGCATGCTGTTTCTTGATGGTAGGTTAGGCCTTATTTAGGGGCTCGCGGGGCGTCGTGCGAGGCGCCGACGCGTCTCCCTGTACGATATCGAACATAGGCCTAGGTTTTGATCTTGAAAAGTTGAACGACCCGTGCACCGCCCGCGGCAGTGCACGCGTCGGAACCCGCATTGACTTTGCCAACGCGTCTCAGTTAACGGTGTCAATGGTGTCATACATAGCTATACGTTTGATTTAACTGCACGCCCCGCACACGCCCCGCGTTTGCCTAAATGCGGCCTTAGAATACTTTTCGATTAAAAAACTGCTTTAAAAAGTGTGCCATAGAATTGAGAGAAAAATCGAAAGTGTTACGCTCTCGACACCTTGGCCTATCATCATTTTTCATGAATTTGAACATATTTCACATTCGTTAATTTCATAAATACCTAAGTTTACGAACATTTGTAGAAATGAAAAGAACCAATCACTTCAACAATCAATAAATGCAAATTCTTGATTGAATCGCAAAAATACAAGGTTGAATTGATGGAAAACCTTTGCATACGTTTACATTTTAAAAGAGAAAGAGAAAAAAGTATCAAAACACTTAAAGTCAGCTTTGAATGGTTATTGGATGAAAAAACATGTTACATGAAATTTTAATATTTCCTCAAATAAGTACCTAAATTCTTAAGATAAAATGTTCTTAATTATTTAAAAGTCTATCTTTATATCTAAATTGTGCTAACGAATCTTTTTAAATGCCCTTTTATCTATACTTTTTAAACAATTATAAGAAAAGGCGATACAAGAAAAACTTTTCCTTGAATTCAATTCGAATCTACAAACGAAACACAGCCCGAAAACAAATAAATTATGAAAAAAATACTTATATTTTCACAGTAAATCGTTCTTTTAAATTTTGGTTGTTTTACTCAACCATTTGCACTGCAAAAGCAAACATTGGTTTATTGTGATTGTGTGTTTTGCATTCTTCAATAGGAATTTTCTTGCTTTCAGTCGCATTAGTATCTATTATTTAATCTATATATATAAAACTCTTCCGTTACTGACTGACTGACTGACTGACTGACAGACAACGCAGAGCCGAAACTACTGGGCGTACAAAGCTGAAATTTGGCATGTAGGTTCCTTAGGTAGTGTAGGTGAGCACTAAGAAAGGATTTCCCGAAATTCCCACGGAAACGGGAATAAACGGGATTTTTCTTTTTATGAGAAATCTGCGCGGGAAATACCGCGGGGCAGCCTCTAGTTTTGTATAATACTTACTAGTCGACCCGGCGAACTTCGTACCGCCTAACCTTTTACTATATTGTGCTTGTATTATACTTATAAACCTTCCTCTTGAATCACTCTATCTATTAAAAAAAACGCATCGAAGTCCGTTGCATAGTATTACGTATTACATAGGGACAGACGCGGGAAGCGACTTTGTTTTGTACTATGTATAGATTGATGATATAACGGCACATATCTTAAAGAATAGATGGTCGCTGACGGATTATCATTCTTGAGTGTTATCAAGGTGGTCAGACGACCTTGGTGAAAGCTGCGGGTGTACACTTGATGACGTTCGCTCAAGACCGGTCCTTGTGGTGAATTATGGGGGAGGCCTTTCTTTTAAGGCGGGGAAACTCCTAACGAGTACCCTGCAGCCCCGGGGGGAGCCGCAAGGTTATAAAAAGGCCTATGGCTTAATATCCCTTAAAAAAATGTTGCACCATTGTAGTGCAATGAACTTTAGCCAATCAGGTCACAGCTTTGCAGTATTTCTGTTCCATCCAGTCGCATAATTCTATATTTCAGCTCTATAGCACAAGTTTTTAGGACGCCTAAGCACGCAACTGTATTACTTTTTAAATTCCAAGAACTTTCATGGATATTTTAATTGCATACAGCATGAATTGTACTAATTAAATATTTTTAGTTTTTTTTTTTCTAATATTAAGCAATCTTAAAGTTTCAAGCACATTTTAAATAACTGCTTAGGCCTTACAGCAAAACTAGCGCCACTCGCGAAAAAAAATTATAACTTTCAAACTAAGATAAGTATCTGTTGTATAGTTTTTAGGTTAAAAAATACTAAAGAAAGCAACAAATTGTTGCTAAAAGTGGCCACTTTTTTGATAGTATGATATTTTTTTTTTGCGAGTGGCACTTGTTTCGGTGTTATATACCCTCTTTATATTTAAAGCGATGTTTGCTTAAGAATAAGCCAGCAACATAGTATAAAAGTTGACGGTTATTTAAATACAATACCTACGGATACATGGTTGGTTTATTATAAATGGACCTGTGTTATGTATGTAACATAAAAAAAAAATTATGTATGCAAACATAAGAATAAGTTAAAAGTTTTTTATCAGTACTATTGTAGCAAAAATGGAGACCACTATACAACTTCAACACTAATTGCGGTGGGAATCAGAACTAATAAAAAAAAAAACAAGCTGTTCCTATTCAATGTATTTTTTTCTGTTTTTTTTTTTAAGCTTTTTTTCTCAATTCCAGATGACAAGACTCCCGAAGCAGGTCGACAGTACATTTGCTGTCTGAATGAAAACAGAACAAAAGGAGAAAAGTTCGAAGAATCAAAATGAACTTCCACGGGAATTTATTGATGGCTCAAAGCTTGTCAATAAATTAGTGAGAACGAAATAAGCGACGAGTGAGCCGAAAGATTTAAGAATATTCAAAATTCGATTAATATTTAAATTTGGAAGCGTTGTGAATGCGTAAATTTTTGGGAAAATGTTTTTTTTTTTTCAAATGAGTTGCTCATTCTAATTTTAAAGCGAGAAAAAATGATATTTTCCCAAAAATTTCATTATGTAGCTGATAAGAGAATTTTATCTCCTATGAAAAATAATATTATTTAAAAAGATTTATAAAATTAAAACGCTGGTAAGCTGTATGGTGTCGAATCGCACGCTAGCTGATTCTCAATAATAATAATAAATAATAATTATGTTTAATAAAAATAGTTAAAATTATTTGTAAAAAATATAAGTATAATAAGATGAGCTGTTTGATACGTAGGTTAGATTTTTATTTGTTGTTATTTTAGTATAGGCGATTCGAAAATGTATGCATCATTTCATTACGAAGATATTTATAAAAATTCTATTCAGCAAAACAAAATGGAAAGCTCAAAGTTTTACACAAAAGGTACATACTTTTTAATATGCCACTGAACAAAAATATATAAGAAACAAAGTTACGAGCTAAAATTTGTCGTCTTTTAGAACATGAATTATTAAAAAAAAAATGGCACTTTAAAAAGTAGTAAATTATGTTACCTATAAAAGTTATATTTTAGTGTGGATTGTGGACAGAATTCATGCATAGCAAGACATTAGAAAATTACAACTTATTATTGTGTTATTATCATACGTTTAGTTTGTAAGTTATTTTATAAAAGAAATAGTTACTTATTTTACCAAAATAATACCAAAACCTTAAAATTTCGGGAAGATTTTTTTTGATATCCCGATTTTTTAAATAATAACGGCTTAGTAAATACGCGTTTCAACATAACCTTGTTAAAATAATTTATACAATCGATTTACCTAGCTTTTGTTTCGCAAAAAAATATAAAATATAAATACAGACTTGATCCTTAAATTTCAACAATAAAATAGTAAATATTGTTTTTAAGTAATATCGGAATCCTAAGTATGAATAAAATACTTATAAACGGAGTACCTACATATACAATGGCATGTTATCACGTTTATCAATATCGATTATTCCGTCCCTAAAGCCAGCTCTTTAAAAATTCATACGTACTTACTGACCGTGGTCAGAAATAGAAGATTTTCGTCTTTTAAAGCTACATTTGGTCGTTACAATCTAAAGCAAAGTGACAGCACAAAAAACAATAGATGAACGAAAAAAGTTCTTCTTTTTGCGGCAGTACTTATATTATTTGACTGTCGATCTACATATATTCAGTCCTGTAAAATCAAGTTTAAAAATGCTTAAATCTTGAAAAGTACGCAACGGATTTTGCTACGATTTTTTTTTAGATAGAGTGATTCAAGAGGAAGGTTTATATGTATAAAACATGCACAACAAAGTAAAAGCCAAGACAATACGAAGTTCGCTGGGTCGACTGGTGTACAATATACTTACAAGATATTTATTGCAAACTTAAAGTGTGTATGGTATGGATTTTTTTATACGGCAAAGTAGCATGAACAAAACTTTTTTTTTTAAGGCGGGGAAACTCCTAACGTCCCATAAGTACCCTGCGTCCTCGGGGGAGCTTGAACAAATCTCGCTGCATACCTAGGTATTTTAGTGTTCGATTGAAAACCTGTTTTTGAACTATGTTAAAGCATTTCAGGGTTATGTTTAGATTATTATTCTCTGGGTAACTTTGTCTCGCCTATGTAAAATAATAACAACATTACAGTTAAAAAACTTGTGTGAAAAAAAAAGTTAATATAAATCGATATTGACAAAACGTTTCAGTAATAAATAATAATAATAACACGTCCATTTTTGTAACATTTACCTTTACATACCTTGTCAGCGTTTGAATAATTGGTAATGTACCCCACTGGATACCTCTACTACATGTATTTTGAAAGTGATTGTGAATCTAGTGGGCAAGTTTCTTTACTAAAAACGATCGACTTGTAAGCGACTTCGTTAACCATTGCCACTTTTTTAAAGGAAATTTCTGTAACATGCCCAATGAAAACAGCAATGTTTAACGAAGTCGCTAACAAGGCAATTTCGAGTAGATCGTTTTGATTTAAGAAACTTGCTCTCCTGGTCAGGTGAGTGCGTCACTATATGATTTTCACAAAATAATATTGTCTCAGATACGGTTTGCACTCTGCACTTGTAAGTCTATGATTGTTTCTTACCTATTGCTAAAGTCTGCATTCCTAGTGAAAATTTTGTTTTTTTTAATATGTAAACATTTTGTTTTGTTAAAATATGGTTACACATAAAATATTTCGATTTATTTTCTATCATAATAAATAAACATCTAATCTCTGTCAAAGCTCATTATTTTAAAATGTAAATTCGTTTTCAACTGTTAATTTAGTTTTAAGAATAAATATTGTTTAGCAATGATAAATATAATTATTATAATTTTTAAATAAAAAAAAATGTAGTGAGTATAATAATTCGTAAAAAAATATTGCTTTATTTGAAAGTTATTAAAATTGTTTGTTAAAGGCTTGTGATTTATGGCTTAGAGTAAGAAAACTTAAAAAAAATTGCACAAAATAATTTGTGATACGTTTTCGTCTAAGTATGCTTTAAGTGTTATGTCATTTTCAATTAAAGCGCATACAAGAGCTTAAATTGCGCCACCCTGTAGCAAAAAATAAACTTTTTTTTCGAGAGTGGCGCTAAGCTATTGTTATCGCTTAGCAGAAATTAAAGGACGCTATAATAAATGTGCTGGCATGACCAAAACTGTGCAAATTCATTTAATATTGTATAATAAATTATTAAGTAATAATTAAATTAAAAAAATATGATTATAATAGCTAAGCAATTCTTAGAAATATTATAATATTAATTAATGTTTTTTGCTTTTGTAGCTTTCGTTAGCTAGGGACCATTGCGTTGTCAAGAAAAAAAAACTTTTGGCTTCAAGACCCTGTCTTGTTATGCTAACATAAGAGCTCGACAAAAGTCTTACCTTATTCAAAAAGATACGAAAAATCTGACAATGATCCAATTCTCTGTCATTGGAGAAGACAAGATTTAAATTGATATATGATAAGATGTGTTTCTGACTTTTGAACACTTTTAGGTACAGTGGCGGACTAGGACGGACCTATGTAAGACTTCTGGTTTTTATGTATTGCAAAATAGCTCTTGTTCTTTGGTATTACCGTCTAGGGCGCACGAGACCACTACGTGGTAAGTACTACATTTTGTCGTTTTTGGTACAGTGACGGTCTTGGAGGGCGGAACAGATTTGTCTATGGGTTCGTCAGCCCTAGACAGTATTACCAAAGAACAAGAGCTATTTTGCAATACAGAAAAACCGGAAGTGTTACGCCGTTCTAGACCGCCACTGTACATATTGTGCTTATAGCTTACTGATTGACTCAGTCAGAGACCCGAAATCACTAATAAAGCTTAATTTAATTTTTATCAGAAAACTACACTTAATGATAAGGAAATCTTGATTATGAAAAACATTATGAAATATGTTACTATTTAAATAAATGATAAAGAAATGTTATAAATTTATAAATTAACATTATTTAATTAGGTATATAATTTACTTTATGATAATATCTTATTGTTGTTTTTAATATAGAGTTACTTATAGAGCTCCAAAATATATTTTCAAAACAATGGAAATTAACAAAAATTTACTTATGTAAACCACATAAAATCTTGCTTTTAATATTTTATGGCACTGCTGTGTTGTCTTAAGAGCCAGTACAGCGATGCTTGCGCCATTCGCGAAAATTTTAATGTCTTTTAAACTAAGGCAAATAGGTTTCAAAAATATGGCACAGTATGACACTAGATAATGTAGCCTAGTATTTTTAGGGTACTTCTGTATAGCTTTTAGGTTAAAGACCAAAGAAAGCTACAAAGTGTTGCTAAAAGTTGCCACTTTTGGAGTGTTGGTACTTCTGTACCTATAGCTTTTAGGTTAAAGACCAAAGAAAGCTGCAAAGTGTTGCTAAAAGTTGCCATCTGTGGGTTATTTTGTTCTTTTTACTTAGGACTACTTAACTGTGCTCAAAAAGTACTAAGCAAGATTATTAAGTCATACTGTGCCACATTTTTGATATTTGCCTTAGTTTAGAAGATTTTTTTTCTAGATTAGCGCTAGCATCACTGTTAACTGGCTCTTAATATAAAGATTTTTTTTTTCAAGATTTGGTCTTTTAATTTTTTTAAATTTATTTTTATCTCAGCTTTCGCTTTTTGATGTCCCACCTGAAAATCCCATTAAAATCATCGTAAAAAGACTAATAATAAGTAAAATGTTAAATAGATTATGGCAGCCAGTTAGCTTAAATCCAGTTTTATATAAAAAATGCATTCAAAAGTGTGTAAAATTAAAATATATTAATAAAATATAAACAATTTAATATTCATTTAATGAAAACGAGAGTTTTGAAAAAGAAAATCAGAGATCGGGGAAAAAATATAGACAAAAATCACACGTTCTGCAAATTTTTAACTTTTTCCTAGTTATTGTAAAAATAATCGATTCGCTATATGATGGCACTTTTATAAAAATGTTAGAAATGTAAGCTGAAAGTGAAAGTACTTTGCGCGCACTTTGCACCTTTACCATGAGTGTAACTTTTTTGTTTAGGGCCAAACAACTCTAGTGAGTCTTAAGAATGTTGATTTAAAATATTTACTAAAAAACAAAACAACTTAATTAAAAGTAAAAGCTGTCTCCATTAAAAGCCAGTTTACAGAGATGCTAGCGCCATTCGCGAAAAAAATTTACATCTTCTAAAATAAGGCAAATATCAAAAATGTGACACAGTAAGTATGACACTAGATAATGAAGCCTAATATTTTTAGGGCACTATTTTATAGCTTTTAAGTTACAGACCAAATAAAGCTACAAAGTGTTGCTAAAAGTGGCCACTTTTGGCAACAATCAGTGGATAATTTTGTTCTTTTTAGTTCGGACTACTTTGTGTTCAAAAAATACTAAGCAATATAATCTAGTGTCATACTGTGCCACATTTTTGATATATGCCTTAGTTTGGAAGACATAATTTTTTTTCGAGAATGGCGCTAGCATCGCTGTAAACTGGCTCTTAACTTGTAACTGTACTTACAAACTAAAACTTAATCGAATGTAAAGAGAAATTGTGTACAGAAAATAAAACTTTAAAACTCATGGTAGAGGTCCCTATTTTCTAATAATTTTTTTGTGTTGTTGCTTGAAGAAAAAAGTTTCTTAATAAATTATTGTAAGATTGTGAAATGTACCTTAAATGCGTTTTCATTAATTTGAAATACTGTTGCCTTATGACTGTTTTGTACATAAAATTAATAAAAAAGTTAGTAGTAAATAAAACACACTTATTGGCTTGAACCTGGTGTTTCATTTAGAAAGCTAAACATTACCGACTCTACCACAAAAAGAGTTAAACCGGGACTAAATCACTAGAATAGGTTTAAATCACTATGTCGTCATACAAATTGACAAATTAATTTTAGACCGGTCTAACTTTTTTGTGGTAAGGGGGTACGTGAACATTGTTTTTAAATTCATTGCTTCTTTTTAAAGACCAAAACAGCACTGCCCTAAGAAAAGCAGGCAATGGTTATGGTTACTGAATGCGGTCATGCTCATGCAATGATCATAGTATAATTGAGTTATGAGACTAGACGCCCAGGTACGCTTTATGATCCAATTTACATCGATGCTAGGCGCCATTCGCGAAAAAAAATCATATCTTCAAAACTAAGACAAATATCAAAAATGTGGCACTGTATGACACTAGATAATGTAGCCTAGTATTTTTTGAGCACAGCAAAGTAGTCCTAAGTAAAAAGAACAAAAAAAAACATAGATTGTTGCCAAAAGTGGCCACTTTTAGCCACTTTGTAGCTTTCTTTGGTCTTCAACCTAAAAACTGTTCAGAAGTGCCCTAAAATACTAGGCTACATTATCTAGTGTCATACAGTGCCACATTTTTGATATTTGCCTTAGTTTAGAAGATATGAATTTTTTTCGCGAATGGCGCTAGCATCGCTGTAAACTTATGTATTCATAAAAAATATCACCCAGTCGTTTTTGCACTCAATACTTTATTTAACATGATTTTATTTAAATGCATAAAAATAACAAAATATAACATTATTTAGGGTACCTAGGTATTAGATCTGATCTTTTGTGACTAAACCCGCCGGTGCTTGTCCAATCACTGGATTGAGTCCTGCCACTGCAACCGCTCTCAATGGCCTGAAAATTAAAAAGTGCTGATTAAGTATTACAAAAAAAATACAGAAAGTAATTGTGAAGGCATTAGAAAGCGCCATCTATTGGTAGGTAAATAATAAAGTTAATTACATTAAGGCTACGAACGCACAGGCGGTTTTTTGCCGCGCGGATTTTATGTAACATACTGAATCCTATGGAAGTGTGCACCAGCGGATAAAAAACCGCGCGGTTAAAAATCCGCTGTCGCGGTTTTATTTCCGCGCGGCTAAAAATTCGCCTGAACCTTCGTGGCCTATGAATAAGGTTGAAAATGAAATAACAACCTTTCCAACCGCGCGGAAATAAAACTTTATCCGCGCGGTTTGTTACCGCGCGGATAAAAATCCGCCTGTGCGTTTGAAGCCTAAAATTACTGCCATCTAGCAGTGAATTATAAGAAGTAAGAAATAATTTCGCGTATCGTTACTAGATGTCACTTTATAAAGAAATCACGAACGCCATCTATTGTTAAACGTAAAAACCAATATACTTGAGTACGCAGCTCGTTCAACGTGGTTTAACTTCATGTTCATAATGCATCTCGGTTCAATTATTCGACCCTAGATGGCGCCAATGTTTTTTTCTTACTTGAATCCCAGTTCTTCGGCAGGGACACCCAATTTCGCTAATTTCGCCTCGTACGTTGCCAGCAAATCGTCGTGGGCCTTGCGAAGCCTCGCAGCCTCGTACCGTAAGTCCTCTACTTGAGTATCCTTTAGCTTTATTAGATCCTGAGAGAAAAAAAAACGCGTTACGTACTTGCAGCAATACAAAGTAGGTAAGCAGAACCTATTCAAATTCAAATACCTAATTCTTTATTCAATATAGGATACAAGATATCACTTATTGAAAGTCAATTAGACTACATCGAATCTAATTGCTATTGATACCTTATTTGGTAAAGTATCCTATACCTGTGAGAGGCGAGGTAGTTCAGGGTGCCCACCAATTGACTCAGGTAAACAAATGTTTGCCTTGCCTTACGACAATAGTCGCCTGGAGAGGGGTTAGTGTAGATTCGCCAAGTGCTCATTTCGCCAAGTGTCAAACGCCGTGTATTTTCGCCAAGTAGAATTTTATTACAAAATTTTATGAAATACAGTTGGTTTCACTTATTTCTTAGGTACCTTTAAAATTATTTATCCTTGCATTTTACTTTAAAATTTATATTTAAAAGTACCAGGGCAACATAAACTTGTAGAATGTTATGTGCATGGAAAAAATAAAGTATAGAAGTCAACAAATTGTAAGTTGTTATCTATTTAAAATTTTAAACAAGACAGCTTTATTTTATTTATAAAAGTTGTTTTATTTAAACAAAAACATGATTGATATTATCGAGTTTGATGGTGGTACTGATTAAGGAAATTCACCACGAGTACCAGTGGTACAGGTTTTGGTGGTACTCGTGGTACTCGTTGAAAACTTTATTCTTCTAGCAGTTTTTTTTGTTGTTACTTTTTTTCCCAGGGCTAGTAAAAATATACAGTCAATGCAGACTCCACAAGTATATATGATATCAAAATTGTCACTGTTCAAAACATTTTCAATATTGGGTCAGATTTGACCAATATCCTTTATGAATGCTTCTTAAATATTGTAAAATATGTGACTCGTTCATTCATTATCCACAAATGGCCATACCGACTGGTCTTGAGCATGAGCAACTCTCGTCCAGTGTTACTCCCGCAGCCTTCACTAGGTTGTATGAGCGCCTTGTAGAAGGTCTGCCTACTCTGCGTCTTCTTGTACGCGGTCACCACTCGATTACTTTTTGGGCATCTGCTCTCCGAGCTATTTTCCCTGCCCATTGCCACTTTAGTTTCGCAATTCTTTGGGGTATTGCGGAGACTTTAATTCTTCTGCGGATTCCATAATTTTAATTTGATTACGCAGGGAAAGTCTGAGCAAAACCATTTCTATTACCCTTTCAGTGACCATTTCTCTATTGCGTTTGCACATACTGGCAACACACAATTTTCGTAGACATTCGCCGTTTATGTTGATGCCTAGATCTTTCCAGTTCTTAAAGATATCCTCGAGTGCAGCGTTGAACAATCCCCGCTGCAGTAGAACAGCATTTGGGCTGTGATCCTATAGTGTAACTTATATAGTGGCGTTTTTTTACAATCAATTGAATCAAAGGCTTTCTCATATTCACAAATGATTAGCAAGAGGCAGATTTTACGCTAGTGTTAAATTGGTACTGCATTAGTGAAACTAACTGTAATAATTTTGACGACTTGGCGAAAATACACGATGCAAAATTAATTATTTAATCACTTGGCGAAAATACACTCGATGTATGGAGTTGAAAAGTACTTGGCGAAATGAGTACTTGGCGAATCTACACTAACCCCTGGAGAGGCCCCCAAACGAGCCCTCCTCTGTCAAATGATTGTACTCCCTTTCGCAATGATTTTACAGCGTAGAGAAGAATGGGGTAACAAACTCTACTTTACAATGTATCTCTCTTTTTGTTTTGTGATATTACAATACAATTAGGTGACAATAAAATGAACAGTATACAGATTAATAAAAATGAAATTACATGAAATAAACTTACTGAAACAAAATAAATCAGGCTCAGGCTCCTATAAAACAAGTAAAAATTAAACTTACATGAATTTCTCTCGGTCCCAGATCTCTAGCCTCCATGTTTTTCAGCTTGGCCTCTAAAAGCGCAGTCTTCAGGGACGCCTGAAAAATCAACAATTTGAAACATTTAAAATTATTTATAAGTACTAATAATTATTATGATGATATATTTGATTGTTTGTTTGCATTGAAAGGCACCGAGACCTCTCATTTCAAATATTATTTCACTGTGGAAAGCAAAACTATGCTCTCCCATAGGTCAATCTCAAAAACCTATTGCAAGGCGGTATAATAAAGTTCGCCGTGTCTGATAGTAGAGAGGCGGTCTAGGAGGCCGTAACAGATTTGTATATGGTTTCGTCAACCCTAGACTGTATTGCCAAAGTAGAAGAGCTATTTTGCAATACAGAAAAACCGGAAGTGTTACGGCGGACTAGTCCGCCACTGTACCAAATAATTAGGTATGTAATTTTTTATAGATGGATGTGTCAAACCGAAATGGAAATTTTCTTACTCAGAGTACGCATTTATTCGCAACCGCGTTGGTATTAAGTCGTTCAAAAAAATGCGTTACTGAAATTTGCACAAACTAATTTTACTTCAGCGATGCTAGCGCCATTTTCGAAAAAAATAAATATTCTAAACAAATATCAAAAATGTGGCAAAGTATGTGACAATTAGATAATCTTGCTAAGTATTTTATGAGCACAGATAAGTAGTCCAAAGTAAAAAGAACAAATAAATCCTCAGATTGTTGCGAAAAGTGGCCACTTTTTGCAACACTTTGTAGCTTTCATTGGTTTTTAACTTAAAAGCTATACAACAGTGCTCTAAAAATACTATGCTTCATTATCTAGTGGAATACTGTTTCACATTTTGTGAAATTTGCCTTAGTTTAGATTTTTTTTTTTGCGGGTGGCGCTACTTTAGCTGTGCTATGGCTCTTAATGGTACGCACAAGATGTAAAACTGTAAACCATAATAATTTACCTTCTGTTGCACCTCAAGTACCGCTCGCGTGAACCTCGCCTTCAGTTCGTCTCGTTCACCTAGAACTCTGTCGAACCTGACTTGAAGTACCTCGTACTCCCACTTGAGGACTTCGAACTGCTTCTCTAGGGAAGCCAGCTGCTTTGTCTTGGCCTGTAAGAAATAAGAAATAAGATTTTTATTTGCTAACAAAGGATCTTACATCTTGAGAAATCAGCACAATTTTTCGCAGTCAAATAACCGTTAGACCTGGAGCTTAGGCTACGAACGCACAGGCGGTTTTATTTCCGCGCGGTGTCAGTTTGTTATTTAATTTTCAACCTTATTCATAGGCCCCGAACGCACAAGCGTGCTTTTACGGTTTTTTATCCGCTGGTGCGCACACTTCCATAGGATTTAATATGTTACATAAAATCCGCGCGGTAAAAAACCGCCTGTGCGTTTGAAGCCTTAGGCTACGCTGGTTGATTTATGAGATTCGTATTAGGTTTCGATCGCGTAGTCCTTTTGATGCTTCAAAGACAGAATGATTTCACAATAAGTACAAAATGTTCCCATCTCTTCCTATGCGTGTCGTAAAAGCAGACTAGGGAACACCTGCCTGATGGAAGAACAGCAGCGTTCTTCGATAAAAATATAAAATCATTGCGAAAGGGAGTATAGAATCATTTGACAGAGGAGGGCTCGTTTGGGGGCCTCTCCAGGCGACTATTGTCGTAAGGCAAGCCAAACATTTGTTTGCCTGAGCCAATTGGTGGGCACCCTGAACTACCTCGCCTCTCACAGTATAGGATACTTTACCAAATAAGGTATCAATAGCGATTAGATTAGATGTAGTCTAATTGACTTTCAATAAGAATGAATGAATGAATATACACTTTATTGTACTCAAATCTAATAATATGTTAACAATCAGCATAAAGTAAGGTGACAATAGGCGACCTAAGGCGAATAAGTGATTTCTTGTATTCTTTATTGAATAAAGAATTATTTGATATTTGATATAGGTACTTCTTTGCTTATGAAGCGTGTCGTCTGTGTTTATAGCATAGCAAAAAGCACCCTCAATTTTTTTTTGTTGTTGTGGCGATCTGAGGCAAAAGGTATAAGCCAAAAAGTTATCTAGATTTAATAAAAATAACTTGCTGTTCGTTTAGAGATCTTAAACTAGAGAAGGGCTGGGCCGATTAAGCTGATTTTAGTTTTGAAGTGCTTGTCGTAGTCTAGGCAAGGTTTAATTGATGCGAAAATTCAAGGAGGATAAAATCGCGGAAACAGGTAGAAATAAAGTAAAATCTAAAGTTTAAACACAAACATAACAAAAAGATTATAATTAAGAAAATGTAGTTCAAGACTTACAGCTAAAGCAGCCTTATCACGGTCATAATTAGCCATTTGCCTCTTCAGCTCCTTGTTATCAGCTGAAGCGGCTTCCAATGGCTCCCTCAAGCTCTTAGCCTCTGCCACTGCATCTCTTGCTATCTTCTCTGCCCTCTCTTTCACTTTCTGCATATCTTCCATCTGCTGTTTCAGGCTGCTTATCAGACCTTGAATTAATTTTGTTAATAAATCAATAAATAACGTAATAAACTCAAGGGCCCCGAACTAGGTAGAACTTGTATCTAAGGTGACTGGAACACATACAAAGGCAGAGAGACAGTAATAAAATTACATAAAGACAATAATAATAATAACACACCATACTTAGAGCCCCTAACTAGGAAGAACCTGTATCTAGGGTATCCGAAACACACAGAGAGACAATCATTACACCCAGACCGGACACAAACATCGATATTCATCATATCAATATTCGCCCTGCCCAGGAATCGAACCCCGGTGTAAAAGACGACAAGGAACTAATTGTATTGAATTTTGATTTAGTGTTAGTGAGCAGAGGATTAGACATAGAAAAAAATCAAACTTACCCAAATTATTCAGCGTTATATCGTTGTAATAATTCTTCAAATCCGCAAAGGCTCTCTCATGATGCGCTATGAGCTCCGAAAGCTGCTTGTTCTTTCTCTCTTCCACCTCAGCTATCTCTGTCCTATGCTTCACCGCTAACTCCACTTTAGTTTCATGCAGTTTCTTCTCAGCCTTATCTTCAATTTGCCTGATTTTCTCTTGAAACTCTTCCCTTGCTTTCGAAATTTCTTCAGCATGCACCAGCTTAGCTCTTCTAAGTTCATCTTGGGCTGCAATTTGTTTCTCCCTCATTTCTAGTCTCAGAGCTCGTTTGTCGTATAAGAGTTCTAGTTCTTGTTCTGCGTGTTCCTCTTTTGAAGCTTTAAGTGCTACAAGGTTCTCGGCTCTTAGCGCTGCAGCAGCGGCCTGTTGTTCGTACTTCAAATGTTTAATTTTCTGCTTTTCTGTTTCTAGTAAAGCTTCATTTTCTTCTTGCGTCTCCTCTGTAGCTCTTTCTCTGTTTCTCAATTCTGCTTTTGCTTCCTCTAGTTGTTGCCTCGTGATCTCCCAGAATGTTCGAATCTTGTCTCTTTCTAATTGAAAGAAGTTTCGTTCCTCTCTCTCCCTGTCCAATTCTTCTTTTACTTTAAGCGTGAATTGCTCGAGCTTCTCTCGGGTCATCTCGGCTGTGTCGACTCCATCGATGATGATGGCTAAAAAGTAATAAACACCATTTTAGTGATTTTTCTATAGATATAAACCATTTTTTAAGGACGTTCCTCATTCGGAAATTTTTAATGTTACAAAGAAGCAAGTGGTTTTATTTTTAATAACGGTATAATTCCAAATTTTCCGAATATACTCAAATTATTGAAATGTTTTAAATTAATCGGCACAAGTTAAAAATGGTTTGTTAAGATAGAATTAGTTAATTTCTTAGCCCTTACGATATTTGGAAGTTAAAGATTACAAATATTGAAAATAACTTGGAATGATAAAAACCTTTATAGCGAGTTTCTATGTCTGATTTATCTGGGCTAAGACTTAGGATCTCTGATTGGAATAAATAAGAATTTGAACTAGACGCAATGGAACGATTGCTTATGCTACTCATGATCTACATCAGATCGGTTATGGTCGGATTTCAGGAAAATCTGGTTTTAATATATGAAAATTCCTTATCTTTTGTTTGGTTAGATTTTTGGATAAGTCGTTATCTTTTGATTAGTTACATTTATCTAGTGATTATGTGTGTACTTACAGACGATCTTTTTCCCCTGTTTCTGTTTTGGTGGCTGTAAATTATAAAAAAAATAAAAATTATAGTTTTACAGGGTCATGCTCAAAAAATACATTATAAAAGCTATGTTCTATCTCAAACACATTTTGAATACCTTTAATAGATACAGTCAAGTATATTTTAGTTACTTACCATCTTGAAATGCTTTAAATAAACTGTAAAAAGTATAAAATTATCAAATTAAATTCACAGTGTTGATTTTTCACGATGTTGTTTTGAAAATGAAAAGCCGCGACGAGGCCGCGACAATCTCTGCCATGGCAACGGACGCCGTTTCTATGGTAACGCACGCATTTTGTCGAAGAAAAAAGTTTTTCCAGTTTTTCCCGTGCTATAATTTTGTAAAGCCTTTGTATAGTTTTGAGATAGGATTTGTATTTATGTCGTTTACCCTATTTTTGATTAAAAATATAAAACGCATTACACATTACACTCAGAGCCTTTTGGAAGCTAGGTAGGCATAAATTGTTTTTAGTGTATGTGTAATATACATATACATACAAATACACACGTATGAAAATAACATAGAAAATATTCGGGAAAGAAACCTGGACCTACAAAGTCATGGCGACAGTCCATTGTGCAATTGCAACTGGGCCTTTGAGGTGTTTGAGTCGCTAAGGAATATGTTTCGAAAATTAAGCTCACGTTAAGCTACTTTTTTGAAACAAGTAAGATATAGAAGTATACATTAAAACAATTTAAGGTACAAATTGTAATGGCTTTTTCAATAAATATTTTTTCATTTGCATGTTTTTCCCGGTAATTATTCGAATTTTTCTCGCCTTAAACCATCCTTGGACTTCAATTACTCTATTTAAAAAAAACGCATCAAAATCCGTTGGATAGTTTTAAAGATATAAGCATACATAGGGACAGACGCGGGAAGCGACTTTGTTTTATACTATGTATTGATGATTAATTAATGAAGATTACATGCAATGGATGGTCCTTATCGCTGCCTTCTCGCTAAAAGAATTTCTTCTATTTTTTAATCAAAGACAATCTTGTCTGATTTTGTCAAAATAATCAAAATGGCAAAATGCACTGTCACTTTTATCAACACAACAATACCTACAAAAAGGCAGAAATCATTTAGCGAAAACTAAAAGTTCCTCTAATTTTTGGCTTTTTTCAAAATTGCTAGTGAAAACCACATAAAACTAAGCCCAAAAATGATCTTCCAACGTTTTTACTACAGCACCATAATCATAAGTCTGGTCGTGCTAGACTACGCTATAGGCAACGGCTTCGTCGATGGGTTCCAGAGGTTATTTGGCGCTATTTCAGGTGGTTTCAGGAATACTAAGATTGAAGATCGATTGCCCACTGTGCCTGAACCTCCGATAAGTTTACAAGTTTTCCTGGTCGAGGTTACTGCACTTATTGTGACCATGATTGTAAGTTTTACCAAAGTTGAATGCTTTTTCATTTAATGGATGACAAAAGAAAACAAACATAGGTGCAATGAAATTTGTTTCCTGGTTTTCGCTTGGTTTGTATTTTCTAAGTAGGTTTAATGTGTTGGGGCATCCTAGATAGGGTTATCCCAAATAACTGAGCAGTGGGTCGTTTTGAGTTGTTTTCAATATACTAAATGAATATAACGTTACAGTAGCTCTGGAAATGGGGGCAAAATTGCTTGTATTAAGCCTCTCTACACGACCCCGTCATAAAAAAGTACCCTTGTGGGAGACACGTTTATTCGATCGAAAGTTCTGACCAAAAGTTTTTTAACGGGAAAATAGTTTTTTTTTCTATTTTAAATATATTTTTTTTATGCGTTTTGAAGCCTCCTGAAGCGCCCTTAAGAGTATACCCCAACTCCGACTCCCGCCCCTAAAACGACCCACCGACCGCGAAATGGTAGAAAAGGAAGAACAGACAAATATTTAAGAAAGAATTTATGACGAAGCTTGATAATTCCTAGGCGTTTCGCCACAGATTTAGGAATAGTTACTAGTTTTGCTCTTATTAAATTAATATTTGTTGATAATGTTGCAGTTTCTAACCAAATACAAGCAACGTGAAAAGGATCCGATGGATGACCTTCTTCGGGAGAGCAGAGACACATTGAAACAAACAAACGAAAATCTTGACAAGTGGCAGCACAGTCGTGTAGGTATAGTTTATTTTTTATAGCAATTTTAAACGTTTCAGTTTCACTCTCGAAATAATGATCATAACCAACAAAACATAGGTAAAATTTTGTGCATTTATCTAAAAGCACTCTTTTTCGAGTCTTTTTCTAAGAGCAATAAGGTCACTTTTTTTCAATTTTCTTCTGTATTAAGTTTCTTATTTTGTGCTTTTTTGTACAACAAAGAGATTCATTCAGAGGGATTTTTTATCAACAGTGTCGCTACTTTCGTGTATGTATGCGATCTCTTTAAAATTATGTACACTTTAACCGTGTTATTCATAAAGATACAGTAGATTTTAGGTAGCTTTACTGGAGGTCTACTTATCTGGTTTGTCGTATGGTAAATACGTGATATCCAGTCTAAATTGACATATGTCAAATAACAAAAATGCTCTTTAACTTTTTATGAATAACAGGGTAATATTAAAATCCTTTATCTCAAATTCATCATCTTATACGAAAGGTGTACACGGCTGAACATAGGCATCCCCACAGATAGTAATACCGACTGGTCGTGTGCGACCCTCATTCAATGTACTTACACAACCTTCAGAAGGTCTTCTAACCACCTCGTGAAACCTGTCTTCTCTACGTCTTCTGTCGCCTAATAATAACCCTACTTAATGTCAACTTATTTTTTATTCAGATACCGCATAAATACTCCTACTTGTACGACGAGACGCATAAGAAACCGATGCAGTTTGAGGTTCCAGTACTTCATATGGCCATCTTGGACGTAAGTCTTTTTATATTTGATTCTTTGAACTTGAACTATGTCAAGTCGATTCGTTGAAAAACTTTAGTTTCAATGCGCAGCTCACATAATTATAGCTCGAAGCAAGGAGAGCCACTGGGGCCTTAAAAGTTCTCAAATTGCGACCGTCCATCGCTAGACTCAGAGCAGGCAGAGCTTCCAAAAGGAGCACTGTAGCCCACGGGATGATGATTGAAACACTCTGCTGCACTGGACTTGTTTATTTTAACTTTCTTAATAATATTCCAACCAACTCAAATGAATATTCAAAACAGAGTCAAAGTCATATCAAAAGCAAACAATAAAACTAAGTATAAAACAGTGGTCGACAGCTGTCTCTGAAATCGTCTTTTTTTCCAAAAAGGTTAACAAGCGCGTCGCCTACAAGCACCTTGGCTCTAGGTCCATCCGGAAATCTAACCCGGATCTCTGATATCACAGTCAACCAACTGAACAACGAAGGGTGGTCCAAATACAAGACTCGCGTGATTGATATCATCATCATCATCACGGCCGAAACAATTTTACTTTTGGACATATGACTTGTGGAAAGGCCGTCCACAAGTCGCCATACCGACCGCTTTTAAGCGACCCTCAGCCAGTTTACTCCCGCAATCTTAACCAGGTCTGACCAGTCGTAGAGTTGAACATAAATATCGAAAGATCTCCCGTGACCCCCTTGCTAACAGCCGAGATGGCCACCGGCGGGGTTGTAGTGGGTGCGAACCCCACATAACTCTGCGGCTCCCCCCAGGGCTGAAGGGTTCCTAGCTAGGAGTTTCCTTGCCTTAAAAAAAAGGTCGTCTGACCACCTTCTGGGTTGTCTACATACTCCGTTTCATCGTCTTCTTTAAGCGTGCGTGATATTGTTTATAGTAACTTGTTTTTTTTTTTAGAGACGCACTCCTCTAAACAGTCCAGAACGCGGTGATGCCTCGAATACTGTAAAGATAACAGATTCTGAACTCTTATCAGTGACGTCTCTTATCGATGACGACCTAGAATCGATTCCAGAAGCGGCATCGATTACGGAAGCAGATAGACTATTGAACGAGACGCAAAGGATCGAGTATAGGAATCGATTTTATAATGCGGATAAAGATAAGATTGTGAATTGAATTTTGTGATAGTTTTTAGTTGTGAAATTATATTGTGGGTTGATAAAAAGAAAGTATACTTTTTTGTACTATAGGACGGGTCTGGGTACTAAGACTTACTCTAGTTGCATGCTATATAACTTATCAAAGGTTTCGTGAATGGAAACTTGTCTTCTCTATGAATGTCTAATGTCTGTCTATATCAAATTATTTTCTTATCTTGCTCCATTAACAAAGCAGTGAATTGGTTCCTATAAAAATAGTTCGCATTCGAGCCAAATAATAAATATTTTGAATGCAAGGTGCAACTCGTCACAGCCTTACAAATGAATGGGTGAACAAACGTTTATTTTAAGAGCAATGACGATTCGGAACTACAATTGTACAGTTATTTTAATAATTAATATCTGACGATGACCAACTCTGAACAACTGAATGTATGGAATTTTGAATTTATAATAACGTACCAATTCGAAGTTGTGACCAATTCGAACAAACCCTTAACATATTAATGCGTTGCGAGTACCTACTTATATCGTAATATATTCTTGTATCAATTTGTAGACAAGTCTACCTACAAACCTACATGAGTCTCTTATCGTCATCATCATCATTTCAGCCGTAGGACGTCCACTGCTGGACATAGGCCTCCCTCAAGGCTCTCCATCTGTACCGATCGCAGGTGGCCTGCATCCAGCGTGGACCCGCAGCCTTGCGCAGATCATCCGTCCATCTGGTCGGTGGACGTCCTACGCTGCGCTTGCCGATCCGTGGTCTCCACTCGAGAACTTTTCGGCCCCAGCGGCCATCTGTTCTGCGGGCTATATGACCTGCCCATTGCCACTTCAACGAGCTTATCCGCTTGGCTATGTCGGTGACCCTGGTTTCTCTGCGTATGTCCTCGTTTCTGATTCGATCCCGCAGAGAAATCCCGAGCATAGCCCGCTCCATGGCTCGTTGAGCTACCCGGAGCCTGTTCATAAGCCCTATACTGAAGCACCACGTTTCAGAACCGTATGTCATCACTGGCAGCACACATTGGTTAAATACCTTCGTCTTCAGGCACTGAGGAATATTGTACGAGAAGACGTTGCGTAGTTTCCCGAACGCCGCCCATCCGAGCTGGATTCGGCGATTGACCTCCTTCTCGAAGTTGGACCTACCTAACTGGATGGTTTGTCCTAGGTATACGTACTCGTCGACAGCTTCGAGAACCGAGTTCCCAACCATAACTGGGGTAGGCAGAACATGGACATTAGACATGACCTTCGTCTTGTCCATGTTCATTTTAAGGCCCACCTGTTGGGAGACTCGGTTGAGGCCTTCGAGCATCGTGCTGAGTTCCTCCATCGACCTTGCCATGACTACGATGTCGTCGGCAAACCGAAGGTGAGTGATGTATTCGCCGTTAATATTGATGCCCTGCCCTTTCCATTCTAGAAGTTTGAAGGCGTCTTCTAAAGTGGCGGTGAACAGTTTCGGAGATATAACATCTCCCTGTCTCACGCCTCTGTTCAAGGGAATAGCCTTCGAATTCTGTTCCTGTACTCGGACAGACATGGTGGCGTTGCTATACAAACACTTCAGCACTTCGATGTACCGATAGTCAATCCGGCATCGTTGGAGAGACACTAGCACCGCCCATGTTTGCGCAACTTATCGTAAAAGGCTTGAATTTTCTCGCATTTGTGCTACGAGGGCAGAGCTAAAAAGATCAAAAGAATATTCCCACAATGAAAGGCCGCTAAAGTGGTCGTCAAAAAATTAATATCAGAATATTAGGGCACAAAAGAGCTTATTTGTAATCTTTAGGACAAAAAGACCCCTCTTCTGTGGATCGCACACTTTTGGTGTCAAATTGTGATATAATGGTGTGGATTTGTATTATATTAAAGCTATGTACTTTAACTTATTAAAAAGCTGCATTCAGTAAATTGACAGTTCAAAACGTCATAAGTATGAAATGAAATGAAATGAAATAACGCTTTATTGCCAACAACAATACAATTAAAATAAAACATCAAAATAATACAATTACAGTCAAATTTTGAATTTAAGGGAAAGGAGGCAATGGGCGGCCTTATCGCTTAAAGCGATTTCTTCCAGGCAACCCATAATAAGTAAGTATAATATCCTACTAACTAAACTATAGTTTAGCGTATGTGCTATACTGATGTTAGTACAGTGGCGGCCTTGGTCGGTGTAACATTTTCGGTTTTTCTGTACTTATTGCAAAATAGCTCTTGTTTTTTTGTTAATACAGTCTAGGGCGCACGAGACCATAGACAAATCTGTTACACCGTCCTGGACCGCCACTGTATAAGGTCATAATATTAATTCTTATTAAGAACCCATCAGTAGTTTTACGTGAAATTGGAATTAACGGCACAACATCCCCACATTTATAAAACAGAAGATTTAAGAGCCAGTTTACAGCGATGCTAGCGCCATTGTCGAAAAAATTAATATCTTCTAAACTAAGGCAAATATCAAAAATGTGGCACTCTATGACACTAGATAATGCAGCCTAGTATTTTAAGGGCACTGTTGTATAGCTTTTAAGTTAAAGACCAAAGAAAGCTACAAAGTGTTACTAAAAGTGGCCACTTTTAGCAACAATTTGTTTATAATTTTGTTTTTTTAAGTTATGACTACTTTACTGTGCTCAAAAAATACTAATCAAGATTATCTAGTGTCATACTGTGCCACATTTTTGATATTTGCCTTAGTTTAGAAGATATTTTTTTTTTCGCGAATGGCGCTAGCATTGCTGTAAACTGGCTCTTAAGTTAGTAGGATTGTATCAGCTTTGATGTAGGATTTCTGCGGGGTGTCCTGCGTTCGTTAACTATTTATTAATTACATAATACCGCATCGTAAAAGCTTAATAAGGGCGAACTAAGCAGCTTATAGGCTGTTAGTGTAATAAAACTTCATTTATTGACCTTTTGGCACCTCAATGGTTCAGTCGCTCGCAGTGATGTTGACTCAGGAGAGTCCGATTACGCCCTGCAGTACCGAGCCGAAGAATAGGACTGAGGTATCCCCTGCCTGTCGTAAGAGGCGACTAAGAGGGGACCCCGGGGTCGTTGGGTGCACGAGGCGGGGGCCTCGTGTAGTCATATAACGGCCCCGAGAAGGACGGCAGAACGCGGGTGTCCCGTTTCCGCGGTTGAGCGTTGGGAAAGCTACCACGCTCCGGGGGGACAACCATCATGTCCCTCCGAGGAGAGGCTATACAGCCAATGCTGGGGGGGGGGGGGGGGTCGCGGAGAATTCCACAGGCTTACCCGCGACCTTCCTGCTATCAGCCGAGAAGGACACCGGCGGGGTTTTAGTGGGTGCGAACCCCACATAACCCTGCGACTCCCCCCGGGGTCGCAGGGTACTCGTTAGGAGTTTACCCGCCTTAAAAAAAAAAAAAGAGAGTCCGATTCCCGCGCGGGGTGAACATTGCTTTGGGGATACTTACCAATGTTTGATTCGTAGTTCTTGATGTATTGTGTTATTCGATCACTTGATAGGGTCACCTAATTAGGGGATTTTAGTACAATGTATGAAAAAAAAAATACTTTAGAATTTATAAATCCTAGCAAGCTCAGTAAGCTTGGTTTAAGTGCGCGAGAAAATTTGTATTACCCTACTACCTACGAAACGATTGCATATTGTCCAATCTTCTTCAATTTTACCGGATTGTAAAATTGTAGTAGGTATATAAGAAAATATATTTTTTTTTAAATTGCACGCAATTGATTAAACTTGCCTTCTTAAAATTTTAGTGGCGGTCTAGGAGGGCGTAACAGATTTGTCTATGATCTCCTGCGCCCTAGACTGTATTACCAAAGAACAAGAGCATTTTGCAAAGCAGAAAACCGTAAGTATACTTAGACCATAGACAAATCTGTTACACCGTCCTAGACCGCCACTGTACAGTGGCGGACACGGTCGGCGTAACACTTTCGGTTTTTCTGTATTGCAAAACAGCTCTTGTTCTTTGGTAATACAGTCTAGGGCTGACAAAACCATAGACAAATCTGTTACGGCCTCGTAGTCCGCCACTGTCCAAGTAACACAGGTGACAAAAGACAGTTGGCTTTGACTGGCTGGTTATAAAATCAGTCTTCTGCTTTCAGTTTTTTTTTCTCTACAATTTTTTTTTTTCCCACAAAGGGTTACCTACTATCTAAATACCTATTTCCTCCAAACTAAACAATAAGGGCGTGGTCACATCGATCAAGTCTTGTATTGTATGGGAACATTATAGGGTAGAGCGTTATGTAGTCGACCGCCGGTTTATTAAACCTTTCGTTTTATGATCTGACTTAAAATTGAAAACAAGGAATGTCATTAAAATAACAATTTTTATTTCAATTATTAAAAATGTATTGAAGCCGCACAGGTGGAGTAAAACATTGGTAAGTAAGTATGAAATTTTTTTGTTAGTTTCCGGGTCTGTATTTTCTTATTGAATGACTTTTTCCGTGTAGGTATGTATGTAGGTAGGTACACAGGTTTTGTCTATTGAAGTTATTTAGCCCGACAGACAAAAAGTCCGCACATGCGGTTAAGTTTTCTGAGTGAATTGTAAGTGGAGACTACCATTAGTCGTACCCTAATGTGACAAAATCAGTCTTGGTTCTTTAGACACGTGACCGAAGTTAATATTAACAGATTTTTTAGGGTATGGGTGCAAAATAATTACGGGTTTTAAGACGCTTCACTGGTTGCATTTTTAACAATAGGCTTATAATATGGTATTGTGGTTGCAAAGGGTGGTTTTTGGTTGTTACTGTATAGTGTGGTTTGTTTGTTGGTATTTGGAAAATAAGCTTCTTTAGTTAATTATGAGATTTTCGAATGTAATTTAAAATAAACACATGTCATGTTTTGCATAATATAAGTAACTAGAGGCTGCCCCGCGGTTTCACCCGCGCAGATTTCTCATAAACCAAAATCCCGTATTTTCCCGTTCCCGTGGGAATTTCGGGAAATCCTTTCTTAGTGCTCCCCTATACTCTCCAAGGAATCCACTTGCAAAATTTCAGCCCGCTACGCCCAGTAGTTTCGGCTCTGCGGTGTCTGTGAGTCAGTCAGTAACGGAAGAGTTTTATATACAGGGTGTTTCTAACAAGGCGGTAATAAATCAGAGGAGGGATTCAGCTCACCATACTTAACAACTTTCTCAAAGCAACATGGGTCGAAATCTCAAAACGAAAACCAGATGTCCCGTACATTGACCCGTCAGCTGATCGAACCAATGTATGATCTGATATTTTTTTTGAGATTTCGACCCATGTTGCTTTGGGAAAGTTGTTAGGTATGGTGAGCTGAATTCCTCCTTTGATTTATTACCGCCTTGTCAGCAACACCAAGTATATTGATATTGATTAAGGATAATTTTGTTGTAGCTTGAGAAGAATGTCAGTGATTAACGAAAAAAAAGAAAAATAAATTTAATACATCAACTTACATAAAAAGTACGTACTTCTTAAAATTGTTAGTTACTTATAAAAGCAAACTATAAAAAGTGTTTCTTTTCTAAAAAAAATTAAAGCAACTAGTGAAAACTTCAAAACCAACATTATTATAGTACTCGCACTATGCAAAAGTGGTATTTAAACACAAGGAAACTTAACCAAAATTAATTCCCTTTTCTGCAATTCTGCAATTACTACGTTGCTTTAATAATCCCTAATGACAACGCAATAAACGCCATAGTCCCCTGCTGTTATAATCCTTCAAAGGACAGACGCCTTTTATGGATTACTCAGAGGATAGGTGGCGAGGGATTAAATACCTCAAAGATATTAAGACGCCTTTAACCACACTATTATTTCCTCGGGGATATACCTACATACTAGTATGAATCATTAAAAACAATTTGTCATCTTAGTCGGAAGAGGTCCACTGCTGGACATAGGCCTCCTCCACTAATCGCCATGCCGACCAGTCTTGAGCGATCCTCTGCAATTTCGTGACAACTTGTGGATACTGCCTACTACTCTACTATTAATACTCTACCGCTAATATGACGTTGTAGATTGAACTATTCCTTAAGGGCTTACACGGTGCGAAACTTATACCACTCCTGATAAGTAATAGTCAAAGACGCATATTTTTCATTTCGGCCATGGTTTAGAGATATAAATTATTTATCGAAGTGGCATTAGTTTCGCACCGTGTCGGGCCTTAAGGCAACTTTATATAGCATTGCATCTAACAAAAACAATTGAATCGGTTCACAAACACCCAAACAATCAGAAAGCAGTCGCTCCTGAGATTTACCCCTATCATTAACAAATCTCAAACAAACGAACAAAAAACGGAAATCATCCCTTAATGATTGCATTTAAATTGTTATATCGGACGAACGCGTCCGTTTTCGGTCACGTGACCGAGCGTACGTCATAACGCATTAGACGCCATCTTGGAAATAATGTCCAGTGTTTTTTGAGCCACACTTTTAAACGTTTTGTTCGAAGTCATAGGTTTTCAAATTCTGGTTTGTAGGAGGTAATGATTTCGATGTTGGACTCTGGTTTTGTGGTTCGTAATTTAAATTTGGAACAGAATAGGGTTTGTGTAAATGATCGCTGGTTTTAAGGTTTAATTTGTTATAACAAAACCGTAGGTAATTTGAGATACTTTGGTGTTTAGTTGGTTAAATTAAATATGAATAGGCAAATAAATAGGGTTGCTACGAAAATATTTATGTTGATAGGTATTTACATTTCTTACTCAGTTTTATATTTTGTAAGTACGTGTAATGTAAAACTATCGAAAACACTGTACCTAAGTAAATTTGAGCGCCCTAGATTATTATTTGAATATTTTATTTTACTTTTAGTAAGAAGGAATTTGGTAAATATTTCATACTTACATAAAGATTTAAAGTCTCTGTCATCAGTGTTGTGACTTTGTGTTTTATCATTTCATAACTGAAAATATTATTAATAACTAGCTGTCCCGGCAAACTTCGTATCGCGCCTTACAATTTATATGGAAAGAAGAAATTGTTACTTTTACTAACTGCCTCTCAATTTTTCCATATTTTCTTACATTTCAACCTTTCCTGGACTACTACGAACATTTCAAAACTAAAATCTGCTAAATCGGCCCGGTGTTTAGCGAGATTAACGAACTACGATTTTTTATATATATATATATATATATATATCTATACCAATATTATAAAGAGGAAAGATTTGTTTGTTTGTAACGAATAGTGAAATACTGAACCAAAAATTCTTTTACTGGTAGGAAGCTACATTAACCCCGAGTGTAATAGGCTATATTAGATTTTCAAAAAAATTAGGGATCCTTACCTAAACTCAAATAATGTAACCCGAGGTGCAATATTTTTTCCGTTGTTTACATATTTTGACAGGTGGTTTGTTGTTGTTGTTTGTTTTTTATTCGGTCATTCTGGGCAGTCAAAAGAACAGTCTATAGAGCCAAGTGTTTTGTAGTACTTATCTTATATTCTATGGCGTAACGAAGTAAGCCGGGAAAGGTCGTAGTAGATAAATAGATAGAAGTAGATAGTAGGTAGTAGATTCCAGGTCATAAAACTTTTTTTTGCTAGAAATATAATCGGGACACAGGCTCAGTACAACAACCCTATAATAAACTTGCATCCAAACAAAAGAACCCATGATGATAGCAGAGCAAATAAAAAAAAAAGCTGTGATTTCTTTCCTCAATCAATCATGTTTGATTGACTGAAGACACGTGTCGCTATCGGTGATAGGTTGTATTTAAAGTAATTTCAGCCCAAATTTAGCATCAACCTACTTAAATGAACCCTTGCTTCAAATAGGTACGTTTAGCAGTTTACTTTGTATGTAAATACTAGAGGTTGCCCCGCGGTTTTTCCCGCGCAGATTTCTCATAAACACTAAAATCACGTTTTTTCCCGTTCCCGTGGGAATTTCGGGAAATCCTTTCTAAGTGCTCACCTACACTCTTTAAGGAACCTACATGCAAAATTTCAGCCCGCTACGCCCCGTACTTTCGGCTCTGCGTTGTCTGTCAGTCAGTCAGTAACGGAAGAGTTTTATATATATTGATGACTAGAGGCTGCCCCGCGGTCTCACCCGCGCAGATTTCTCATAAACACTAAAATCACGTTTTTTCCCGTTCCCGTGGGAATTTCGGGAAATCCTTTCTTAGTGCTCACCTACACTCTCTAAGGAACCTACATGCAAAATTTCAGCCCGCTACGCCCCGTAGTTTCGGCTCTGCGTTGTCTGTCAGTCAGTCAGTAACGGAAGAGTTTTATATATATTGATGATTAGCCCCAGCGCACATTGGACGAGGCGCAGCTAAGTTACCGAGAGCATAACATTTTAAAATAGTCTAAATTAAATGGTACACAAATCATAATACCTACCTATATGCCAAGAAACAGACCCTGACGTTAATAAAAAAAAAGTGTATACCTATGTGATAAGATGAGGGGGAGAGAAGGACCATTTTATTTTGGTCTATGATAAATTCAAATAATTTTGCAATAACATCAAAAATGTACTAGATAGGTAGTCTAATTATAAATAAACATTCAGATCGTAGTGCATTCCTCTCCCATGGGCCTCCCCACAAATTGGCACAACGACCACAGTCTTTCGTGTTTTAGTTTGATTTGCGTGGTAATCATTGTACTTACACCAGCTGTTTTCCAGTCTTACAAATTTTTTTTGAAACACAGTTCCCTCCTAATCATCTGCATTACACTTTTGCAGTTCTACTAAGTGTCTAAATAAATCAAAATTAATTTACTTTTTATTCTGCAAGAGAGCTCAACCCAAAATGGCTGGTTTTTATCACTAATGGTGGCGAACGAGACACGTCGAAATTGAATCTTCTCCCGGCAAAAAGTATCAAGTGGGGACAAAAGGGTGATGAATGAAGCTCCTACCTGAATCTGGTCGCCTGGTACTTTTGATTGATTAAAAGAACTTGTGGTTAAAAAATGTTAGAAGAAATATTGATTCCTTGATCATTATTGAGTAATCGTCTTATTCATAAAAAGTTAAAGAACATTTTAGTTATTTGACGTATGTCAATTTAGACTGGATGTCACGTATTTACCATACAACAAACCAGAGAAGTAGACCTCCAGTAACGCTACTTAAAATCTACTGTATCTTTATGAATAAGACGGTAAGTATTTAGTTTCTTCCACATTTGCCTGACTAACTTAACCTAAAAGTTCTCCACCAAAAGCGACTTTTTTTTTTTGAAGGCGGGGTAACTCCTTACGAATCCTCCCTTGCGGCCCACCCCACCACTAAAACCCCACCGGTTTCCACCTCTGCTGTTGTTGGCAAGGGTCTGCACCGGCTGTTAAGCCTCTTCTCGGGGGGACATGATGTTCGCCCCCCCGGAGCGTGGTATGCTCGCCAAACTCTCAACGATGCAAACCAGTAGCTACCTAGCATCGGACGATGCAAAGTAGTCAGATGAACAACAAGGTGGTCCTGTCCAACGACCTGGTGATGGTTGCTGGTGTGCACTGGATGAGCTTCACAAACGACTTTGTTATTGTCATCAACAGTGGACATTTTTCGGCTCCAGGATGATAAAGTATAACACACTACCTACAGAAGTAAAAGTTTTAATATTGTGAAGAATATCCGAAAATAAGAACTTTCAGACTCTCAGAACATGAAAAAAAAACAACAATATTAAACATTACAGTAAATTATGGAAATAACTTCATATGTATAAGTTATAAACCTATAAAACTTAAATTCACAGAATAATAACAGAATATGTATTACTTATTACAAAATTAAACCGAAATGATCATCAACCGATGAGCAGATCCGATTAAAATTTCCTTTCACCAAAATTAAATTAATAACCACACAAAAGAGGAATATTAGTTAAAAAATATTGAATGATAATAATCTTATGAAATTCCCACAAGCGAGTATGATCGGCTAATTTTTTTTTCTATAAAAGGCACGTGTCAATAAAATTAGCCCTTTTAACTATCACGAAATCATAAAGGTGTAAAATTGCTAACTCATTCAATATAGATTTTAAACATGGTGAGAATTTTTAGTAATGTACTTCGTATAGTTAGTTTTGACAGACCAAAGTGACTATTTTTCAGCTTGAATTAAATAAGTATCTACTAATGATAATGTATAACGCATCAATGTCGAAATGCTAACTAGGTAGAACCTGTATCTAGTATGCCCAAAAAACATAAAGACGACCAAAAACTCCCAGACCGGTAAAAACATCGATAAAAAAAATATATTAAAAAAAATTCCCCCGCTGGAAATCAAACCCGGTGCTCCCTTGACGCAGCCACTAATAACTATCACACTCAGAGCCCCTAATTAGGAAGAACCTGTATCTAGGGTGCCCGAAACATATACAGAGAATAAAATCCCCGCCGGAAATCGAACCCGGTGCTCCCTTGACGCAGTCGAAATCATTGCCAACTGAACCACGGCGGCAGTCTAACCCAAACCTGTGAGCAGTGTCCTTCGCAGTATTGTTTTTCAAGGTTTTCACCGAAGGACTCTGTTACCCTGTTACGATACTTAAGTATCGGACGAGATGGGTTGGTAATAATGTATGCCGCCACTCAAGGCAAATCTATCTATAGGCAGGCCTGGCTCACTCCGCACTTTAGGTATAAACCTGCAAGTACAGTGGCGGACACAGTCGGCATAAAACTTCCGGTTTTTCTGTATTGCAAAATAGCTCTTGTTCTTTGGTAATACCATCTAGGGCTGACGAAACCTTAGCCAAATCTGTAATGGCCTCCTAGTACGCCACGTGCGGCGGCACCGCCGGCGGTACCCATCAGCCTCGGGTTGCGCCACCACTTGCGCGCTGCTCGTTGCGCCGCACGCGTCTCATAATTTTCGCGCCAAGTTCTCGCAACCCTTTATAATTGCTCGATGCCTTTATTGTTCCTAAAACAGGCGCTCTCGCAGAGTAGCACGGGTCATTATCGCATGAACATTCATTGCGGCTTTGGAGATAAGAGTGAGAGAGAGATATTAACTCAAGGTACCTAATATGTAACAGGAGCGAGCTAGATTGTGCTTTAAGTGTACGCAGAGCTAGATTTAATTTTATTTAAACGACTTCGTTGAGTGAGCCTTCTGTACCTGGTACTATTAGGTATTCAGTGCTATAGGCGAAAGTATATAGGACTCAAATAAGCACACTTACTTTTCACCTATCAGTCAACCTAATACACTATCTGATTGGCCATCAATCAATCCACTCAGACAATTCAAATCTCATTTCACCCCGTTCTGCTCTATAGCCCTTAATGGTGTCACTAAACGAGTTAGAACCTAACACTAACGTGAATTAGGCCTTAATTACGTCACTGGTATTGTACTAAATCAATCATGACATCGACTAGAATCCATACTCTTAATATAAATGCGAAAGTTAGTCTGTAAGTCTGTGTTTTACGCTTAGCTGCTTAACTACTGCACCGTTAAGACTTTTAATTGTTAGGTAGATTCTAGGATACTTTAAATTTCGAAAAATTTAACGGGATTGAAAATTTGTATTTTGTGGTTTAAAGGGTAGCCAAAGGGCGCTTACTAGTCTAGATTATAGGTGTTGAGAATAGAATATCGATCAGCGAGCACAAAACAAACATTGTAGAGGCGTAATCAAGTCCTCCCGCAAATATTCGGCCAGAAGGCACCGATTTCAAAGTAAGATTTGTTTCATAAATCTGTTTTTCTCTACGAATAGATAAAGTTAATAAGTACAGTGGCGGTCAAGGACGGCGTAACAGATTTGTCTATGGTCTCGTGTTCCCTAGACTGTAAGACCAAAGAACCAGTTTATTTTGCAATACAAAAAAAACCGGAAATGTTACGCCGTCCTAGACCGTTACCTGTACGTACACGTTTTCACTACTAGCGTTTTCTTTAGTGAGGTTTTTGACGTTGAATTTGACTAATTAAAGCACACACATTTTTTGCTGAATAATAATAAAATAAACAACGCATGATCACGACTTCTAGTGCCCTTTACTAGGTCGAACCTGTTTCTAGGGTGCCCGAAACAAAATTCAAAAACATAAAAACACACCTAGACTCAAGAATCGAGCATCGATTCCCATCATAACAACGTTAGCCCCCGCGGGGTATCAAACCCGGAACCCCGATATCACAGTCAACAAAACTCCAATTGAACAACATTCGATAGTCAGGTCTTATTTTTGAACAATAATCTGGTTGTGACCTCTCTTTTAGGTACGTGCCAGCTGATATCACTCTACTGACTACGATTTGGCGTAGCTGGAAAACTTAAATAAATTCAGATAGATAACGTCATTGTATTTTACCTACCTACGCACATCTAACAAATCGCGGCGAATATGCCAAAATAATTAACAATTTAAACTAGTCCCTAACTCCTATATAGCATAGGGTTGAGGACCGATTGCTTGCAGTTTTGTCAAATATGTAATATAAAAAAATAAAAAATAAAACTGATTGATCCACGTGCCATCGTCTTGGTCAAAATCTCTAGGCCTAAAGATAATTTGACGAAGGAATATAGTAAGATGTAAGATCCGTTCATTTGATTACAAAGTAAGTAACATAAGTTTCAAATTTAGAATTCAGTTAATTTTTTAACCGACTTTAAAAAAGGGGTTATCAGTTTGACCTGTATGTATGTTGGATTTATGTAAGTTTGTGTGTACCTATGTATTTTTGTCCGCGATTTTGATGCAGTTTTCACTAAAGTATTTGTTACATTCAGGAAGTATTATATTATACTCTGTGATTAACGAGAAAGTTTTAGTACCTATTTTAACCGACTTCAGAAAAAAGGAAGTTTTCAGTTTATGTATGTGTCATTTTAATGAAGGCCGGTTCTTTTTTTGTAAAAAAAAATATTTCTCTGTATTATTTTTAGCTTATCTGTGACAGGTAGTATTTTATAATCTATGCCAAGCACTCCCCTGGATGGACATGCAATATCAATGCAAATTTTGCAAATGGCGTCCATCCCATTTTAACAATAATTACAATGTTTCGAATGTGTAAATTGCAATTTCAACGAAAAGCATTTGAATTTGCTATGTTATTTTGCTTTAGTTTATTCTATAAAATATTTTTTAATGTTTAGAAATTCTTAATAATAATATGCTATACTTAATAAGTTATTATTATTATTAACACACTTTCAGTGCCCTTGACTAGGTATTTAAAATTACCCTAACACAAAAAAATGGTCGAATATTCATTATTAATTCATATATAAATTTTGCTCGTTTGTCTTCGTTGATATGGGTGAATGAATGAACGTATAAAGTTTAAAAACTTTCCAATTGACTTGCTAATTTATTATCTACTCTGTTAATATAATTAGTGCTTCAGTTTAAATTAATTTAAAGCCAAATTTATTTACAAATTGACAAAAGTAACATAAAACTCGTAACAAATAATAACATGCATACAAAACATTATGCCCCAGGAACGTCGACAAATATGCAAAACAGCGTAAGTCATAAAATGAGAATAATACAAAAAAATGTGCCTGAAAAGGGACCTACTGCATATAAAACTGTTTAATACGAAACACGGTAATATTGAAGGCGACTGTCGACATTTTGTGATGCAACCCCTTCGCTTAGAAAGACTAGGGTGGGTATTCTAAAAATATTTTGAAAATTTACACCAACATAGTACGATCATCAACGCCAACGCCAGAAAAAAAAATTACATCATCATCGTCTTTGTGGTAATTTGTGAGAAAGCCTACTATGCTGTGCACGTATTTATGGCTAAAAAGAAGAAGCATAAAACGCTTGTCTTAACTTTGGTATATTAAACTAAACTTCTCTGTTCTGATCCCATTCTTTGCATTTTTTTATACATTTTATCATAAACAAATAATTAAAATTAAAAACAAAATCGGAAAATTTGTTGTAATAGGTAGGGAATACCCATTCTACTTACCATTACATACGCTCCCCGAATCAAAAAAGCAATATGTAACGAATTTGTTTTTCAATTTCATACCAATTTTGCATACGGACCGCGCCACGCCGCGAGCGAATAAAAAATACCATTGTGGTTTTTACGATGAGTAAAAACTGTATTTTTTAGGGTCCGACATGATCACGTGTTAAAATACGACAAATAACATATTTTTTTTATATTATTTTTGCATATTTTGCATCTATCAAGGTTCTTTCCCAAACTTACCGTCTTATTCATAAAGATACAGTAGATTTTCAGTAGCGTTACTGGAGGTCTACTTCTCTGGTTTGTTGTATGGTAAATACGTGACATCCAGTCTAAATTGACATACGTCAAATAACTAAAATGCTCTTTAACTTTTTATGAATAAGAGGGTTAGTCTGTGAGATTTTTTTAAGCTTTTATGTTTAACCCATTTAGAACAAAAAAATGTATTTTTATTATTAAGTTACATGATTTTTATCATATTGTGACGGACGATGTACCTTGTCTTTTCAGGAATAGTTTCAGGCGAAGAAGCGGTTTATATATAACAATTATGTTTTGTATTTCTTAAATAAAAAAATAACACAAAATTTATTATAATAAAATAAAATAAAACGTAATAAAATTAAATGAATATCGATAAATTTCAACGATGCATTAAAATACAAACTGAAATCTTAGTAAAAATGTAATCTAATATAGCAACGGAACCATCTAAAGAAAATTATAACTTTAGAATAATATTGTGTTTTCTTATTTATGTGTTTCATCACACCATGCACTCTTTTGTCAACATTTTTACGATTCTGGAAGGTGGAAATGAAAAGCGGATCATGGCATATTATTGTGACTTAAATGTGTAATAACATTCCTTAGAAAAGCCATATTTTTTTTATAAAGAATATTTTTCGTTGTGGTATTTCTTAAATTGAATATTTTATTCTTTATGTTATCAGAAGTTTTAAAATTTAGTCATATTTATTCATAGCTTCCGAATACTCACACCTGAAAAATTTGTCTTACCAGCCAACGTAATAAGACTGCATTTAGTATCTAATAGATAAACTTAAAGTATATTAAACCAAGTAGGTAGAGCCTGCAGTGAGCTCATGTTCAGAAAAAAAACTCAGCGATTTAAAGTAGGTATAGGTAATATCAATAACTTTGAGACTAGTTCATTATTTATAACAAATAATTAGAATAAATAATAATTATTTAACGTTTCAGGTGAAATCATTTTAAATACGTCTTAGTAAGAGTGTCTTGGAATGAAGCCATTTCTCTTTTGAATTGAATTGAAACACCTTAAATATTTTCATGAATTTGTTGATTTTTGATTTTAACTAACTTTGGACTTAAATTGTGTTTTATTTAAGGAGAAAGTAAATAAAAATTACTTATTTAATTAACCCAATTTAATTACTAATGTAATTCATGAATCTTAATTTTTTGCATCATCTATACCAATATTATAAAGAGGAAAGATTTGTTTGTTTGTTTGTAACGAATAGGCACCGGAAATACTAGACCGATTTGAAAAATTCTTTCTCTAGTAGGAAGCTACACTATCCCCGAGTGACATATGCTATATTAGATCTTCAAAATAATTAGGGATCCTTACCTAAACTCAAATAATGTAACCTAAGGTGCAATTTTTTTCCGTTGTTTACATATTTCATTCATCATTTGTTATTTTATTCGCCCATTCTGGGCAGTCAAAAGAACATAGTATATAGAGCCAAGTCTGTAGTATCTTATATTCTATAGCGTAACGAAGTAAGCCGGCACAGCTCGTCAAACTATAAATGTAAAATAATAACCAAATACCATTACATTTATAGAAGGGCTAAGTTTCTTTACATCAATTTATTAACATCTCTACTATGAACTAGGTTCAATTCTTTCCCCCCGGGCAGACTCGTGTCCCACATTCCAAAGCAATTAAATGACATGCTTTTCAAATATTTACCCAAAAATCATTATTTATTCAAAAACAATTTCAAACTAACGAAAACACTAAAATAACTTGTTCCAATGTCGTAATAAATCTTCCTAATTTTATTTTTCTCATTTTCTAGGGTTGTTGAAAAATATTTTATTTTATCGATAACGATAAACTGTCGTAATTTTTTACTCATTACGCTATAGCAAAACTACAAAGTTTATTTGTTTTGTTCGCCGTAAGATCTTTGTACAGTGGCGGACACGTTCGGCGTAACACTTCTTGTTTTCCTGTATTGCAAAATAGCTCTTGTTCTTTGGTAATACAGTTTAGGGCTGACGAAACCATAGACAAATCTGTTACGGCCTCCTAGTCCGCCACTGTACATGTATACGTACGTAGGCCATTTTGTAAGTTTTTTTGTTTCATAAGTAATAGTTCAAAGTTATTAGATTTTACATGCTTCCTATTTAAGAACGGAATTATTTTGTGTTTCAAAAATTAATTCAGTCATAAATATGGAAGTAAAAAAAACTACGATAAATTTAACGTAGTGTTTTCAATCTATCGATTTATTTCCAGTTTCGTTTTAACAGCCCTTTGAATGACTTTAACAGCCCTATGCCCAATACTCTCTTAAAAGTAATTAGTTGGTAATTTAAACATTTCTAAATTGGTTGCAATGTTATTTTAATATAATTATTTTCTAGAATCTGTGGTTTATTGTTATGTTATGACCCCAGACAGTTATTTAGTAGTAAAATAAATAGGGCGACGGAATTTTAATTGTTATTTTGAGGGTCGTAGGTTTTGGCTTTTATGCGACATTTGTCTACATACTCTGAATATTATTGTTTGTTTGTTTGATAAAATAAAGAAGACTTACAGTAGCGTCGACGTGCTACGAACTACGATACGAGTTCCTATTTTTGATTTTTGCACTATAATAATGTAATAAAACATGACGCTGATATGGAAACAAACATCGGGAAGTATGCATCATAACAATGTTCGCCCCCGCCAGGAATCGAACCCCCCGCGTCTCAGTCCACATCACTTAAACCAGAAGGGGTAAGGAAAGTATTTAAAAAATTATAACTTAGATACCTACCTACTCAGTTTTTTTAATATCAATATTAAACAATAAATTAATTTTAGATAAGATAGGCAGTCGCATTATTGAAATGTACTTATTTTAAATTTATTTACTAAATCAATTCACACATTTTTATAATCTCCCATCTTTATTTGCCCGCACATCGTGGGAATCAACAACTCACCCCAAAATAAAAATTCAGAATATGTTCGTGTCGATTAAATATTATTTAAAATATGAATTATCCTGTCTTATTTCGATAAGGTGTTTGAGTATGCAGGATTATTTTAACAAAACGGTAAAACGGCACATTATGCTATGTTTGGGGGCCTCTCCAGGCGACTATTTGTCGTGAGGCAAGGCATCGTTTGTTTGCCTGAGCCAATTGGTGGGCACCCTGAATTACCTCGCCTCTTGCAGAATAGGATACTTTACCAAATAAGGTATCAATACAAATTAGATAAGTCTAATTCACTCTCAATAAGTGATATCTCGTATCCTATATTGAATAAATCATTTTTGACTTTGACTTTTGGTCTTATAAAAAATATTTTGTCCTACTGCTGCTATCCTACAGCAAACACCCTTTCAGTTAAATATTGAATAAATTCCAATAGAAATTATTGATCACGTGTAAAATATTTCGATACGCAAATACAGTGTGGGTATTTGAATAAATTTAAATATTGACAACACTATTTTAGTTTGGGGTGGCAATTTTTGAGATTAAATTGGTTTTTTGTTGTTGATGTTTGTCAAGTTGAAAATCTACTGTTGTATAATCATAAGTTTTTTTTATGTAGGCACTATAGCTAGGACTCTTATAACCATTATAACCTTACATTATATAGTGTATGTAAGGTACAATAAACTAATAATGAATTTTCTCTTGAATCACTCTTTCTATTAAAAAAAATCGCATCAAAATCCGATGCACACGCGGGCAGCGACTTTGTTTGAATACTATGAATTGATTAATAAATTACTATTATGTCTGATGTTTATAAAACTTTAGTTTCTACCTAGGTAGAGTCTCGCTGAGTGTGATAATTTGCGTTTTTTTTCCATGAGTGATTGAATCTGAAATAATGGAGATGAGCAGAAACAGTGAAATCAACTACATAATAGTGCGTTCCAGTCCTAAATTCTTTGTATGTTCATTTTCTTCTAATAAAAATTGATCTAAGTTCTTTTGAAAGTGTATTTCGAACTACATTTTAAACTCCAACCGCCATTTTAACATCTCGATCTTTTCAAAGTGCAGAAATGGTCAACCATTCACTCGCGTCATAAAAACGACATAAAACTCGATTCTAAGTGAAATAGATCAAGTTAAAGCGACCACGTTAAGTTAATGTTACTCTTAAAACGATAATGGTTTCAGGAGTCTTAGAGAAAATCTAAAGGAAATACTGAATTTTCTGATTTTACTAACTTGCGTACCTGCCTTAGAAGACCTGAAGCAAACATCAGCAGAGTAGCCTTAGAATGGAACCCTATGGCGGCCTAAGAAGACAGGGTGCCCCGCTGAAACCTGGAAGCGTTCTATCATGACAGAACTCAGGGCGGCAGGGATGACCTGGAGCGACGCCAAAGAAAGAGCGCAGAACAGAGAAGTCTGGAGGAAGACTGTTGAGAACCTATGCTCTCATATCTATAAGTTCATCTATAAGTTCTCCGTAAAAAGATTCTTGAAAACACATTTAACTTAGATGGCCGTACTTAGGACTACCATTATAGTAGGTATGTAAAGTTTTAACTCTACCAACTTAAATGTTACTTTAAGTTTTGAAGAGTTTAAAAATTTTCTAGACCAATTTTCTTGATAGTATTTTGAGGACTGCAGACAAAATCCTGTCTGCGGCAGAGTTTTAATAAATTTTATATTCTTATTGTTGTTCAACAGCTGGATCTGATTTAGGAATATTTTTTTAACTTAACTTTCTTGTTTTAAAGGAGACAAATTGTATAGATATAAAATGGCGGATTTTCTCCCACACACCAAAGGATAACTAGACGAATCTGCGAACTTTGTACTGCCTTAAAAAACAATTGACAGAATTTCATTATAAGTTATAGCTAATATGTATGTTATTCTGATGTATGTCAAAGCACACATACAAAACATCCATACATTGAACTTAATGCGTTTATAATATTGAGAAATAATTAAACAATAAAATTTTATATCACAACACTTCTCTCGGAAGGTACCGGCAGAATACCAGCGTCACAGGTTTCTGTGACATTATGCTGAGTGGGAGCCTATTTCGGTTGTGATATGCGCCACCGTGCCTTACACTGTGTGTGTAAATCTGTTAATTTGTTTAATCTGTATGTTCTTCTTCAATTTTATGTTTTACTTTTGTTGTTTTTTATTATTGTGTTTTATGCGTGTGTGTACATATTGCTTCTGAAATAAATATTTTATCTATCTATCTTCTTGGAAATATTTTATACTTACAAAAATAAAAACAATTTATTTTATACTTACAAAACTTTTATTTTCAAATGAAATTTATAATTAAAACTTTGAAACATATTTATATTGGCAGTAATCTGTAAAAAATAAACAAGTAACTTATAATTTAAATTAATCCTATAATTACGTAAAATTCGCTTGGTAATTACTATATTATACAAAATAAAATGATTTATAAGTAAAAATTAATTTAAAAGTAGGTAAGTGCATAGTTCTAAATATAAAAAAAGGATTACAAGTCAAAATTTTAGATTTAATTTATTTTTTTAATACATTTAAGACACCTAAAGTGGGTTCACAGTTCACACCTGTATACAAAAAAAAATATTTTTGTGTGTTCAAGACTAAACGTCGTCTTAACGTAAATTTTCCTATCCATTTCTTCCGAAATTTTCGGAAATCCAGTTAGTTCATAATCCATTTAGTACTTATCATGAATACTCTATCCTTACGTTAAGCACTGAGAGAATAACAACCTTAACTGCACTGGCAGCATGACCGACATTTTGTCGAATCTTTCCATCACTTTTGATCGCTTTTGACCGATGATTGTCAAAACAAAAGTGACATAAAGATACGACAAAATCTAAATTATTGCTCCTCAAAAGGATTGAAGAGTTCTTAAACTCGTGCCATAAAAGTTAAGATAAGTTTAAATCGTTATTCTCGCGGTATCTTCCCCGCCTCGCCTCATGTGCGCTGGGCCTTAAACGTTTAGGTTCTTCGTTGACAGGTATTTCAGTGTATACCATGTTCTATCAAATCTTATAATTCAGTTCCAAGTCTTTTCTTTAAAGCACCGTATTGGACCAGCTCTGTCAATCGACAAAAAGTTCACCGAAATAATATATACATGCAAGAAACTACAATATTTTAGGAATAGATGAAGTGGCCACTAAAAACCTATCCATTTTTGTTCTAAAATTGAAAATATCAAAAGATTAACCCTGTTATTCATAAAAAGTTAAAGAGCATTTAAGTTATTTGACGTATGTCAATTTAGACTGGATGTCACGTATTTACAATACAACAAACCAGAAAAGTAGACTTCCAGTTAAGCTTCTTAAAATTTATTTACTGTATTTTTATGAATAACACGGTATAGGTAGAGCTTTTTCATTTCTAGAAAAAAAATTGACAGAATAGGTAGCTATTGTAAACAATCTTTAATTCAATAATAATTTTACTTTGTGACACGGAAATCAATATTATATTAGACTTATTATTACGACTAAAAAACAATTAAATCTTATTTTAACAAAATTAAAAGTATGGTTTAATATATATGACAATGTAGGAGGTACATCATTATTCTCATTTTTTGTGAAAGCTGCTTAAGCTTTAAAATTATTAATAATCTTACATTTTAAAATTAATCAATTCTTACCATTTTTTTTATTTACAAAACTCTTAAATGCATTTCATATACTCAGATTTATCTAAATGAGTCTAAAACACTTGAATAATAAGTATACATTTTTTGCAATTAAGAGTTTCCAAGAGATCATAGGAAAACTTTATATTTTTTGTTCGATCAATCGTTATCTTACAATATTTTTAATCTACGATATCACATATGAACACATAATTATGTTCTTAAAACTAAATTAAAAAGCGATATTATGTACAGGTTATGGTGCGGTCACGATGCAGGAAGAAATTTGTACATTGACCCGTTCCTTTTTGTCTCCATTGGCGTCACGCTCGCACAAGGTCGGTCGCAAGCTTGTGCGAGCGTGACGGCGATGAGAATCACGCGCGTGCGACAAAGACAAATAGAAACGGGAAATTTCCTCCTGCATCGTGACCGCACTTTAGGTGCGGATTTACTGGTCTATAAATACTACGACACAAGGTTTAAAAACATCCCTGGTAGCATGACCGACCATTTTTTGAATAATCTGTCACTTTTGATCGCTTTTTACATTTAAATGCGGTAAAATGTATGAAGATTATCGAGAAAAGTGACAGATAGATACGACAAATTGGCAGTCATGCTACCACCGCAGATCAGTCACTTTTGTCGATCGTCTCCATACATTTTCCGAATTTAGATGTCAAAAGTGATGAAAGGTGACAGAAAGATTCGACAAATTGTCCGTCATGCTACCACCGCAGGTTTACAATTGAAAATTATTTACACAAGAAACGACAAGCGATTGCTCTTCAACCCTATACAAAACAATTTAAAGATCAGTTTAAATTAGATATCTTTGCCACGCGTCTCCACATGTGCGCTGGACCTAAGGACTTTTCTGGACTAAATGTCATTCACACTTGTTAATATTTTAAATTTCACAGAATAGCCAACAATCTAAATCACTAAGATACCTAGTTTACTTGACCACTGATTTCAACAATTGCCATTTGTGAAAACGGTGACTTCTCAAAATTAGGCACTCTCAAGAGTAGCACTTTACGACTTTTAATCTAATTGTTCTTCAAATCATCGCTCGGCTCGAGTCAGTGCTACTTCTGAGAGTGCTACTTTTAAGAAGTCAACAAAAAGCCGATCTTGGTCTCTAGTCTCTTAAACTTACGATTATACTTCTATTCTAGTACTATTGTACTATTTACTCTATTACGATTGGGTCAAAAATAGCGAGTCTCGTAACTTTGATCCTGTAAGAGTAGATTGAAGATTCTATCAAAATTTCGAGAATCACAATTTTTGACCCAATCGTAATAGAATAGACATAGAAGTATAATCGTTACGATTACACTTCTATTCTATTACGATAATACTCCTATTGTGAATCTATTACGATTGGGTCAAGAATTGCGATTCTCGTAATTTTTATAGCATCTTCATTCTACTATATTCTTACAGAATCAAAGTTACGAGACTAGAGAGAAAATAGAAGTTTAATCGTAAGGTTTAAGAGACTAGAGACCCGTTTAATATATCGACATTCGCATGCCCGGTAGAATGACGGATTTTTTTCTTGTGTTTTAGTTACCTGTACTAAGTGTTTGCTAAATTTCAATACTGTAAATTCATTGAGGACAGTTTTAGCGAAACTTTGTTATAATTTGAAAACTAACATAGAAAAACAGGAGCTGGTTTTTGTTCCCTTGACATGTTCCCTATATATTTTTGTAGTCTTTTTTGTAGTCTTTTTTGAGTTTTTTCAAACTTTTATAAAATGCAACTTAAATATTATTCTTTAATATTAACAAGCTCTTATGTAACTTAATTTAATTTAAGAAGATGTCTGATCTATTAAAACATTTATAGTATAAAGGATTAATTGCTTTTATACACATTTTTGATTTGTATTACTAAAAATATTGAAAGTAATTAGATTAAATTTTACAAAACAAATTAGAATTCAAATTCAATTTACGAACAAATTAAATTATTATCTAACAGATTAAGCCAGTTATTATATTATATCTGTACAAGCTTATCTATTAAAATACAATGTAAAATTACAATCTGTTATAAAATCTCAATTTTCAATACAAACTTGGCACCAACAGTTACCACTCCTTATATTTTTATATACATAAAAAAAAAACAATCAAAAAATATTCTACAAAATAAAACTGAGATCAATCAATGTATTTTAGGCTGCTCTCTTTGGAACATTTTTGTAAAAAACGGTTATTTTATTTTTCTAAATTTAAATTATTTAGTAAATAAACCATTTCATCATTGAGACCCTTATTTTATTTTATTAATTTATTATACACTTTAATATATTTTAAATGAAATTATTTTGTTTGAATATAGGATGTTAAAAGAGTTATGAATATTTTAATATCGATTATTAAGTAGACATCGAAAGCGAAATCCTATAAACTGGCCTAAAGTTGTATACAGGGTGTTTCTGACAAGGGGGTAATAAATCAAAGGGGGGATTCAGCTCGCCATACCTAACAACTTTCCCAAAGTAACATGGGTCGAAATCTCAAAACGAAAATCAGCCGTCCCGTACATTGACCCCGTCAGCTGATCGAACCAATGTATGGAACAGCTGTTATTTTTTTTGCGATTTTGACCCCTGTTGCTTTGAGAAAGTTGTTGGTTATGGTGAGCAGAATCCCTCCTTTGATTTATTACCGCCTTGTCAGAAACACCCAGTATAAGTAAAAAGTCTATAGCCTGTAAAAAGGACTGTTTCTTATGTATTAGATACTTTGATTAAAATATATTACTTTGCGCGTTATTTTTGCCACCGTAAACTTAAGATGGAAAAAAAAAATTAGCTCCTCTAATATAGGATATAATTAAATATTTATCCAATCGATTTTTTAGAATCAAATCACGTGACTTGCATGCACAAAGATTTTTTTTTTTCAAATTAAATTTTAGAGTAAGATAATATTATTAAGTTACAAGTAAGTACTGTATAAAAATTTTAAATATTTATTTTAACGTTTTATAGACTGAACGTCAATTAGGTCTCAATTCAACCAAAAGTACTTTTCGTTTGATGACGCCATCTTTTGCCTGTTTCAGAAAACGTTTCTGAAACGTCACTGTATCACTTTACATTTCAATCCGAATTCGGTTTTCAAAATTTATCGTTTCGTTGACAGTAGCTTCCAACCCAACATGAAGATTACAGCCGTGCAGATTGACCCTGATACCTTATCAGTCATGATTGATGAGAATATTGAGGAGTCTGATGACTCGGAGTCCTTGGTCGATGCCTCAGATACTGCGTCCGGCTGAAAAATAGAAAAAAAAAAGTTAAATATCTGTCGTTCTCCATTTTGAAATAATAACACATCACACTCAGATCCCCTAATTAGGAAGAACCTGTATCTAGGGCGCCCGAAACACACACAGAGACGAACATCACACCCAGACCGGAAACAAACATCGATATTCATCATATCAATATTCGCCCCGCCCAGGAATCGAACCCGGGTGCTCACGCTTACTCAGTCCACATCACTGCCAACTGAGCTACGGAGCAGTCGGAAATATTTTTGCGTCCCGCAACTTCGTCAGCGCGATTTCCCTTCAAACCCTTTAAATCCCAATTTTGCGTTCCCGTGGGATTTTATTTACGATATAACGATACGAGATAGGATACTCTATCTCTCTCTCGTAGCTAGGTACCCTACCAATTTTCAGCCATATCGGTTCAATAGTTAAGAGCCAGTTTACAGCGATGCTAGCGCCATTTTCGAAAAAAAATATTATCTTCTAAACTAAAGCAAATGTCATACAGTGCCACATTTTTGATATTTGCCTTAGTTTAGAAGTTTTTTTTTTTTTTTTTTTTGCGAATGACGCTAGCATCGCTGTAAACTGGCTCTTAATGCGTGAAAGCGTAACATCAGGCAGTAATTCGTTAAGTCACAGTGTTAAATTATGATAAAGTTTGAAAATCTGCTGTGCTATACTAGTTGCGGCGCCCTATGAGGGCAACTAAGTTTTTAAGTTTTGTTTATTTTTACCTACCATCTGTGTAACACACACTAAGTTTGCAATAAAATTTATGATTTATTATTTATGATTTTTCTTTCAGAGAGACTAGCATACAAACAGACATTCACAAAATTCAGGTCATTATTTCTGGAAATAAGTAAGAAGTAATCACTAAAAACAAATCAAATTTATTGCCAACCTCAAAAATAGACATTCCCTAACAAAAAAAAAAGTCACCTGACACTTTTAAAAAAGATGATCTCGCAAATCGATCCAAACGCCCTCGCTTGAAGGGAGCGATAGGTAAAAAATAAAAAATAAAAAAAGGAATTTAAAAAAAACTTTACCACTCCGAGTTAATGATACGACACGGAGCGAGTGGCGAAAAACAAAGATCCAAGCTCGCGGCTTGAGACGGAGCTGGCTGTCTAGAATCTGTACTTTTTTTTTCTTTTTTTTACTCTCAATTTTTGTATTCTTTATTCGAATCCGTTTTCCAGGGTTTTCGAGAATGTCTGGCTCAGGATTCCTTCGAGAGCTTCATGGCTTAGAACCGGGTCCTTTTGAGTGCTCTATGTTTTGCCTTTTTTACTGTCCTTTTTTCTGTTTGTTGCACAGCAGGCTACTGTGTAAAAGACCTTTTTCTAAGGCTGTTGACTTGTGCTATGAATTTCTTTTGTTTTTAATTTGGTTGGTGACTGGATAATATTTTTTTACATGCATACAAAACACTTCCCCATTTACTTTAAATAATTTAATTCAAAGAGTAACCACCAAAAGACACAGAGTAGGCACACTGTCCACAAGGTTAAGGCGGTGAAGGTTAACTGTTATAAGGGATGAGGGTCATATAAGACCAGTCATTGTGGAGATTGTGTGAAGGAGGTCTATGACCAGGAGTAGACGTCTTTTGTTTGGCAGAGATGATGATGTTGATGAAATAATAGGTACTATAAATCGCTTTTCTTAGGCCTTTTACAGAAAAAAATGGTCTGAGGTTTAAAATAAAAACTTCTAACTTTATTAACTTCCATAATACACAATATTCATTCCATTTTCAAATTCCAACTCTTTTCTCGAGCACCTGAACAGAGGAATACGGAAAGACGTCATCACTTTCAACCGATTTTTTGATTTTTATTTTTACCATCTAAGATTGCACCCTGTTTTATATAAACTCACCACTCAAACGTTCCCTCGAAATATAAATTTTCAGACAAGATTATACTCTATGTAAAACGACTAAAGTACCTCGATATCTTTTTTCGCGGGTATTCTTTAGTGACTCTTTAGGATAGCAATTTTTAATCCCTTATCTTTTGGTCTTTGGAGACAGTATAATCTTAGTCAAAGGTATATTCAAATGAGTTTCATTTGATGTGAAACGATAGTGTGGGTAGAAAAAAATATGTGGGGTGGCTAAAGTTTAACTTTTTGTAGGTCGCTTGTTGAGGGTGCCTTTTTGTAGGATGCCCTATCTGAATATCTATTCTGATAAAGCTGTTTTATTGTGTTAGTAATATTAATATGGTATCACACTCAGACCCCATTACTAGGTAGAACCTAGGTAGCTAGAAGTATCTAGGGTGTCCGAAACCCGAAACAAATAACACACCCAGAATTTGTTCTTGTAGTGTACTTAAAAGGTTTGTATGTTTTAAAATTTGATATTATTATGTATTATTTAATATTATTTATGTATTATAAGTAGATCATTAACAAGGGTGTAAGGTGATGAATTTTGATAAGTCAAAAACAAAAATTACAGGATAATATAATACTCTAAAATAAACGTAATATTTTCTTGGTTGGAATTTGAATATTAATCTTAGGAATTGAATATTAGGTGAAATATTTATTTTATTTTATTAGTAACTCAAATTCCATTGTAAACATTATTTTAGTGTAGAGTTTAAAAATGCGCCTCTAATCCTACACAAGAAAAAGAAGACTTTGAAGTACCTACCAACACAAAAAGACAACCAGAAAAAAACTGTCAAAAAATTTTGATTACTCCCCCGTACTCAGACCTTCCCAGCAATTTACTTATGAATATTAATAGCAAGGAAAGAAATATATACGAGGTAAAAAAAAAACAAAAAAAAGGACCCCACGACACGATTTTCAAAAGGACCCTCAAGAGTCTTGGGCGTTTCTTCGGGAATATGAAAATACATTTTGGCGGATGACAAAACACAAAAGATTAAAACGCAACTGAATGGGTTTTTAAGGATTTTCTGCGCGTTTTAATAATTTTCGAGTGTATTTCCATTACTACATTCCATTCAAAACTTTTTAAGGATCTAAATTCACTCCGTGGCTCAGTTGGATTGAAGTGATCTTGACTGTGACTTCAAGCCTTCAAGTTAGTCAATCCGGGTTTGATTCCCGACGTGGAATAGTTATATTTGAATATCGATGTTTGTGTGTTAGGTCTGGATGTATTTGAATATGTTTCGGGTACCCTAAATACGGTGCTACCTCCGAGTGTTATGATTATTAAAAAAAACTACTTTAAACTTTTGCCCAGTTGCTATCATTTTGTTTAACGTTGAACCTAAAAAATCTTTTACATTTTAAGACTCTATCTAGCAGTTTAGGCTTATCGTTGTCTCTTAGTTTGTAAATCAATCAACGACAGAGTTTCAAAAATATTGAAAAGCAAACCCTTTTATAAATCCAATTGACCTACCATACTCAATTTCACTTAAACAGTATTACACAAAAGTATTAAACTTTCAACGTAACCTAACCCTTACTTGTCAACCCTTCGTGACACCTGTGTGCCGGTCATGGGAATGAACCTGGGACAATAGGAAGATGATCCGACCGACGACCGTGCCGCACGCTCCGGTACGTGATTCCGCAAGTAGGATTATAGAAAAAAAAGTTATTACATTCCAGGTAGTTTTGTTGAAATGTTTATGTACCCTGTTTTTTTTACAATACTATCTAATCGTCATCATTACAACCGATAGTGAACTGCTGGGCATAGGTCTCCCCTACAGATTGATACTAGGACAAATATTGTGGAGTGAGTTTTCCATACTTACCTAGTTAGGGGCTCTGAATTTTAACGAGTACTATTAGTTTGTAGATCTAACTGTACAGTGGCGGACTAAGAGGTCGTAACAGATTTGTCTATAGTTTTGTCAGCCAAAGACTGTATTACCAAACAACAAGAGCTATTTTGAAATACACAAAAACCGGTCGGCGTAACACTTCCGGTTTTTGTGTATTTCAAAATACACCGGACCCGCACTAAGTGCGGGATTGACTTGCGCACTCAGTCTATCGTATCGTCGTATCTCTATAAAAATCTAAAAATTTACAAATATGAATGGCTATATATAAACATTTTTAAATTTAAATTTAGAATTAAAAAAAAAAAAACATCAAACGTAACCTGATTTATTCTTCTATTGTCATATAGATATAAGAAAAAAGAAATCGTACTTATTATAGGTAGGTAATAAAGATTGATATCATCCTAATAAGATTTCCGTATTTTCCTATGACAATAATACTTTAAACAAAAAAATACAAAGGGAAAAGGCAATATATCAAGGAATCGCCTGTGTTATTATCATAATGAAATCTGAAATTCCCGAGCTTTTCTGTGCTTATTATTATTTGCATACTTCAAGGGGAAAGCGGTAATGGATAACGGAGATCAGTATCCTAATATGCAAAGGGTAGGAATCAATCAAAGACTTCATTCGTGTAATATTATGGAGAATTTATTGAGACAACAAATTTAGATATGAAAAAAAAACCCTCATTATGTAGAAGAATGTAGGTATTGTATATGTAAGACTGCTCCGTAGCTCAGTTGGCAGTGATGTCCACTGAGACGCGGCGGGTGCACCGGGTTCGATTCCCGGCGGGGGCCAACAATGTTATGATGAATATCGACGTTTGTGTTCCGGTGTGAGTGTATTTAAAGTCTCTGCATAGTTTTGGGCACTCTAGATACAGGTTCTTCCTAGTTAGGGGCCAAGGGCTCTGAGTGTGATCATTATTTTTATATATTTTCATGGCGAACGCGCACCTTGAAGACACAGAGTAGGGTCCCCACAAGTCGGTCAGATGATTTGGTTATGGTTATGGAGTACATTGGATGAGGGTCTCGCGAGAATATGGTCGGTAAGAGGATCTGTGAGGCCTATGTCCAACAGTAGACGTCTTTTGTCTGGTGATAATGTGGAAAATTGGTATAATGACTAAAATTAGTAAATAAATGAATATTGACTGGCTGGATGAATAAGGCCAGCCAAATAAGGCCTATTCCATAGAATACAAAATGGACGCCGTCAAATTTCCTATTCTCCCAGTACGCAAAATATCACATTCAGGAATTGTATCCTTGGATCTATCCCCGAAAATAAAGTAAAAAAAAATTATGGTCGCTTCGAATTCGAGATTTCAAGATTTCCCCCGCGTTTCGGTGTTTTTATTACCAACGCCTTTTCAATCAGATATGTGAGTGAGGGCCCGAACCATTGAATTGAACGTGGTTTAATAATTTTTATTTCTTTCACGATAATTATGATACTTACAGAGATTTTTTGGTGACATTGATACCGACTTGAATTTTACTGTTTTAATAATAAAATTGTTCGATGCAACACACAAAACAATAAGGAAAATAGATATTCTATTTTTATTTTAAGTATGTAAATTAATTTAAATTAAATATTCAAATACACATCACTAAATAATTAATAATTATGAAGACACATTCAAATTTAAAATAATATTATGATTTAAAATTCCTTTTCTTAAAATAGATCAAATTTGAGAATTTCTCTAATCGTAATAAAGACAAAATTCATTTTCATCCCTTACAAAAAATCTATAAAGCACACTCGCATTCTTCATACGCTCTTCATACGACATAAAAACGAATATACAAATTATTACAACAATAACTCACAAGGTGTTGCCATAATAAAAAAAGCAAATATATTACAAGCAGTGCATTTTTACTTCATATAACTTTTTATACATATTTTTTACAATCTAAACCGTTGGTGTCAAGTTTTACAATGTTTTTTTCTAATAGCCAAAATTTTATATAACTCGCACACGTGTTTGTGAAACGTGTGGATATTATATTTTTTAGTCAATAAAAAACAAGATTTGTTTCGTAGGTAAATACTAACTTTTTCAGACAGAAATAAAGACTTTCTGCCGTATTGGACAAAGCGACCATCGATATAAATAGGACGATGGTCATGGGTGGCGTAAATTGGATTGTAGTGGGAAAACAGCTGCCCTGACCACAAACCCACTCTTTAGTAAAGGCACAGAATACCTAATAGTACCAGCCGGAATAGCAGAACACTTGTACAGTGGCGGACACGGTCAGCGTAACACTTCCGGTTTTTCTGTATTGCAAAATAGCTCTTGGTCTTTGGAAATACAGTCTAGGGCTGACGAAACCATAGACAAATCTGTTACGGCCTCCTAAGTCCGCTACTGCTACGCGACCCAGGCTGCACCGGCGATATGAATTTTGACGGGTCAGCTTGTCTATACCAATATTATAAAGAGGAAAGATTTGTTTGTTTGTTTGTTTGTAACGAATAGGCTCCGGAAATACTGAACCGATTTGAAAAATTCTTTCACTGGTAGGAAGCTACATTAACCCCGAGTGTCATAGGCTAAATTAGATTTTCAAAAAAATTAGAGGACTCAAATAATATAACCCAAGGTGCAATATTTTTTCCGTTGTTTACATATTTTGACAGGTGGTTTGTTGTTGTTGTTTGTTTTTTATTCGGCCATTCTGGGCAGTCAAAAGAACATAGTCTATAGAGCCAAGTCTTTTGCAGTATCGTTATATTCTATGGCGTAACGAAGTAAGCCGGGAAAGCTCGTAAACAATAAATATGAGTAATCAGTACTATTTACGGTAATGTTTCAAAGGGGCCATAAATCATCGCTCGGTTCGAGTCAGTGCTACTTCTGAGGCTGAAATTCACAGTCAAGTCTCAGCTCGACCTCGCTCTCCAAAGTATCAAAATGTAAACTCCAAATTGATTATACATAGTTGAGTTCCGACTTCGTGATAGTGAAACGTAGGCTCAACGGAGTATAAGGCGCTCGAGCTGGGATTCAGTACTGGGGAACTACTTGTCCGAATATCATACTTTACCGAGTAGCCTCTTAATACTGACTGTGAACGTCTGCCTGAGAGTGCTACTTCTGAGAGTGCTACTTCTGAGAGTGCTACTTTTGAGAAGTCACCACCCTGTTTTTTTTTTAAGGCGGGGAAACTCCTAACGAGTACCCTGCGACCCCGGGGGAGTCGCAAGGTTATGTGGGGTTCGCACCCACTAAAACTCCGCCGGTGTCCATCTCGGCTGTTTGCAAGGAGGTCACGGGAGATCTCTCGAACTTTGTGTTCAGCTCCGCGACCCCCTCCAGCATTGGCTGAGTAGCCTCTTCACGGGGGGACAGGTGGTGGTAGTCCCCCCTGATCGCGGATGGCTCTTCCTGCGCTCGACGACGGAACTGGACACCGCGTTCCGCCGCCCTTCTCGGGGCCGTTATATGACTACACGAGGCCCCCGCCTCGTGCACCCAACGACCCCGGGGTCCCCTTTTAGTCGCATCTTACGATAGGCAGGGGATACCTCAGTCCTATTCTTCAGCCCGGTACTGCAGGGCGTAGAAGTCACCACCCTGCCGCTGCATGTCACTGATGAGACTTATCAGCAAGGTTAACAAAATTTTAAATTTAAATGAAGAAATCATAAATTTGTATAAAGTATAAATCTACCTCTACCTGTACCTCTACCTACCCTACGTAGCATTGTGTTTTGTAAAATCACCCTAAAGCCTTGCATCATCTAAATCCATCGTTTTATTTTAACAACTGATATGAAAATCTCGTTTTCCATCTCGCTTATAAAAATAAAATGACTGAATTTTTACAGCGTATTTTTATAACTTAGATTACTGTATAGATGTAATATTTTTTTCTTACCTATTTCATTTATGAAAAAAAAAACAAGTAATATTTTGAGGTTCTTTGCAATGTTATTTAAAATGTAGATTTTTATTCGTATTAGAACTTTAGCTTGTTGTTTTTATTTAGGTCAGTGATTCTAATAAAGAATCTAGTTATTAAAAGCAAAATCTGTTTTTTATTATTTTATTTCAATATATTTGAATTGTTTTTTTTTTCATTTGTTGTACTGCTGTCATTACAATAGTAATTGCTCTCTAGTCCATCCTGAAAGAGACCCTACTAATGCTTTTTGTTACAATTTATATTCCATAATTAGTGACAGTAGAAAATTAAGTTAATTAATAGTTTAAATTAAAGTAAAAAATAGTAAAAGAATTTGGGTAAAAAACATTAGCATGTTCGGACATTATAACTAAAAATTTTGTATGACGATATTTCAGTATTCTAATTTATTTACATATTTAAGACACTATATTTTTATATTTTAGTAAAAACCATTTAAATAAGTAAGAATTAAGTATTAAAAAAAATATATATATGCCTTAAAACTATTTCCTGTGGTCTGTTCAGATTGACAGTTGATGACTATAAACCCGTTAAAAAAATATAAATAAAAACAATATCGTTACTATAAATACTGTTACTTACTTGTTCATATTTCTATATTTCTTCATCAATTTGATAATTACAAGCAATAGGTATTTATTAATAATACACATCATAAACAATCGGTTATACGTCCTAACGACTTTTCTGTGGACCTTAAAAACGACTATAAACATCCAGAATACTAAAAAAGTTGGATAATTTGAGAATCATGCACTAGCAACACCGATCAGCTGTCCTAAACCATTTCGTTTTCACCGGAGCGCGTCGAAATGTTTCTTGAATGCAGCTGATAATATTTGTTTTTAGAAATTTGTCAAAGATCGATGCAACTTTCCTGTTCTATGGATTAACTGGTAAGTTTCAGTATTATTATTGCAATGACATAAGTTCAGTGAACCTTTCTGGGAGTAGTATTGCAAATACAGTTTTTTTTCTTTCTACCCTCAAAATTATAACCGTTATCGATTTTTTAAAACTGAATTGTATTTTCTGTGGACTTCTTTTCTGTAGACTAGACGTACACAGAAGAGACATTTGACCACGGAAAAGTCGTTATTATGAGATTTTAATATTTTTCAGTTATTTTCAGCGTCATTAAGCCACTGAAAACCTTAAGTCTCGTTTAGGTACCTATATTTTAGCAAAGAAGAGAAAAAGAAACGCCGTAGAGTATAAAAACAGATTATTATGAGGAAAGTATTTCTATGGAGGAGAGCATTAGAGCTGACTGAGGAAAAGATGACTGAGACTTAGAAAAAAGACGCAGAAAGCATAAAGAAATACTAAGAAGGAATATATCGGATGAAACCATAAAAATAAGATTATTCTGATTGCTATTACAGCAGATGTTAATAAATTTTAATATATTGCAGACGCGATTCATACTTGGGTATATGTTACCTTTTCAAGGGACCTTTCAGGTTCAGATATTTTACATGCTTTTAGGTTAAAATATCTGAACCTGTTATGTATGATATGTTCAGCCCATCCTTATCCCGTAGGATCATCAGGCGTAGCAGGATTCTCCAGGGGGAGAACCCTGCTACGCCTGATGCTCAAGCCTACCCTACCTATCATATATATAGATTCATATAAAATAAGAGCCTTAGGATCTTGTGAAATTTAATTATTAGGTAGACCTATCTTGTCAGTCAATAGATATTCCATAAGCTAATAGATGAAACAATGTAATGCCGTTACCGTGCCTACATATATTTTGATATTATACTTGTATATAGGTACTAAAAACACGTGAATTAACATTTAATAATTCATTATGGCTTCTTCAAGCTAATAATCACTATAAGGATAGATACCGCTTCAACGGCTTCAGGTCAGGTGGTATCAGAACACTATTTTCGCAATTATCTGTAAAACACACACCATCGTCTGCGTCGTCGGTTTCCGCAACCACTACCACTAATGCCGAAAAACCCTCTACTTTGAAGATCTTCACTTTGATGCCTCTTTAATTTTTCTAAAGCTAAACTAATAACAAATCAATTTTTCTTTGATGATTCTGATGAAAAATATTTTTTCAGTAAGTAATTGTACAACGTTAAGTGTCCACAGAAAAATATCTTCTGTAGACCATATATATTTTTGTTGTATTAAGTGGTTCTAAGGATTTAAGGAAGTTATTTTGTGTCAAATTTCATCCTTGATTGTTTTTAGTTATTTCATTAAAAGTAGAGTACGAAATATTAAAACTGTAACTTGAGTCTTTCTTTCCTGTGGAATTTGGTCACTTCTGTGGACCAAAAAAAAAGTAAATGGTTAATTAATCACAGTCCATGCGTGAATGATCTCGCTCACTATTTTATTTATGTTACATATGTCATTACCAATCAATAAAGTCTAATTTTGAAATTATAGCAGCATTTTTATTTTATTTTTTTTCAGAGTCCGCTTTTGTTTTTTACCCATTTGTGGGGTTATTCTAATGACAAAAAAACAAACTGAAGGAGACTCCCCTGATCTTTGTATTTACCGTTTTTTTTACGAACGCGATTTTAATGTTACTCTCTCGAAATCCGTTTTACTGCGCCGAAATAAAGATTCGAAATAAAAGATTCTCTTATAAAAATTAAACCCTTAAGATTCGGGCCCGGAGATAGAATTTATCTCCAATTTGTGTATTCCTCTCTTTTATATGTAAAGATTATAATTTTTATTTGGAAAATTTTACAGACGGATATTTTGCTTTGTTGAACTTTTTAAGGAGTTTAAATATAAAATGAAACGTAAAAGAATTGTAGCGTTGTGAAAGCGTCTTTATGATTTGTTTTGGTTTCATGATTATTTTTTTTGTACGATTATTTTGTATAATAAATTTAATAATTGAAAAATAATTTTAGTCACTGAGGACATTTTTACAGGTAGTGCAGACATTAGCAATAAGAAAATGTTTTAATTAATTTAAGGTATTGTAGTTTACTAGACTTTCAATAAGAGATACCTAAATATTTTTTTACACTTACTATTTAATATGGGTTTAAATTTTATTTACAATTACTATTTAATATGGGTTTAAATCCCGGCGAAAGTGAACAAGCAATACCAATATCGATTGTTTTTTTTTTAAATTTCAATGTGGGTTTTCTTGTGTGTCTGGGTTTTCTGAACTGTATTTCAGGCACCTTAGATACAAGTATAATTCCTATTAAAAAGGACCTCTGAGTATACAATACAGCGTTACTTATCAAGTGACAATTCATCACAACCGATAGACATCCACTGCTGGACATAGGTCTCCCCCACAGATTGACACAAGGACAAACATTGTGGGAGGAGTTTGCCGTAATCGCCACGCTTGGCAGGCAGGTTGGCGATAGCAGTGTGGCTCTTCAAGTATTCCAACAAAGGACGCTGCTGCCTATCCTTCGATTCTTCCTTATAGTGGCAATTGATGCTTTAATGGCAAAATGTAGAGTACTTATATAACACTAGAGGCTGCCCCGCGGTTTCACTCACGCAGATTTCTCATAACCACAAAAATCAATTTTTTTCCCGTTCCTATGGGAATTTCGGGAAATTCTTTCTTAGTGCTCACCTACACTCCCTAAGGAACCCACATGCAAAATTTCAGCCCGCTTGGCCCAGTAGTTTCGGCTCTGCGTCAGTCAGTCAGTAACGGAAGAGTTTTATATATATTGATGCATATTGGGGGAGCACTAAGAAAGGATTTCCCGAAATTCCCATGGGAACGGGAAAACAGGATTTCGGTGTTTATGAGAAATCTGCGCGGGTGAAACGGCGGGGCAGCCTCTAGTTTTATATATAAGATTACTAGCATAAAAGTTAATAAAATATCCTTATGATTTGTCTTTTTTTATTTTTTTTATTTTGCGATCGTTATCACAGATTAAATGCTTTTAATTTTAACACGGCATCCTAAATCTAAGTACCGAATAAAATTTAACGGACACAATTGTTATAAGATCCTTTTAACGTCACTAAATTTAAATTAACGAGCTACGAACGTAATTAAACTGAATTACAACTGTGTAATAAACGTTTTCTCATATTGGTTACATTTATTTATCACTTTATTGTGTTTTTTGACTGAGCTTTAAATGTGCGGAACGTTCGATTTTGTTTCTTTTTTTAATAAAACAAAACGATTTAATAAGTCATTTGTTTCTTACGGTTACAGGTATTCCTCTTTTGGTAATTAAAAAAACAAAAAAAAATAGAAATTTTACCATCACTCACATACGCATAACGTTGGGGTAGGTTAAAAATTAATTCCACTTGCTTCAATCCTAGAACAAGTCATTCACACATAACATAACACCAGTGAGGTGGGGAAACGCTAATCAGAAACTTTGCTTATCACACAGTGGTTTATTCTTCACAATGTCGGTTTAATGAGCTCTTCAAGCGACCTTTCTTGAGGACACGATTTGGTCTGTGGACGTTTGCCATGGTAGAAATTCTACCTATCTCTAACAAAAGAGTACCCCCACTAAAATTGGATCAAAAATAATATTCGTAGTTTTTACTAAGGATTTTAGTATTTTTTCTCTTTACTTTATTACGATGACGCGTGCTGCATATGAAGGCAAATTTTAATGTGAGCTGTTACGATTTTATGATGCCCTGGTACCCGCCGATAAAGGATTCGGTTATGTCAGTACTAAAAATTTAGTTTTTTTTCGTTGTAAAGTGTTCCGATAATTTAAATGGGATAAATCTGTGTAAACTTTCGAAAATATTTATGGAGTGATTCAAGGGGAAGGTTTATAAGTATAATACATGCACTTAGTAAAAGGTAAGGCGGTACGAAGTTCGCCGGGTCGACTAGTTTTGAATAAATTATTGTCGTAGGAATTTTGTGATACAAAAAGCATAGCAAATCCAAAAATCCCAAATAAATTAACAGTATTATTGAAAAAAAATATATAAATAAAATACGTCACTTTATGGCCATATGTTTAGTTTATAGATAGCAGCGGTTAGCCGAAAATTCCTGGCTTACGATTCGACCGTAAATAATAAAAATATGTGCACAGATATGAGGTAATAATAATAATATACCTTTCTATGTCTCGGAGCTATAAAGTGTATGAATCAGGCAGGGGCTCTCACAAGGCCGAATCTGGTACAGTGGCGGACTAGGAGGCCGTAACAGATTTGTCTATGGTTTCGTCAGCCCTATACTGTATTACCAAAGAACAAGAGCTATTTTGCAATACAGAAAAACCAGAAGTGTTACGCCGACCGTGTCCGCCACTGTACAATAGATTTTAAATTTCTTACGTGAAGCTAAAAGTCAGTAAGCGGACATAATACGGGGGCAGGAACCGCGTATATATTGTTTTAAAATTTTACTTAGATGATTATCTAAAATTTTAATTTTGATTAACAATCATAATGATTAAAAAATTACACCTTTTATGATTAGTGTTTTCAGTGTTTATAAAATAAAATAGGGAAATTTTATGGTGAAAAAAAACAACATCCAGAAATTATTTTATTTTTATTTGTTAATGAACTGGAGACCTGAAAACCTACGGAACCACCAACTAACAAAATAATATACTAAATGCCAGAAATGTCAAAAAAAACTAACAAAAAAAAAAACTAGTGATGTGCCTTGATATATCGCGCGCGCGTGTCTCGATACTTTTTACGAGAGTGTCCAAGTTTAATTTATACGAATCGTCATAAACGTCATCGGGGATATCGATGTTTTACGGTTTTTTGATACGCGCGGATTGTGGCGGTTTTAACGACCGTGTCGTTTACAATATTGCCGAAAGTGGCTTAGCTGTGCTTTTTTGAACAGTTCTAATTTGGAATGATGGAATTTTGTGACGATATTTTTTTTTTGCCTTGTTTAACAGTTTAATTATACTTATTCAAAAAAATCAACTGTTGTGATTCTATATTGAAAAGTTGTTAAATTGATATGCCAATGTCATATAAAAAATGAGATCCTATCGACACAAAATAATTTTGCTTAGTATTTTAGGGCACTGTTACATTGCCCATGATTTATAAACCAAATAATCTACTGATTGTGGCCTGAATTGACCTATTCAGCAAAATCTAGTAGTTTAAACTTTAGCTTCAACCTAAAAGCTGTAGAACAGTGTCCTTACTATACTTAGCAAGATAATCAAGTATCATATTTATACCAATATTATAAAGAGGAAAGATTTGTTAGTTTGTTTGTTTCTTTGTTTGTTTGTAACGAATAGGCTCCGGAAATACTGAACCGATTTGAAAAAATCTTTCACTGGTAGGAAGCTACATTAACCCCGAGTGTCATAGGCTATATTAGATTTAAAAAAAAAAATAGGGAAACACAAATAATATAACCCAAGGTGCAATATTTTTTCCGTTGTTTACATATTTTGACAGGTGGTTTGTTGCTGTTGTTTGTTTTTTATTCGGCCATTCTGGGCAGTCAAAAGAACATAGTCTATAGAGCCAAGTCTTTTGTAGTATCTTATATTCTATGGCGTAACGAAGTAAGCCGGGAAAGCTCGTAGGATATAAATTTTAAAATTGACATTGATTAGAAGACGATATTATTTTTAATAAGACTGGCTGTAGTATATTGGTATCGGAGCAGTAAATATGCCTTATAATCCCAGATGGACAAAAAATTATATTCCAAATCATAATTAAAAAAAACATACTTAGTATGAAGAATTTTAAATTATTTCACCAACTACTGCTCGTAAAGCCAACAATATGGCTTCTGTATTACACTTTTCTAAGATATTTCATATTGGCTTCATGGAGCGTAGTAAACTTTTAACAGTTCATTTTGATAGACACGTACACGATCCTATTTTAAAACGTTTGAATAGTTGCATTTAAGTAAAGCTACATTGTAAGCTGAATGGATTTTTGTCTCGCTGAGCTTGTTTGAATTTTAATAACGATGTTGAATGAAAATATGAGTTGTTATATTAAAGCACTAGAGGCTGCCCAGCAGTTTTTCCCACGCAAATTTCTCATAAACTCAAAATTTCCGTTTTTTCCCGTTCCCGTGGGAATTTCGGGGAATCCCTTCTTACTGCTCACCTACACTCCCTAAGGAACCTACATGCAAAATTTCAGCCCGCTACGCCCAGTAGTTTTGGCTCTGCGTTGTCTGTCAGTCAGTCAGTAACGGAAGAGTTTTATATAAATAGATTACATTTGGAGCCCCTAACTTGTAATTACTAGGTTGTGGTTAATTACTAGATCGAAGGTGCCCAAAATATACATAAAAAGACATACGAAAACACCGAGAACCAGGAATCGAACATCGATATCCATCTGTACAAGACATGGCTCTGGTGACTCGGATCTCCAAAGTAACAGTCAACATAACTGCTAACTGAACCACTGAGTTATTGTTTGGTTGTTGTTTTTAGTACGTTTTTGATGCGTTTATTTATTTTTAAGTTCAAATTTTGTTCATGTTATGCATGCAGATAGATTACTTAAGTTTAGGTATCCGATCGAATGCTTTAATGTAAGCAAAATAGAATAAAGAATAGTGATGGCCCTCATCAGGAACAAAAGTATCGATAAATCGACGTCACGTCTCAAGGAGATCGTAACTGACGTTTATCGGTATACCAATACAATACTTACTTGAGTTTATTGAATTGGACAATGTATTGGACTGTCAGCAAATAAACAGTTCAGATGAATTTAAATTTTTCAATTCACTTTAGTGTTTCACTACTCGCTTTGATGTCTGTGACAATATTGTCAGAAGTAGGAAAATATGAAAACTTTTTGAATAATTTTTCGTTGCTTTTGTTTAAAGTGGGCTTGTGGTCAAGTGCGAGTTTGACACATTTTCTTATTTGATTAGCGTTCCCTGTTCAGGCAGGAGATTGTTTTTATGATATTAACAAATCCTTTTTTAATTCACACTTTTTTATAACAATGTTAATTTAAAAAATATATAGAAATATAATAATTAAGTACGATTTATTTAATTAATTAGGTACTACAACAAATAAAAATGATTGTATTTTTAAATAACATAGAAATCATGTATATGCTTATTTATTTTATATAAAGAAAGAAGGGAAATAATGCTTCAAATTTGTCAAAGCAAAGAGAAAATTTTACAAAGAACTGAACATTAAGAACCTACCTACTTATTTATTAGCAAAAATTACGTTCTATAAAATCAACAGAAAGATACATTTTCCGCCCCAATAGAAAATACCTTAAACCTTTATTCATGAACTGTAAATAAAGTCTCACAAAATTAAATTAAACTCATTCCGGTCTCCTTTATTGAGACACCGTAAATAACCTTCTCGAAAAACTCTTTAAAATGCACCTTATTCTCAATAGAAAAGAGGACTTATTATTTGCGCACACGGTGGGCATATGCAACTTGAGTGGCCCATTACCAATTCGATACGTTAAACTGTTTTACAAGGCACGCCAGAAACCATGAGAATAAATATTATGAGCACAATTTTTTCTAAACTGTAGGTACTTGAAAGCTACAGAACCTATGCAATTCATTAAAAATAACTAAGCAATCTTCATTATTATTGTTGCAAGTCATTTATGACCGCAACACAAAATTTATGTAAATTCTACTTTTCAGGGTGTTTTGGGGTCAACTTCAGTTTATTTATTTAATTTGTATTAGGTTTATGCTATCCATAATATTACTATTAACCTTCCTTATCTAGTATCGTATTTAGAAAACTTATTTTTGCATTTCACCTTTTATGATAGAAAGGTAAAATTTCATATCGATATTTGCGACCTTGTCGTTCCACTTAGCCGCAAACGTAACTATCGTGTGCACGAAAAAAACCAAAAGGTTTTTCAAAATACCTCGATCGGTATCCCAAATTACTTGGTTCATCCCGTTCATCCTTTGGTTCGGTTGGCACTCCTTTTGTGTGAGACTTCAAAGGTATTTCTCGTCTTATTATTTCGCTTGCTTGCGTTTGCAAGTCTTTTATTGTGACAGGGAAATGATATTAATTTTCATGTTTGGATTACTTTTTATATGCTGTTTCATTTAAATGCGGGAGTAACATATTTTAATTTATACATTTCAGTATTAAATTAGTATTATTAGGGACAAACGGGACTCTAAATTCTGTAACTTCATCTTTCAGCCTAGGCCATTATTTACTTATTTATCTCACAAAAAAGTGAATCAAATCAGACCTCTACCCTTTATTTGCATCAACATAAGAGTAGCTATTGAAAGTAAACATTCAACTATTTTTACAAGAAAAAGGTTTTAAAGCTACAAAAAGGAATTACTAAGGAAGCAATATTCTAATGTAAATATTATATTTGTTTTTATAACATGGTTTACCTATGGGAAAATGCTTTTAAAATATTATGATAAGGAAAGGAAGGTAATAAGGGGTAAATTTGTCTATATAGTGACAGATTTGGAGATTGAGTTAGGTTAGAAAATGTGCTAAGTGTACTAACTGGCTGTTTGTGCTAAATTTTTTTGCCTGTCCGGAATGGGCGAATTTAAAACAATCTCTGGATAATAATAATGCTCTGAAATCATCAAACCCCCGCTTTTTTTGATGGCCCGTCTTCTTTTTTTAAAGATACCATATTTTTTTTGTTATTTCAATTTAACACTTTCTTGCATTTAAATTTTAAAAAATAAATACAATTCTAATTGGTGTCTAGTATTTGATCTTAAAAATCTTATTAGAATAAAACACGCCACAATAATCTCTAGGCGTGATCATAACAATGCAAACCAATTTATTTGGTACCCAATTTAGTTTTTTTATTTACTGAGCAAAATGAGGGGTCGTTTCACTAAAGAATAAAAAAAAAATATACTATAAATTTAAATATAATACTTATAGGTACTTGGCCAGGAGTAAAGACGGAACGTCGACGACAGCGATCACAGAGCGGTGGCCTAGAGACAGACTACGTAGAGTAGGCAGACTACCAGCCCGATGGTCTGACGATATAGTAAAGGTCGCGAGTAGGCAGTGGATCAGACTGGCGCAGGACCGTGGTGGGTGGCGCGCGAGAGAAGAGGCCTATGTCCAGCAGTGGGCTCTTACAGGCCGATGGTTATAAAATAATATCAATTCATAAAATGCTGTTTCCTGTACAGTGGCGGACTAGGACGACGTAACAGTTTTCTCTATGGTCTTGTGCGCCCGAGACTGTAATACCAAAGAACTAGAGCTATTTTGCAATATTACAGAAAAATCGGAAGTGTTACGCCGTCCTAGTCTGCCGCTGTACCAATAACATCTATTCGTATAATCCACAAAGAAAAAGCGTTAGTAGGAATTCGTACTTACATAAAATAAATCCCAAAAAAAAATACAAATAGTCCCATAAAATATCTCTACCCAAATGCAAATTATCTTTTACGCTTTTGTCGCAGGATTATCAGGTGGTTGCATCGTCTTATTTTGTCCCCCTCTAATTGTGTCATTTATCTGTTTAGAACTTTCGTTGAGCGTTACGCAAAATGTAAACAAACACGCATCAGTTTTTTAGTTTTACTTAACTAACGAACATCCATTTTTTTTTATCCCATCCTCTCAAAAAGTTTTGATTAAGTTCTCTAGTCTAAAAGTTCCTTTTTATTCACACTGTTTATAGCCGGTCAATAATGTATTTCCATACATTCATTATTGTCCTAGTCCTGTCCTTAAATAAGTAATTTACCTTGAATTAATGTGAAACATTTTATCGTTTATTGCCTTAGGCTAAATAAGATAAAAATAAGATAAAATGAAATAAAAATCATAATCGTTACATAATATTGTAGTAAATATTGTTTTTTTTTTACATTCATGACACATTTACTGTAACTTTTTGTGATGTGATACTTGTTAAATTGATAGATTGTTTAGTCCTACTAAATTATAACTTTTATTAAAATACCAAGAATTCGAGTTAAATCCTACGTATTTACGTTTTGCACAAATCTAAATTGGTTTTGTCATTTTTTCTTTGGCTACATCTCCAATCTCTTATAATGAAAGCAATTTTGGTTCCAAAGTTTCAATTTGTAACGAAATTAGGTACAATAAAATTATACAGGTTCGCTACTCGTCTTGTTTCATTTAATTGTATGGAATTTATTTTATGTTTTTTGAGGGATTTTTTATGTTTTTAAGCAGTAAAAAACATTTTTGTTTTAATATTAGTACTGGCAGATTACCATCAGCTATAAAATAAAATTAAAGAAACTCCCTAAAAAAATATTTGTGTTGCCATATTTTTAAATGTAAGTAAGTAGTAGGTATGGGTAGGTATTTATTATGTCGATCGCAGCAATTAACATTGTCGGAACTACATTTTTGTGATTTTTATTTTTTTGCAGTATTGTACTTGAATATAATAGTATTTTAAGATGGAAAAATTTTAAATCCCTTAATCGACTTTAGACACCTTTTCCCAAGCGAATAAAGTTGTATGTGTTTACTGCGCGCGATTAACACTGACGGTAGGTAAGTTAAGACGCTGTTTGCGGGTAGAAAGGAGCGCGCGCGCCTGGCGTAACTGCCACTTCACACTTATTTCACGGGAGGAGTGCACGTCCGATGTCTACTTTTTTTACCAGCTTGTTTTTAGTGAATTCGACACAAATTCAATGTTTAAACAATGTCTAGGGCTAAACGAATTCTGGGTTTATTGAATCCACCTATGCCGAATAAAGAATTTGAACATAATTCGAATTTAACGGATGTTTTAGTTCAAAGTATAAGAAGCAAGAAGAGACAAAGTAAGTAAAAAACATTATTTTTCAGTGCCTTACCATAAATAATGCAGTTAATAATTATTGTTTTAACCTCCTTTAATAATTAAGCTCTTTTTTTAATTTTTTAATAAAAAATTTGCGTTGGACATCTAAAACTGTTGTATGTGTCAGATCCTACAGTGTTTACTGGTTTTTGTTTTGTTTCATATGTCAGATGTTCCAAATACTACATTATTAATCGCTTGAGGTTTCTTATATACTGTTGGAAGTGGTACTACCGACTTTGTTTCTTGTTCGTCGCGTACAAGTTTATGTTGGATAAGGGACTACCTACATTGTTATTTGTTCTACATTAGTCGTATGTGGTAAAAACGACCATTTTATTTGGATTTTTGTTAAATTATTTTAATGTTGAATGTGGAAATATTGGTATTTTTTATAATAAATTATATTTTTAGTGGAAAATTTAGTTGGTTATTGAAACGTATAACTACGAACTAATGATTTGCCGTATTTAATAGAACAAGTTTTTTTATATTTATTAACTGATCAGCAATACCTAGTTATTTTTCCAAGTGAGGAGGCTTTCATCATGCTTTAATTTTTTGAAATATAACTATTTTCAGGAGAAGAATCACCACTACCCGAAGGTTTTGAAGAGGAACTCATACAATTAGAAGATTTGCTAGGAGATGTGTTCGACGACGATTATGACAAAAGTATAAATGAAAGCTGCTACAGAGATTACGAACTTGATCCGGTAAAATACCACAAAACACCTGCTCAAAGCCTTCCTGATGATCCGACTACAACAGCGACACCCGAACTCCAAAATATAACAAAAAACACTGAAGAATTCAACCCTCGTGAAAATTCAAAGACGGTGGCAAACATCTCACAAAAATTTCATGATCCGCATGAAAATGAATTTCACAATAGCACAATTGAAGACACTCTGACTCCGATGCCATCGCCTAGTCCTTCGCTCGATGAACAAAATTGTGATGAACAATTTTGTGCACATTCAAAGAATTTGATAATACCGCACGATGACTACCATAACCTAGGAACACCATCTGAGATCTCGTCTGTGAGTTGCGTTGGAACGCCATCTTCTATTGCGAGTACAAGAACAAAACGGTTTAAGACTGATAAAGGTAAGAAACGCTTAGTTCACAAAGAAAAGTGGCTCACAGTTGAAAGAAAATTAAAGAAGAACACTGGAGAAGAATTTACAAACAAGAAGGGTAAAGTAGTAGAAGGAAAAGCGTTGAAAGATCCCTGTACTGAAAAGTGTAGATTGAAGTGCACTGAAAAACTTTCTAAAGAAGTTCGGGAGCTGATTTTTAAATATTTTTGGCGCTTGGGTGAGAAGAGACGTCACTGGGAATTTGTTATTAAATATACAAAGAAGATTCTTAAACGTCGTCAAACAACTGAGATCACAAAGCACGATAGACAAAATACTTTTCAGTATTTTCTGCCCAACGCAGATAAAGAAGCAATAAAAGTTTGCAAGACTATGTTTCTTAATACTATCTCACTAAGCGAGCGTGTGGTAACGACAGCATGGAAGAAATATGACGGGAATACGTTGGTTGAAGAAGATAAAAGAGGACGTTATGAACACAACAAACGAATCTATAATGCTGAGATGGTTAAGAGTGTGTGTGACCATGTGAGATGTTTTCCTTTAGTTGAGGCACATTACGTGCGGAAAAATTCTAACAAACTATATTTAGAAGGAGTTCAAAGTGTTTCCCAAATGTACAAGCTGTATTGTGAATGGTTCGACCCAAATAAATATGCTTCAAAAGCAACCACAAAGAGACAATATAGAGAAATTGTAAATGCTAACTTTAACCTGGCCTTACACAGACCAAAGAAAGATAAATGTGATACATGCCATGTGTTTGAAAATAAAACTGCCTGCACAGAAGAAGAAAAAACTGCATTTGCTTTGCACCAAAATCGCAAGAATAAAGCGCGAGCATTAAAGAAAGCTGACAAGCAAGAAGCAAATTCCAACAGTGGAGTTGTCGCAGCCACATTCGACTTCCAAAAGGTTTTGGTTACCCCATACGGAGAAGTCAGCGTGCTTTACTACAAAAGACGATTAACTACTTTAAACTTCACTGTTTATGAACTGGCTTCCAAAAAGGGGATTTGCTACATGTGGCACGAGGCCGTTGCTCGGCGTGGATCGATCGAGGTGTCTAGTTGTCTTTTGAATTTTATTCAAGAGCATGCTGAAAGAGGCGTCAAAGAATTTCGGTTTTGGTCTGACAACTGTACAGGCCAAAACCGAAACCGAATTGTATTTTCGCTCTACTTGTTCGTGGCCAAAAAGTTCGGTGTTACAGTCATCCACCGTTTTCTAGAAAAGGGCCACACTCAAAACGAAGGAGACAGCGTTCACGCTACAATAGAAAGATCCAGCAAACGCAAATCAGTATGGGTGCCAGAAGAATGGTATTGCTTAGCTCGATGGGCCAAATCTGAAGGAGAAGCTTATGTAGTGAAGGAGATCAAGCAAGAGGAGATTTTCAATTTTAAAGCTATGTTGGAAAATAAAAATTGGACCAAAAACACGGAAAACGAAAAAGTGGTGTGGACCTCTATTAGAGAAGTCAAAATTAACGCAGAACAGTATGATCGGATTGAGTACAAGAACAATTTTGACGATGATCCTAAAACGATTGTCGTGGAGAGATCTTGCACGCGTCGTAATAAACAAAGACTGGAAAGTGAATTTGATTTGAAACAGGCCTATGCCGGACCCTTGCCTATTAGCAAAGACAAATACAAGGATTTGTCAGATCTTTGCAGAACAGGAATCATTCCCGATCGCTATCACAAATTTTTTTTTGACCTTCGTTACAATAATGCTGCTGAGCTCATTAATGATGTATCTGATTCTGATTAACCTACTGTTTATTTAAAATTAAGGTTTAGATATGAGCTAAATATTACCTTAAATGACAACGCTGTAATTTTTAATTCTAAGACTAAACTTAAATAAAGTCATTCATAGGTTCCTACCAGCAGTACAAAGATTTTTGTGAACCATATTAAAAATGTTACGTTCTTAAAAAGTTGTTTAAATGATTATGCTAAATAAAACCAAATTTTTACGTGCCTATTAAGAAAACTGTTAAAAATTAAGATTCAGTTTAAGTTGATCTCGATGGTTTTATTAAATCGATCTCTAAGATTTTTTTTTTTTTTGAGTTATTTCTTCTAAACCAAAATTTTTTTCATGTTATTTTATTTATATATCATATAATATACAACTAATATCTTCTACTTAAAATCCTAATACTAGTATTGTGAGTTTAAAATACCTAAAGCCATAATGTAAATATTTTTATTTATGTCATTAAAAAAACTCGATGAGATTCAGTTGGCAAGCCTAACTAAGTACAAAAATTAGCAATCTCTGATATTTTAGCATTGACAAAATATTGTGAGATCAGCCAAAAAAATGTCTTAAATAATAATAAATCCAAATATAAATTAGTAAATTAACTACTAAATTTATTAACTAAATTAATTACTCAAAATACATAATAGCTATTTCATTATTTCAGTTAACATTGTCCTATCTGTCACATCCATCCAAACTTTCATTTCTTTGTCCGGTTAATTTTGTATAATATGCCACATCCGACATAATTGAAAAGTTAACGTCCAGATACCAAAGTCGGATCAGCCATATCCAACATTAAGACTCCGGCTAATAATGTAGCATGTGCTTTATTTCATACTTTTTATTTAAATTTTTCATATTTTTATACACATTCATATAAAGTATAGAAAAGTATTGCCCTATACCAAATTTGGTGTCCGTACCTCGTTAAGAAGCAATTTTATGAAGTTTAAACAAGTTTAAAAATTATATCGGCCCGATTTCCAAAAGTACCAATTTTCACTTACGACATTGTTAATAGCTACGGTCGATGTAATGTATGGCAGTTGTTTCTGGGACAATATTTTGTCCACTTTTGCGCGTTTCAATGTATTTGTTGTATGTATTTGTAGGTATCTAATTTACAAGGTTGTTAGAAAATCTGACATATAGGTTGCGGGAGTGCACTGCACAACCCTGTTATTATGGTCTATGTTCAGCCAGTCGACGTCTTTTGGCTCAAATGATGATGTCTGTTCTCTACAGGAACAAGACAAATAACTGAAATAGTTATTTTCTATTGATTTATAATTATATTTTCTAAAAGAAATCAACCGGTACAGAAAATCGTGTAAACCAAGTGAATGTCAATTTAACATTTTAAACTAAGGAATAAGAACACAGAGTTATCTGTAATCTTCATAAAAAAAGATAATTCAAAACCGGCCAGTATTATAACCAGCCAGTGTCTTCATGTCGGCGTAGACAATGATGAATGTTAACTAAGTAAAAAAACAATATTTATTACCATCCAATAAAATTAAAAAGAAATTCCATTTACCGCTTTTCGCGAAACAATAGGGTACGTTTATACCTTTCCCTAATATAAAACTATAAACTTAGTACTATCGTAAAATTTGCAAACACTTGAGTCCTCTACTTGAGTGCATAGAACGGAACTTTTTATAGATATTAATAAAAAAATATATACTGACATAAACTTTATAGTCTAAGAGCTGGCACAGAAGTCGAAGCAATTTGAGTGAGTGATACACTAGCCTATTTTATTAGGAGGGATAATTTAAATGGTCTTTTTATTGTTCAGAGGGGTAGAACAATACGTGTGTGTTATGGCTGCACTCGAAAGGATCGATTTGGATCCAAATTATATTGCTTTTATCGTAAATTCGTAAAATCCAAACATAAAAAATACAGTTTTTTTTTGTTACCAGAATTGACGCCCAATTAAACCAATCACAACACAGGTGTCAAACATTAGCGCTCGCAACTGGATTAATATTTAAAAAATGGAACGCGTCGAGTCTAGCGCCCCTATTCTGTTTGAACTAAGGAACACTAAAGTGCAGTAAACGAAGCGTGGTGCAAAGTAAAGACAATAAACAGCTTAAAGCGTATAAAAGCTGTAATTCAAGCGAATGCATTACCGACTCTATCATTGGATTGCAGTCGCGTTGTAAAGTTTCGAAAATGCATAACATTTTAATGGCACCGTCATTTATACGGTTTGTGTTTTGACTGTGTTGACATTTTATAATATTATAGATTTGGAAGGGCTAAATTTAAATAAGATGCTTGGTCTAGTTATTTAATTCATTAAATCATTTTTTTTATATTATAGTTATGCTGATTTAACATAATATTTTGAGCATAATAAATAGGTAAATGCGCAAGTTGCTCTATGTCTGTCTGTGAGTAACAACAACAAACCTAAACTACTAAACAAATGTGGCTGAAAGAATTGATAAGTAGGTAGATAGCTAAAAACCTCAAGATGGATAGTTTATGGTAGTTTTTGTCCCGAAAATTCCACGGGAACGGCAAAAAGGGATTTTGTTTGTATTTGAACTGTTGAAAATTGAGCAGGTGAAGCCGCGAGTTACATACTAGTCTTCTATAGTCTATTTCATCAATAGATGTTCGTTTGTCTCGCAATAACTTGATAAAGGCTGGGCTGATTTAGCTAATTTCAGATTTTGAAATGTTTGTTGTATAAAACTTTTTATCAAAAAATAAAACCGCCGAAAAAAAAACTGAAAAGCATAAAATAATAATCGAATTACTTACTAAGTTCTTAAAGTAATGTAGGGTATATACCAAGTAATTTTAAGTCGGCGCGCCACACAAGCAAATTCCATAATTACGTAAAGATTGATGCGCGGCAGCGCACGAATTTTTGTTATTTCTTTAAATTTAAGGTACCTAATTTAATGATCTTTGTACAAGGAATCTGTGGCGCCGATTCAAAATTACTTGGTATATACCCTACATTACTTTAAGAACTTAGTAAGTAATTCGATTATTATTTTATGCTTTTCAGTTTTTTTTTCGGCGGTTTTATTTTTTGATAAAAAGTTTTATTTTATGCTTTTCAGTTCTTTCAGGGTTTTATTATTTTCTTCTCCCACAAGGTGGTCAGTGGTCACACCGCATAAGGTGATCAGACGACATGGTTGACAGGGACGACAAGACCGGTCGGTATGGCGATTTGTGGGGGAGGCCTATGTCCAGCAGTGGACGTCTTTCGGCTGATTTTATTTCATTTCAAAAGATATTGTAAGTAGATATCAAAATGTATAGTGTTACACGTAAAATGCAACTTGTGAGTTGATAAATCCACCCGCCGACCAAAAAGTCACCCCTATTTTCCCACCCTTAGGGTGGGAATTTTATTTCCAAATTTTTATGGGACCAACTTCAAGGTATGCCCTGTCGATTAAAAAAAGAATTATCAAAATTGAACTACTCTGTAAAAAGTTATGCGTGATCATACATTAAAAAAAAAAAAAAATTTACGTGTCGAATTGAGTACCTCCTCCTTTTTTTTTCGTCGGTCAAAAAGCACGTAAAAGGAAGATTTAAAAGGTGACAAAATATAGAAAATAAATTATTTCACGGAAATAAAATCAGGGGCTGACTAAGTAATAAATAAATTAACACCTTTTCAAGTAATAAAAGTCATCAAAAGCCACAAACACTAAAACTCGGTTTATACTGAAAATGTTGATTCAGCTGCTTGCAAGCTCAGCTTAGCGTTTTAGACTTTCATTTTATTGTTTTATCAACAAGACGTTATTTTATTATGACGAGCATATCTGATTCTATTGATGAAAATAAAAATTAATTTTCTGTGAAACTGGTTGATTTTCACTATAGTTGTTAATCTTTCATTGCCGTTTCGACCGCGCAACCAAGTTCTGAAATAAAAAAATGATTACGCTCAGATTCTGTCGAAATTTGTCAAAACTGATTGGTGAAAACCAGGAATTTGTCAAAGCATAAATAAAGAAGTTATGCAGGTTTGATGGTGTCCGCGCGAACGAAACAGGGAGAACCGCGCGGACACCATCAAACCTTCATAACTTCTTTATTTATGCTTTGACAAATTCCTGGTTTTTACCATTCAGTTTTGACAAATTTCGACAGAATCTGAGCGTAATCATTTTTTTATTTCAGAACTTGGTTGCGCGGTCGAAACGGCAATAATCTTTTTCTAAGGACTAATTCATTTTTCCCTAAGCAAAATAAAATGTAAACAAAGATTTTCTGATTAGAATAACTATTTTTATTTAACTAACTATAGTATTTGATTCAACGTGGGAGAGCATTGAATGACCCATATCTATTTTCAGCAGACTTTAACTACAAAAAGATTTAGATTAATTCATTTTGTTACGTTAAAATCAAAACGTCAGGAAGTAGGTATAATTTATTTAATTATTATTAAATCATTAAACAAAAAGACCTGCTGCCTGCTGCTATCCTACTATAATTCGCATCACGCGACACCTGCCCTTATGGCCCATGATAGGTAGGCGACAGTCGCCTTTAGTAAAAATATAGGATATCTAAGGAATAATACTAGAGGCTGCCCCGTGGTATCACCCGCGCAGATTTGTCTTAAACACAAAAATCCCGTTTTTCCCGTTCCCATGGGAATTTCGGGAATTATTCCTTAGTGCTCCCCTACACTCCCCAAGGAACCCACGTGCAAAATTTCAGCCCGCTACGCCCAGTAGTTTAGGTTCTGTCAGTCAGTCAGTCAGTAACGGAAGAGTTTTATTATAATATATTGATGTTTTGTTGCCTACAGATAATTTTGGCAATAAAGCGTAATTTCTAAGATCTTCATCCTGAAAGAGACCTTAAAAATTCTAAGCAAGATTACCTAGTGCATTATTGATGCATATTTTTAAATTCATCCTTGCTTTTGAAAATATAGATATTTTTAATTCATTCTTGGGTTAGTTTTTTTTTTGTTTCGAGAATGGCGCTAGTATCGCAGACTAACTTATTACAGCCAACGAACGGTCGATTTACAACGTTGAAAAATACGCGTTACCCTAATACTCTTTAAGCCATCTTATTACCAAAAACCCAAATCCCACCCCAGGCCCGAAATCCCAATAAATGTTCCACTCTACACCCCTTAATACAATGTTTTGTGGGGCAATTAATTCTGTACTAAATACTAAAATACTTTATTGTAAACCTCGGAGCGAGAGGCCAAGCCAAAATGTTCGGTTCAATTGTCAGTGCTGTTATTGTATGGAAGAAGCTTTTTATTTTATACCTCTACTAGTCGACCCGGCGAACTTTGTACCGCCTAACCTATAACTATATCGTGCATGTATTCTACTTTTAAACCTTTGCCTTGAAACTTATCAAAATCCGTTCAGTATAGTTTTGAAGATATAAGCATACATAGGGACAGTCGCGGGAAGCTACTTTTTTTTATACTATGTATTGATTTCTTTTTTTTTTTTGTAGATAATAATTTGTAAGTTCATATCGCTTGAATTACGCATCACTCTCACTCTCCGAGCCTCTAAAAAGATAGAATCTAGTCTTATATTGGGCAAGACAGTGTCTATGCTAAAAAAATATCGATATTTATTATGTTCGTCCTGCCGGAAATCGAACCCGGATTTCGGTTTCATAATCAACGTTGTTGCACACTGCGCCACAGGCAGTCAGATTAGGTTGCTTACTAATCTATATTGTTATATTTTTTACGTTTATTTGCAAAATAAATAAATTGATTAATTGATAGCTCTTTAAACATTTTATTCAGGTTTCTAACAATTTGGATAGAGTTGTCTTATGTATTTGAATACAGAGTGACATTCTTCATCATCTTAGAGGAAAGATTTCACCACTGCTGGACTTATAAGCTACCTCCCAGATCGCCACATTGTGCGGTCTTGGGCAACTCCATCCAGTGTACTGCACACCCAAAACCTTAACCAGGTCGCCTGACCACCTTGTGGGCGTTCTGTCTACTCTGCGTCTTCCGGACAATTCAGTGGCATTCTTTTCTTTAAGTCAACTGGCTGGAAATCGGCTATCTTTTTAACCCGATACCGATCTTGCGCTGCCCTTTTCCATCATTTTTTTTTTTCAGGATTTTTTTTTGCAAAAAAAGTAAATCTTTATCTTGTTCCAGTATTTATTGTTCGTCCATTTGTTAAAGTCCTTTTATTCTATTGACTCAAATAATAATATCATCGAGAATAGATTCTCCTTTGGCGCATTGCCAAAGATCACGTACTTATGGGCAGTGCGTGAATTATTTGTTTACTCGCTCCAAGCAGACTTTACCGAGGGAATTCTAAAAATACACTTTTGTAACTGCGTAAATTATATACGTAATCGTAACCTTTTTTATGAGTTTGTTTGCGTTAATTTTACCTTTGTGTCCTATAACTGCAAGCAAATGTACCTTTTTTGTGTTGATAGTTTAGCTGTTCTGTTTCTTTTTGTTAGTATTTTAAAGGTTAAGGTGCAGTAACGGACTCGTTTAGTGTAACACTTCCAGTTTATCTGTATTGCAAAGAAGATCCTTATTCTCTGGTATTAGTGCAGTCTAGTGCGCACAATACTATAGAAACTATGCGTAACACTGTCTATGGCATAGAGTCCGTGACTGTACAGTGGCGGTCTAGGAGGCCGTAACAGATTTGTCTATGGTTTTGTCAGCCCTATACTGTATTACCAAAGAACAAGAGCTATTTTGCAATACAGAAAAACCGGAAGTGTTACGGCGGCCTAGACCGCCACTGTACAATACTAACTGTCATTGGACTTCCCCCATGGTCCAGTTAGCAGTGATATTGACTGTGACTTCGGAAGGTCGGATTCGATTCCCGGCGGGGCTAACATTGTTATAATGAATATCGATGTTTGTTTCCTTGTCTGGTTATGTTTCAAGTAGGCAGAACCCTAGATACAGGTTTTTCGCAAAAATAATTATTGAGAACTCGTTTTGTTATAACGTAGCGACTGTTTTTTTACGTTTATTAATATCTCAATGTTTAAGCTATAATAAACAGGAAATCTGAGAAAATTTAATCTCAATATTAAAAAATATTACGTTTTATAGTTAGTTTCTTTACATCGATTCAATAAAAATAAAAAAAACAAAGAAGCCGTCTCCATCCATCTCAAATCTAGTAACACTTCAACGCACTTTTATTGAACGTAAAACGTATCTATTGGTAAAATTTAATTTCGTTTCAGTCAGCAGTTTTTATTTTATTTCCTAAGCATTAACAATATAATTGTTGTATATTTTTAGAACTGCTTTTATGAGTCTTTGTTCGGTCGGTGCTTAAGTTTTGTTTTCTGCTGTTTACCTTTTAAGTATGCTGTTTAATTTGGCAATGGATTGGTTGTTGGGATTCATATTGTTATTGATTTTACTGGATTTTAAGATAACTTTAATTTTCCTCCGGGGGTGTTGTAAAATGCGATTAATTCTCTCACTTAACTTGGTACAGGGGATCAAGTTCTTTTATCTCAAAACAATCGACACTTAATCGTCTTGTAAGCGACTTAACCATTGCCGCTTTAAAAAAGACAATTTCTATTGCCCACCCTTTGGATTTTCTCATCACTTTCGGGGTTTTGTATGGAACATTGGTTTATATCTGGGGGTCAAGTTTCTTTTATTCAAGAAACTCGACCCCCAGATTTGAACCAATGTTCCATACCAAACCGCGAAAGTGTTGAGAAAACCCAAAGGGTGGGCAGAAGCGTCCTTAGTTGGAAAAATTGAAGAGCTGCATATACCTGCGATCGCTTACATGACTGCAAAGCGATAAGGAAATCCACTGGTGGAAGTAGGCCTTCCCTACAAAACCTATACTGACCGGTCTTGAGCGACCCTCATCCAGTGTAATCCCGCAGCCTTCACCAGGTCGCCTCACCTTGGCTCTGCCTACTCTGCGTCTTCCGGTATATTTTAAGATAATTATTAGTTACTAGAGGCTGCCCCGCGGTATTTCCCGCGCACATTTCTCAACAACACAAAAATCCCGTTTTTTCCCGTTCCCGTGGGAATTTTGGGAAATCCTTTCTTAGTGCTCACCTACACTCCCTAAGGAACCTACATGCCAAATTTCAGCTTTGTACGCCCAGTAGTTTTAGCTCTGCGTTGTCTGTCAGTCAGTCAGTCAGTCAGTCAGTAACGGAAGAGTTTTATATATATTGATTATAAAATATACAAAGTTGCATTTTTTTTATTAATCACAGGATTCAAAGTCTTCTTGCAATCTTTATTTGAAAAATAATAGTGTTAGAATTATATTATTTATATGTACTAAATTAATTGATAATACGTAAAACTAATTGCACGTGTTAATATCGTGAACTAAACCTTTGTTTTGCATTATGAACATGAATCATTCTTACTTAATAAACTATCTGTCCATGTTTTGTTTGACTGTATTTAAATAATAATATTTATTTTCATTGAAGAGTTTTTCTTTAAAAACTTAACCGAAGAATATTAAAGTCCTTTAAATCTCGATCTTTGTTCTTTTCTTCCGAATCTATTAATCAATCACCCCAATATCAAAACTCTATATAATTAAGAACAGATTAAACTATGTAGTTCTGTCATTTCGTGCGTATGACCATTGCACATCACAACCGAAAAACTTCAAGTGTTGGACATCGGTTTCCCTCACATTTTGCCACAAGTCCATTTAGAGGGGCAATTGCCGAAATCGTCATGGGTTGGCGATCGCAGTTTGGCTCTTTAAGTTTTTTAACGAAGGACGCTGCTTTTCGTCCTTTGGATGTTCTATTATTTGCCTTTTACGACACGCAGAGGAGATGGGATGAGATAACGTGTCAAAGGACCACTCGAAATTCTACAAAGAAAATGGGGGTGGATAAGCCACTGCCTTAGAAGACCTGAAGCAAATATCAGCAGAATAGCCTTAGAATGGAACCCTACTGGCGGCCGAAGAAGACAGGGTGCCCCGCTGAAACCTGGAAGCGTTCTAATGTGACAAAACACAGGGCGGCAGGGATGACCTGGACCGACGCCAAAGAAAGAGCGCAGAAAAGAGAAGTCTGGAGGAAGACTGTTGAGGCATCATCAGAATCAGAGGAGATGGGCTGCTAGTATCCTAAGCCGCTACCACACAGCATTATAATTATATAAAATTCCTCACCTCATCAATTTCTGCAGAAGCCGTTCCCGTTCCACCTTTGTCCCTCCAATGCTTTTCGTTCCCGCCAAAAAACGTAAACCTCTCCCTTCTTGGACTTAGAAGAACTCCAGCGGGGGTCCTTGGAATCCCATATCGACTTCCGAATATCTCCATATTTCTTGTAGAAAATAGATCATGGGAGTCTGCTCTTGGGCTTATGAAAACGTCATCGTCTAAATCCGAAGGTTCTAGAAGGTCGAAGGGTTCCAGTAGAAGGGGTGGAGGAATGTTTGCTGATCGCGTCCGAGGTTGTATGGCGATTGGTCTATCGATGTCCGATTCGGAGAATGGTCGGTCTGTAATGAAAAAGAAGTTTTGGTTAGATTAATCAATATTTTCTAGAACAGGGTGATAACACACAATATGTAGGGTAGGCATAGGCAACCATAAGCATAAAAAATAGTTATTGACGCAAGTCGTGGAAAAGATATGAGAGGATAATATGTAATATCATTTCAACTTCTATGGCACGTGTTGAGAAACTAGAATACTCTATAATAATATTCGATTAAAAATGTGTTTTAAACCATGTGCTATAAAATTGAAACACCAGTTTAAATAGTTATCATCTAGGAATATTCGTCACGCCCCGCCAGATGTATACAGACCTAAGGCTTCCATATTTATCATCATCATCATACATAGTATAAAATAAAGTCGCTTCCCGCGTCTGTCTCTATGTGTATGCTTTAATCTTTAAAATTATGCAACGGACTTTGATGCGGTTTTTTTATTAGATAAAGTGATTCAAGAGGAAGGTTTATAAGTATAATACATGCAAAACATAGTAAAACTTTAGGCAGTACAAATTTCGCCGGGTCGACTAGTTATGTAATAAATACAATGCTCGCCTATAAATCTGTACCAACCGATACATAAAACCTCACCAGCTAACCATATCACTACACTTACTACCGTTTGATCTTTTTACTATGCAGAAGTAAAATAAAATGGCCGGCCGCAAATGGTTCATTGTTGTTTACAATCCGCTCTTTCATTTTAGTATTTTGAATGGAAGTAAAACATAGGTTTTGGATGCTTTTGCCTTTTACACAATAAAAGGTTCTAAGGGTGCATTGACGTCAAAAAGCAAATGTTCGCTGATTCTATCCCTACTCTATCAAATTATTTTAATATCAAGAGTTGAAGAGACGTAGAGCATTAGTTCGTTGTTCTGTCTGTGTACTCTACCAAAATATCAAGAAAGAATGCTCTTGTTCTGGTTTTTGCTTATGTTCGTTTCATGAGAGTTCTACTATTTAGAACCTATATTCAAGGATGCTCGAAACGCATTAAAAGACATACATACAAACCCATCCCGAAATCATTATATGCACATCGATAATATCCATCACAATGTTTGTGGGTCGTTGACAGTATAATGTTGTCTTTGCCTTCGCAGGTCTGCAGACCTACGCTGCCTGGGTTCGATTCGAGGTGGGGGCGAAAGTTGTTACGATGTTCGTATCCTCGTTCTGGGTAAAAAGCTGCGGATAGCGTGCACTCTAGTTACCTTCAGGATCTCCTGCCAATGTAGCTCAGGGGCTCTAAGATAATTATGTTGTTATAATAGTACCTGTACTCTATGCTTGGAAAGTGTGTTGATTTTTTCTGTACTTAAATCAAAATCTATAATAGCAACAATATTGTTCTTCTAAGTCATTTTTATTAGAAAGTCTTCCAAATGTACGAGTGGTGATTAAATCGGTTACTGCCTCTGAAATAATCCTCGTATACAGAGAAAGACACCTGTGTTACGCGGCCATATGGTCGTTGGAGAAAAAAAAAACGGTTTTAATGCCAAGCACGCTGGATAAGTTGGTTGTGGTTCCGTAGAAAAAAGAAAAAAAACGGGTTCGAATCTTGGCGGGGACGAACATTGTAATGTCGTATCGATTTTTGTCTCCTGAGTCAGAGCGTGTTTGTAGAAATACCTTTGTATTGTGCCTTTTAGTGTGTTTGCGTTATTAATGAGAGGGTTAACAAGTTTTATCACGCCGCTATCAGATGGCGCCTGCAGCAGTCATAGGTCAAGTTCAAATAAATAAACAATAATCACTGAATGAAAGGTCAAAAAAAAAAACTAAAACTCGTCACGCGTAAGTCAAATAGTTTTTGTTTGGTTTTGTTTTAAACTTTTTAAGTTAATTTTAACTGATTTGAATTAATTAAGTACTTAGGTTTATTACGATAGACAACGCTATCTACAGGCGTATTAAGAAACGATTTTTTTAAATTGTCACTTTAAAAAACCCCTCATTATAAAGACACTATAAAGAAATCTGGTCTTTAACTTAAAGACTATTCAACAGTGCCCTAAAAATACTGGGCTACATTATATCTAGTGTCATACTGTGCCCCTATTTTTGATTTTTACCTTAATTTAGAAGATATAAATTTTTTCGAGGATGGCGCTAGCATCGCTGTAAACTGGCTCTTAAGATAAAATAGACACCAGAAAATGTGCGGTGGGTTGGTGTACTTACAGTCAATAAAAATAATAATTTAAAATGAATTATTTTAAACTATAATATTATAAACTAACTCAACATATAATTATAAATATACAACCATGTATACAGTTAAGAACTTAGTTAGTATATTTTCATAAGGATCTCTAATAACTGCCTTGTGTGCGTGTCAAGAGTGCAGTGTGCATAAGAAAGCTTTGTGTGGATACGCTTTTGAGACTGTTATTTTAATATTTTGGATTAGATAATAAACAATTTTCTTTATTGGTTATAAATAAAAGAGTTTTTATTTTTATCTTTAGAAAAATATGGGACGAAATCTTGGAAACCTCTTTTTTTTATAAAAAATTATTTATATCTAGTTGGAACATTGTATGCTTATTGACCAAGTTTATGTAAGTACCTTAGTTTCTTTTCTTAATTTCGACATTAATGAACAAAAAAAAATAGTACATAGCAAAAAAACTTACGGCTCTACCACAAAAAGAGTTACGCCTTGGCTAAATTACTAATTCGTAATAGAAATTAATTTAGGCCGGTAGAATTTTTGTGGTAAGGGGTTAGTCTTTAAAATATCAACGCAACAAGTAATCGATACCCCTCGGAACTGTATCAAAATCATATTAAATTTCAAAAGCTTATCCACATAACACCTTTTTACAGTAGAGTAAGACAGCCTATCATCCATCCCACTCGACTCCTTGCACGTGTCTCGCAACCGGTTTGACCGCAGCAAGACATTATTAATTTGTTTCTTCGTTTTGTATTTCACTCCTTACTTCGGATGCTACCCTGGTACCGGGTTAGATTCAACTGATAACCGATAGTTTCTTTTTCTTATAAATTACTTTTTAATTTGTGTCGATCGATTTTCGGTAGCAGAGCTTATATCTAAAAAAAACATCCAACTCTGGTAGCTTCACGAAATTTAAAGGCTCGGACGGAAGGCAAAAGAGGAGACAGTGAGATGATCTCGATTCCCATATCAGCCGGGAAGCAAGAGGTGGAACAGTATCTTGCTGCTCCAACAGTTTGGAGAAATTAAGGGCTTGGATGGACAGAAATTAGGGCAAAAAAAACATTGGTTGCAACGTTATATACAACTTCCAAAGATCGGTCGTAAGGTGAAGACCTTACGACCGAGCTAAGGTCATCACACCCCTGTCAACTCTGACTTTCATATTTTTAAAAGTAAATTACCAGCAAACCAAAAAACGTAAAATTTCGCTCGGGCCTGCTTAGACGTTTTTTTCTCAAGCTTAATTACTTAAAACTAATCAGGTTCCAGTGGATCCCGTAGAGGTTAGATTTCTAATATACTATCTCAACGAAAACAAGGCCCTTCTTTCATTGAGAGATGCACATGAGATTCAAGTCTCGGAGTAACTCTAGTCTCCGAGACTTGAATCTCTTGTGCATCTCAGCAACAGTTGCTGCGGAGTATCTAACATATATTTTTTTGGGGACTCGCACACTTTGATACTAGTATCAGTGGTCAGAATTGTGACGCCTGTTAAGCAATAGCGAAGCGATCTCATATCTCTTCGTTTGAGCTGAATATCTCGTTTATACCATACAGTAACCAGAGAAGTACTTACACTTCACAAGTCAGTTCTTTAGTAGCGTAGCGTAGACAACTAGTTTTCGACTCGATTTGGGTATTGTAATTAGAGAAAGATCTTAGGTCTCCGTCAAGTCTCCCGTGGAACCCTGCGGCGGTAGCACGACGGACAATTTGTCGTATCTATCTGTCACTTTTGTCGATCGTCTCCATACATTTTCCCGCATTGAAAGGTCAAAAGCAATTAAAAGTGACAGTTAGATTCGACAAATAGTCCGTAATGCTGCGGGGGCAGGTCCCCCAGCAGTGGTAGCATGACGAACAATTTGTCGACTTTGTCGTATCTGTCTGCCACTTTTCAAAAGCGATCAAAAGTGACAGAACGACTCGACAAATGGTCCGTCATGCTACGTATACAGGACCATTTCGGGAACTATACTGCCTGTTCTTTAGAATTTAGCTCAACTCAAAACTTTTGACACCTGCCTATCCTATGCAAGTATCAGCTTCTCAATTGCCTATCATTCTGTCATTGCGCAAGCAAATCCTTTCCTTGTAAACGCTCTTATACAGCCTCTTATATGTCATTAGTGGCACATTACTGCGTATTATCGAATTAAGGGTGTTTTCGAAACTAGGCTGAGCCATGATTCTGGTATTATTCGACAAATTCAAGTCAAGTCTTTGATAGATACGGTGACTAGTTCAGGAAATCGCGAAAATGAGTAAAGTTTGCAAATTCTATTGATCAGGAATTTCCTGATCAATAGAATTTACTATTTAGTAGATCGAATTAGCAGACATCGACTATAAATATCGTCGAACGATACAGTTAATGTGTATAATGGAATATTAGATTATGTGAATTTTGGTCTTCAGATGCCATAACCAAAACCTACTCTAGCTGCCTTTACATAATTGTCATGTCAATGAAGTCAATGATTGATGGTTTGAAGTTATAATTAACATAATATAACATAACATAATCTTCAGATCACGCCTTTTATTCCCCGAAGGGTAGAGGAGGCAGAGGAACCAGCTCAAGAGCCGGACCTACATTTAGCCGAGTTATATTTAAAATACTCAAGCTTCAGTGCCCTTTAGTCTTAACTTATAACTCGTACTACGACCATACGATCATTCTCATAGCACGACGAAAACACATCGGATCATCGTACGAAATTGGTAATTTAGGACGACGACTCTCAAGAGTTTATAAAATGTCGAATAGACACAGAATCAGTACCCTGGTCAGAACTGGACTGAGATATCTGTTGTAAATGAAAATTACCGATTACATGTACTAATGTCGGCACTTGCCTAGATTTATGTAGGGTAGAGAAAAGTTTGTTTGGCAGGGCCTACGTTTTACTATAAGGAACTACTGGGTTTCACTTCATACATAACAAATATAATGTTATTAGTTTTCTAAGCTTAAGTGATTCTCTTTAAATTTAGAGAACAGCTTTAGAGGCATAGCACAGCTAAAGTAGCGCACCCGCGAAAAAAATTAATATCTTCTAAACTAAGGCAAATATCAAAAATGTGAAACAGTGTTCCACTAGATAATATAGCCTAGTATTTTTAGGGCACTGTTGTATAGCTTTTAGGTAAAAGTCCAAATAAAGCTACAGATTGTTGCCAAAATTGGCCGTTTTTAGCAACACTTTGTTGCTATATAACAGTGACCACAAAATACTAGGCTACATTATCTAGCTAGTGGAATACAGTTACAATTTTCTACATTTGCCAAAGTTTACAGATATCAATGTTTTTCGCGGGTGGCGCTACTTTAGCTGTGCAATTCCTCTGAAATTGTTATCCTCAAGTAATTTCGCCGCGCCTCGTCCGTCAGATGTGCGCCGGCCTTTGTAAATTTTTACTTGACATAGGCTTTTCTGTAAGTAGTTTTAGAAATTGCAAAAGATCCTTAATTTGGTCGTTTTTGAAAACTCTACAATGTGATTTTGTAGTATTAGTTCGGAGATTTCAGACGCAAGCCCACAAAAAAAAATTAAAATCTTAATAAAACTTGGGATGTTGATGGTGACCTCAAAAAGGCGTTGCTATAAACTTCTAACGTTGCAATGCCAACCACTGAGCAATGAGCGGGTTATTAATCACAAATCAAACCAGTTTATGATACTCAACGTCGAGAAAGGATAAATTGGGAATTCCCATAGACCACTGTATGGACAGGATCACGAGTTTTCCAAACCAATGAATTTGATGAAGTCATAGGCTTTGGTATAGTACGTTTCACTAAGTCGACTAAGACCTCTTTCACACGGCAGTCCAGTTTTCAGTTTCCTGCAGGATCTTTTTTGGTTTATATGCTAGCGTGCGGGATGCTCGTGTGAATGATAGCTTATAAACACATTCGCCATCAAACGCGGGATCCTGCAGAAGACGGAAAACTGGCCTGTCGTGAGAAAGAGGGCTAAGTCGTTCAAAAGACGGTAAGAAACGACAAACGGCAAACCTAAGTGTGTAGACAAGCAGATGACGTAACGCAGTGTTACTTCTGGCACCGATAAAAAAATAGTTTCTAGAAATCTACAAATGAATTTCCTTTATCTTTACAAGAAGTTATTTTTTTAGGATTTCTCACTCAAGATAATAATGTTTGCGTTTCAAACAGTCATGTTAAGCTGTACTTACTTATAACAAAGGTAAGGTAGTTTAAAAAGTAAAGTAATATGTCCCAGTCGTTAAGTGAAACGGACTGTACTCGTAGATGAGTCAGTGGATAAATTGTAAAACTTAGTAGAGTCAGTGGATAAATTGTAAAACGATTATATTTTCTGGACACACAAGTTGTGGCGTGACGTAGCTTAAAGTTAATAAAAGGGTTTAAAAGCAGCTAAAGTTCCGTAGGTAATTTATAAATTAGAATTTTGTACCGTGGTGGACTAGGACGGCGTTACAATTTTGTGTATGGTGGTCTCGTGTGCCCTAGGCTATTTAACCAAAATACTAGACCTATATTGCAATATAGAAAAGCCGGAAGTGTTACGCCGTCCTAGTCCGCCACTGGTACCTGAAGCATCTGAACTAGAGAGTGCTTGAAACATTATAAAGACACACCTCATAATATTGTTCGTCCTCACCGGGAATCGAACACAGGCCTAAAAATCATAAAAGAACATCACTGCCAGTTGAACTACGGCCTGAGATGGTACAAAATTATCAATATAGAGAAAGAACGTAAAAAATTCTTACTTACATATTTATTATTATTCTGGTTTGCAATAAAAAAAAAAATCCCTTTTATTGCAATTGGAATAATACTAAAATCTTTAAAACTGCAAAAAGTCTCAAAAACTAGTAACCAAAGCGTTTATAAAAGGGGTTCCAAATAGTTCAAAAATACAACAAAACAGAACCCTAAGTAAAAACATCATAATGTTCATCTTAGCGGCATGATTAATCGGTTTTTGATACCGATTCTTTTTCGAAAAACTAGTTTTCTTACAATTCTTACAATTGCGCTTTTTTCTCATGATTTCGAATTGAGATGTCATTGGGATTTAACTTGACGATTTTAGACGTAAAGTGAAATAACTAATTCAAATTAATCGTTTCGGTCAAAACAGTGTTATTAATGAACGCACTAAAACGGTTAGAAAACTTGTCCTAGGGTAATCTTGTTTACTGTTATATTGCAAAGGTGCATTTAGACTTAGCTCTGGACCGCACATTGTGGCACAGCTCGGACACTTCATAGATAAAAGCTCGTTGCTTCTCACACAGCCGAAACTCGTCTACGTGATCGCGTATCATTTTTATTTTTATTAAGTAATTTATTCGAAGTAAATATATTTTACAGTTTTTTGATAATTCGCCAAACTGCTAAGGCAGTCTGTCGGCGAATGTATGCGCCTTCACAATCTTATAAGTAAATAATAAACAATATCATGCAATAAACCCTACCCACCACTCACTTACTTATAACCTGTTTATTATGATAACATAACAACATTATACAATGGAAGCTATGGTGTTATTTAAATTTTTAATTTGGATTCACAATAAATTGGTATTTAATTCATATATATATCAGAATAGATTCATGCTTGTGTGAGTGAGATAAGACGTGCTATTTGTACTGAGCGGTAACCTAGAGGTAACCGAGCGCGGAGGGGCCGCACTTGCTGAAGGCAGGGAGTGCCTGTAGTGTATGTAGTATATACTATTTATTAATACTGTAATTGTAGGGACTGGAATAACAATCGGGTGGTTAATGTTTCTTTTGTCTTCATGTCAGCCGAATGACTTACGCTGGTGGACAAAGTGCTTCACAGTCCACAGATCGGCTTTTACTGTTTTTGTTATACCCTATTGCAGTGCTATTCTGCAACTTTTTGGCCGACGAAAAAAAGGAGTTCGACACGTATATTTTACCAGTTTGTCTGGCCACCTTGTGATGCCTACCTCTGCTTCTTTCGGTACGCGGTCGCTATTCAAGAACTTATTCTTTCTCTAAGACTCTTATTTCTTCTTCTTCCTGCCCTTAGTCCCAATTTATTTGGGGTCAGGCCTCCTTGACCTTCCTCTAAGACTCTTATTTAAATATTATAATAATGCTTTGCTACTAAACGCAAAATAAGAAAATACTACGTTGAAAAAGTACAAAAACAGAAAATATATCGGCATAAAAAAAGGTTTTATGTAGGGGACCAACCTTTTTTTTTTCATTCAGGAACATGATGTCAATATACATAGTATAAAACAAAGTCGCTTCCCGCGTCTGTCCCTATGTATGCTTATATCTTTAAAACTATGTAACGGATTTTAATGCGGTCTTTTTTAATAAATAGAGTTATTCAAGAGGAAGGTTTATAAGAATAATACATGCACAAAATACCAATAGGTTAGGCGGTACGAAATTCGCCAGGTCCACTAGTAAACAATAAAATTTAAGCATAAACGCAATAAAAAGCTAAGTCAGCATCAACCTTAAGGATGCAACTGACTTTTTCAATCACTGTAATTATTTCGACCTGCGCAGAAGCAGGTTTCGCTAAATGGATCAGATTAAGTTCTTAACCGTTAAATGTTTGCTATATGAAGTTAGAAAACCTTTTCTGAATTAAAACTCTGAATTTATTGAACTAAATGCTTCTAAAAAGGCGCAAATTGTGATAAATCCTAAATAAATTCAAACTGAATTTGGCTTTAGTGAATTAAGTTTTAAGTTAAATTCCTAGATAAATAGTGTGGTAGTTAGGTTTTGTATGTTAACAAAACCTTGAGTACCTATGTAAATAAAAATACGCCATTTTTTTTAATATTCTTGAAAAAAAATGATCCTATGATAGGCTAGATAATCTTACTAAGAATTTTTAAGACTTTGTATGATAGCATGATCTTAAAAGCATTTAGTTTTTTGTTAAAACATGAAAATAACATCAATCTTATATAATTGGTTATAATAATATCCAATATTACTGTGATTCGAACCCCAAATAATTATAACTTCTCTGAGATACGCTTTAAAATAGTTAAGAACCATAACTTTTTATTGAACCTAATTGTTGTAAACGATTATTGTAAATTATCAAATTGTGTTCGAGTAACTCTCAATTAAATTGTATGAAACCATCACTTTTCAAATGGTTTATTTAGAACACGAAAATATTATAAATAAATCCTATAAATCGTGTTTCAGTTGGCAGTGTCGTTGACTGTGATTTAGATCCGGGTTTGATTCCCGGTGGTCTCTCTGCGTAGCCCCCCTGGGGGGGCCACGAGGAATTTGCATTTGGTCCCCCCAGATTTGCCCTTGACCATCGGATTATTGTCACATATTCGATCATTTATGATCTTTGGCTGCTCAGTAGCTCAGTTGGCAGTGATGTGGACAGCGATGCGTGTGTCTGGGTCCGATTCCCGGCAAAGCGAACATTGTTATGATGAATTTCGATATTTGTTCCCGATCTGGGTGTAATGTTTGTCACTGTATATGTTTCGGGCACCCTACAGATTTTTGAAAGTTATTGAAAGTATTGAAACAAGAGTTTTTTTTCTATAGGGACGTTGTATCTTAGTCTCCCCCACAGACCAGCCAGAACTTAAGAGAATCGTTTTAGAGTGGCCACTTTTAGCAACAAATAGTTATACATAAAATAGTCTAAACCAATGGGACCAAGAACTAATGCACTATAGTTCCCTTTTTTGATAAAAAGCCTTACTTTAGAAGATATGATTTTTCTTCTAGAGTTACGCCACTGTTTGTGTAAAAGTACTCTTAATTGTAACGTATGACAGGCTGGTTTTCTATCGCAGTATTTTAGTAATTGAGTATTTTAACGAAGGACGCTGCTGCCCGCCCTTCGGCAGTTCCCTTGGTCGCCTTTTACGATAACCATGAAGGGAGATAGTGTGGTAGTTTTTTTTGCCGCCACCACTTCGATATACGAACTAATCAATATATATAAAACTCTTCCGTTACTGACTGACTAACTGACTGACTGACTGACTGACTGACAGACAACGTAGAGCCGAAACTACTGGGCGTAGAAAGCTGAAAATTGGCACCTGGGTTCCTTGGGGAGTGTAGGTGAGTAAGGAAGGATTTCCCGAAATTCCCACGGGAACGGAAAAAAACTGGATTTTGGTGTTTATGAGAAATCTGCGCGGGAAAAACCGCGGGGCAGCCTCTAGTTAACTGTATATAATTATTATTGTGTTAGTAATAATAATCTATTGAGTTCAAATGTTTATTTATTTATTTATGTTACTTCTCGCTCTCCAAAAAAAAACAGAGTTTTTAAGTTTTCGTCGAGAGAAAAAAAAGTTTGAAATCATCGCTCGCTTCTGTTCGACGCCTACACATTTTTTGTCCCTTTCACATCCATCATTTTGTAACAATAGTTTCTACTTATTATCTTTGAACGCGTAACATGGAAGCTGTAGGTTCTTTTTTTGTCACATTATGTGTTAAGGCTGGCAATAGAGTTGCGATTGAAAATTTGACGCAAACGCTGACGGGGGGCGTACGATGTGACTCAAAGGCAAAATTTATTATCGCAACCGAAAGACGGCCACTGATGGTCATAGGTCTCCCTCACATTGCCGAAAGGACAAATTTTAAGAAGGGGTGTTGCCGTTATCGCCACGCAAAGTTTTAAAAATTTAATCTATACCAATATTATAAACTGACTGCTCCGTGGCTCAGTTGGCAGTGATGTGGACTGAGTAAGCGTGTGCACCCGGGTTCGATTCCTGGGCGGGGCGAATATTGATATGATGAATATCGATGTTTGTTTCCGGTCTGGGTGTGATGTTCGTCTCTGTGTGTGTGTTTCGGGTACCCTAGATACAGGTTCTTCCTAGTTAGGGGCTCTGAGTGTGATGTGTTATTATTATTATTATTTATTATTAAAAAGGAAAGATTTGTTTGTTTGTTTGTTTGCTTGTTTGTTTGTTTGTTTGTTTGTTTGTTTGTAACGAATAGGCTCCGGAAATACTGAACCGATTTGAAAAATTCTTTCACTGGTAGGAAGCTACATTAACCCCGAGTGTCATAGGCTATATAAGATTTTCAAAAAAAATTGGGATCTTACCTAAACTTAAATAATATAACCCAAGGTGCCATATTTTTTCCGTTGTTTACATTTTTTGACAGGTGGTTTGTTGTTGTGTTTGTTTTTTATTCAGCCATTCTGAGCAGTCAAAAGAACATAGTCTATAGAGCCAAGTCTTTTGTAGTCTCTTATATTCTATGCCGTAACGAAGTAAGCCGGGAAAGCTCGTAAATAATAATTTCGACTACTAGAAGTGCTTTTAAACGTAACTAATGAAATTAAAAATTAATACAGCAACATTTTCATACTTTTCGTCCATGTACTAGAGCTAAAAAGTAAAAAAAAGCAAGAAGAACTAAAGGGTAAGTACTTCTTTTAGGCGGCGTTAATACGGGGGCAGAATATTATTATGCAGAAATAGTCTTAGTTGTTGTTACATTGTGAGCGTTGTCATATTTACTAAGCTTAGGTTGCTGTAGAAATTAAAGTAGATGGCCTTCAAAATTGCAATTCTACGTCTGCCCTTAAATCTTAAACAACTGAGCTACGCCATTATTATTCATGGCAGTATGTAGCCACAATAATTAATAAGTTTTGAGGCTTGAGACAAATTAACATACAATACCGCGACCGTTTTGTTTAGTTTGACTCTCTGATAAATTACACACTTACGTATTGAGTTGATAAACTAAATTGTGGAGCAATTGCTACTATTTTTAACCGACTTCAAAAAAGGAGGTTATCAGTTTGACCAGTATGTATGTTTGTCCGCGATTTTCTCGAGTTTGGATGCACCGATTTTGACGCGGTTTTCAAAAAAGTATTCTTTACATTCAGGAGAAGGTTGTAGTACCGATTTTAACCGACTTCGGAAAAGAGGTTGTCTCAGTTTATGTGTATGTCAGTTTATTGAAGGCGGGTTCTTTTTTTGTAAAAAAAAAAAATTATCTTCTAATTTAATCCATGAAGTTAAAATCCAATTTATTCTTCGTTAACCATCAGTAATGCCATTATCGTCATCTTAGCTAAAAGACGTCCACGGCTGGGCATAGGCACAAGGCTCGTTGGTATAGAAATTTCTGGGACCTACCCCTACCCAACGGGACAGGCCTTGTGCGTCCCTCATCCAGTTAACTCCCGCAGCCTTCACCAGGGACTCTAGTCTCTTAAACTAACGATTATACTTCTATTCTATTAATATTCTACTATTACTCTATTACGATTGTGTCAAAAATTGCGAGTCTCGTAACTTTGGTCGATCATTATAGTATAGCAATAGAATATGAATAGCAAGCTATAGAATAATCTGGGATTTTTTTACCAAAATAGTGAATCCTGTTTTATTAGACGAAATTGGAACGGGCGTAGTGCAACTGTCACTTAATATCAATAATTATTGACAAATATAATGTCAGTCGAACGTAATCATAACATCATCTTATTATGGAGCAGACTACCCTTTTTGGTAAATTCCAATCTGTTGCGATACTACTGCTATAGTTATAGCAAAATGGATTACGAGACTACCAAATGTGTATTTTCTTGCGTACTGTTTCTACTCTACTTTTATTCGATAGTTACGTTTTGCGCGATGAGACTAAGGGCCCAGGTCGTCTGACCACGTTGTGTATTGCCTTAATTTATTACTTTTGAAATCCAAAATTTATTCAGACCCGTATATCCCAATTTTGTGGTCTACCGCAACCAATAATATTGGCAAAAAAATTAAGAACACCATAAAATAAGACCCTTATTTTTGGGTAAGTAACACCAGAAGCGACAATTTTGGTACAATTTATTTTATGGTGGTATAAAGTTTGAAAGGTAAGAGGCTGTGTTTTTTGATTTGTGATCGTCGAGATGCGTAGGCGCAGTAAAGGTTGCTACCGTGTCAATTAAGGATGGGATGAAAAGCTTTTATAATTTATCGATTATTGAAGCGTTTTAAATGGTTGGATTACATTTTACATAACCACTATTATTTTACACTAGAGGCTGCCCCGCGGTTTTTCCCGCGCAGATTTCTCATAAACACAAAAATCCCGTTTCCGTGGGAATTTCGGGAAATCCTTTCTTAGTGCTCACCTACACTCCCCAAGGAACCCACGTGCCAATTTTCAGCTTTCTACGCCCAGTAGTTTCGGCTCTGCGTTGTCTGTCAGTCAGTCAGTCAGTAACGGAAGAGTTTTATATATATTGATAACTAGATTTTGTGCATATAATATCAATCAATACATTGTGATCAAATCTTACTCGTGTTTTATTTTATTTGAGTACTTAAATCCAGTGTTCTTTAAATTAGATTATTATATTTAAAATAGAACTTGCATTGCACCGATAACTTCATGATTAATGTAAAAAAATATTGTTAAAAATATGATACGTAAACTTAAATTAAAAATGCAAAAATAGAGTTCTGAACTTGAAAGCTATAATAATAAACGCTACAGGTTTTAATGTAGAATCTTAATTAATTGGCAAAGATAACTGCGGTTCGATTTTTAAATGCAAAAATCTTGTTATTTTCAAGTTCAATGTAAAAACCTGAATCTTTTAAAAAAAGAAAAACTAAAAACATCGACAACTGCGTTGCAAGTAATGCAACGTCACTAGAGTTCGCTGACCTTAAAGTTCGAAATGGTCGACAAAAAAAAAGTGAAAAGATAATATTTTATTTTTCGAGATACACAAGTACTATCGAGGCATAAATTAAAGGGTTTATTATTTCTCCTTTTTACGCTCACGATTTTCGAATGTGTGTGAGCACTTGACTTTAGTTTTGTAGGGTTAGCAATAAAACGTAGACATAATTATATTTAAAAAAAAAACAGGCTGGACCAAGCACTATTTTTAATTTGCCTAAGACCAATCTAGGAGCCTGCTGCTTTTTTATTTTTTTATACTATACTAAGTTTTTTATACAGTATTATAAAAAAAAACTGGCGATAGCAGAGCTACTATCATATCCCATAGAAAATAAAAATAATGTTTAACCATGTCTGAAAAACATGAATATTTTGTATAATATTGCTTTTTTGGGATTTTCAGGTGTCTGAGCTTTTGCGTGACCTATTTAAAAAACACGTTGTAAATTATTTGATCAGAAAATTTACTTTAAAAAAAACGAAAAACATTGTATTTTTTTATTGTGCTGCCGACCGTACTCTACAATATAACGATTATTACCGTTCAGTTACTTATAAACTTTGCCTCACTACTGGATTTACGCAGTTGCCTTTCATTGTGTGAGTGACAGAATGCATACACACGTACCTATGTATATGTAGATTTTTAAAGGGGCTGATTCTATTTTGATTCAGGATTTTGGTAAATTGAAGAAAAATACATTCTAAATATTATTTTTTCTATAAGTATATCTTTTAAATTTTATTGTAGACATAATTTTTCTAGGACGAATGAGATCTGATACAACCTGAGATATAATGTTGCTGGGCTAGGCTACTCTCGTCTCTTGTTCTAGAGTGAACCATTGCTTATCCAATGTTCAAAGTAAATAATTAAACAACTTGACAATAACTAAATACTTCATCAAATTTATACAATATTATCACTTTCACATTTATTGTAGTGACAAGAACAGTTGAATTTGAAACTCGATAGGTATTGTTTTTGGATTGAGCTTCAAATATTTTTTATGGAATTAGCAGAATCACTTTCAATACGCCTCGAGCAGCCTGTGCTGTGGTCACAAGATTGTATTGGTAGCCTGATTGCTTTGAAGGAACTTTTGTTTTGCTTTTATACAACTTACTTTTATTAAAATCATAAGTAAATATGAGTATGCATTACAATTGCCTCTATAATGTAATTTATTTACTATATTTTGCATCTTGATTCTTGATACTTTTCTTGTAAAAGGCCTCCCATACAGTTTTATGAAATGATGTGTTTTTGTTTCATTTTTGTTTTAAATGAAATGATACGTTATTGTATAGTGATGAGATTGTAACAACCAGATTGAGTTTGAGATGAAATCTAATCTTCTGTTTTATTTAGTTTTTCATTGAATTGCGCGATGTGTTCTTTCAAGTTTTAATGACTTTACCTGCTACCTATTGGATTTCATGTCATAATATGTTTTTCCTTCTTAGCTATGCTAGATTGATTTGGTTTCACACCGTCGAACCGACCAATTATCTCTTTGCAATATTTTTTTATATTTTTTTGAATTCTCACATGACGGTCGCTCAAGACCGGTCGTTGTGGTGATTTTTGGGAAAGGCCTATGGGGAGGGATATCTCAATATGGTACTTACTTACGAATACTATAAAAGGAAACAAAAAAAAAATTATTGCAAAGAATTTTAAACATAATCCCAAAGAAAATAAAATCAACTTTAAGATCTAAAAAAAAAAGTTATATTCAGTCGCATCATACTTACTGTCTAATCGTAAGAAGGTGCGGCTCACAGATACCAATGTAACATGATCCCTCAACTACATTAATCATAGCTACAGATTAATACCAAACGAAGTCTCCAATTAAGATGGCTAACTCAAATCACGTAATGACAGTGATACCAGTACAATACCACTATTGTGTAATTATGATGCACTTATGGTATTAAACTTCACTATACATTTGAAATAAATCTTATAAATAGCCTCGGTTTAAGGATCTTTCATACAGAAATACTAGACTTGCATAAGCTATACGCTATACTATCCCTGAGTAAACAAACCAGATTGCAAAACAAGTAAAAAACGAAAGAGTAATTTTTAGACCTTCTCTGTTAGATGCATTAAATTTAACCACATAAGAGTAGAAACTCTACTATGTATTGTATTATTTATTATTACGAAATAATTATTGTCATACTCGGCTAAACGTGGGTCCGGCTCTCAAGCCGGTGCCTCTGCCTAACCCTCCGGGGAATAAAAGGCGTGATATTTATGTATGTATGTTTATTGTCATATCACATTATTAGTACTGTCCCTTTCGCAACGTAGTCTTTATACGAACTAATTCCAAAATAATTACAACCAAAGAGACACGGTGGCAAGAAACAGTAACAACCCCAAATAATGCCGCGAAATAATACTTGCAAATACCGAGAAATAACGAGGGAAATACAATAATCCATAATAATACACAATTATTTCACGCCTTCAGATCATTAGAGCAGAATAATAAGCTCTTATTCCATTGTAATAAGGATAATAGACGCCATTTTGGATTGCGAGACAGGTAATCTGATTAGTTTTTGGTTTACTTGTGATTTTTCTGTTTTTATCATGTTGCCCTCAACAAACGTCCCTACATTTCTTTGGTTCAATAATACACACAGTTTAAACAAATTTACTATTTCCTTTTTTTCCATACTGAAAGCAAATGGTGCAGGTTAATTTTATTGTAGAGGTAATTATAATATTTTTTATTGTTATTACAATAATTTTAATTTATTTTCGTTTTACTCTTTAACTTAATGCATAATTTTTCTACAATTTTCTTTTATTAGTACATAACATTTTTTTTTTATATAAACATATACGGTACATTCTATAATAAACTATGAATTGAACTGTTATTAAAAACATCATTGTAACAGACATCGATTGACTTTTTTTAACTACCGATCAGATAAATAATAAAAAAAACTTATCATTCAATCGATCAACGATCCCTCGATAAAGAATGATCGATGACTTGTTATACTTTTTTTTAATTACCATACCGAAATGAGAAGATATTCTGTAAGAAAATTAAAAAAAAACTGACATCGATAAGTAATTTGCGTATGCGCACAATTTTTATCTGTCCCTACTACAAAATAAACAAATCAAAAGACAACACCCAATTAAACTCTCTTAACAAAAAAATAGCTAAAAGCAAAACAAAATGAACTAAAAAAATCAAAAAAGGCTCAGCGAAGCAACTAAAAGAAAAAAAAATCCGTCACTAACATAGAGAGGCGAGGGCGAAGGAAAAAAAACAACCATCGTACACAAGTTCAGCGTTTATTTTCGTTGCGTCCTTTTCTAACTAATAAAAAACTTATACTGCCATCCTTTTCACTCCGACCGATCGCTGGACACCTGTGCTTCAGTTTCCCTTGAGTACCAACGACCTCTAGTGGCATCGGTTGTAAAACGTCTTAAGTTAACAAAAATAAATTAACAATTTTGTGACCTAACTTTTTTGGTTGACGGTACAAAATTATTTTTATTTTTTAAACGATTTATAGCTTCTTGGGTTCATTAGTGTATTTAGTTCCAATTTGATCCGTAGTAAGTTTTGAAGCTTAGACTTTAGTGTTCCTTATTGAAATTATTAAAACTGAAAGTTGCAACTATAAAAGTAAATACCCACTTACTATGAGTAAGTATCTTTTACAAAAGTTCATCAAGTCCAGTAAACGTGTTTTTAACCGTCTTCGAAAAAGGATCAATTGGACCTGTATGTTTGTCCGCAATTTCTATGTGGTTTTCAGATAAATATTTATTATTTTGAGGTAAAAAATAACACAACAAGGCGTATAATTATTATTGTAAAAAAAATATATCAAAATAATTAATAAACTAATACGGAACTCATTTATTTCTGCGTCTGCCTTTGGTTTCATACAAAGTAATATACCTACCTATTTACACAGTTGTGATTATTTGTTTGTGTGTTTGCTTGCTTGCATTGAATATGAATAGGCTTTAAAAGTATTTACTTACTGAACCGATTTACAAAATATATTTCAATGTTAGGAAGCTACACTATCCCTAGATGACATAGACTATAGAATTGTCTCAAAAATTCAGAACGCAACGCTTAAGTTGCTTGCGACTGAACCACAAGTTTCATTTTAAGAGTCGTACTTGGCACCGATTAACTTTTTTTTTGAAAAATAATCTAATGCATCCATGTTTATAATCCTATTGTAAAAATCTCCAGGATGGAAGTAAATTTTGAACCCTTTGTGTTTTTTTTTATCTAATGTCGACAAAAATAGAGCATTAGTAGACTTTTTGTGCTATAAATTGACAGTTTTTTTATTTACTTTGTAAATTATAACAGGGTATTTAGATAAATGTTCTCAAATTGAAAATTCGACTTGATTACAAAACATCTTAGTTTCGCCTATCTCACAACAGTCAGTGACTGATGAACGATTACGACCCTTACGAAATTTATCAAAATTGATCAAATTCAGTGGTTTTTCAGTAAAGTTCCTGTTCATTTAACTAAGCGACTTGAGGCCCTGAATAACGAGGTACAAAGAAGATCCCGAGGGGACAATAATTAAACAGGGTCTCATTCTCTTATTATAAAAAGCACAAAAAAACATTATTATCATATGCCAATTGTGAAATATCAAGTTTTTGATAATGATGATTAATCCTTTACTCCTCGGGGAGCATAGGGCGTCAACAGTCAACAGTCTTCCTCCAGACTTCTCTGTTCTGCGCTCTTTCTTTGGCGTCGGTCCAGGTCATCCCTGCCGCCCTGAGTTCTGTCATGATAGAACGCTTCCAGGTTTCAGCGGGGCGACCTTGTCTTCTTTGACCGCCGCTAGGGTTCCATTCTAAGGCTACTCTGCTGATGTTTGCTTCAGGTCTTCTAAGGCAGTGGCCTCGTCAATCAAGTTTTTGGTATTCTCTAAACAAAAAATCTAGGGGGCGTTCCGCGATTCAAAATCTCCCGTGCCATGGAGTGGATAGAGAAAAAGTCAATACAAAAGAAAACGTGCAGAAGACAATAGCATTATTGAAAATACACATTGGCAACGCTGCAGCCCATAGACGCCGCCTCCTGCTCGACTGAGCGCCGCCACAATATTTTTTTAATAAAATATTTTTGCAAACTTATTTAAATATTAGGTAATTCATTTAATTCGCATTTAGAACCGTTAACTGATAATGTTGTAAAATTATCCCAAAGAGATAAGATGATCCCATCCAGATGTTTTTTAAAACTAACCTACGCCAATATGTTGGAAGTTTATTCAGATTGTTTATTGTTTTCGTGGCCCTACTTTTTTAACATAACACGGAAAAAAAATCATATATTTTTTATTGTTAATCGAAAAAAAAATCTACTGTGTTTACTTTTCGATATCTATAAATGATTTCTTAAAGTAAAAAATTGAGAACTGGTTTTTGTAAATCATATCAATTATAAAAATAAAAAAGATAGACAGAAGACTCTAATGTCTACACAATAGAACTATAATGAATTGCATTATTTTTGCAAACAACCTCCGTAAATCCATTATGAAATAAAACTTTTTTTACTACTTTTATTTCAAACCGTTTAATTTGCCAATTTTAAATTCCTTTTTTAACGTATCGTCACTTCTCAAAGGCCACATTAGTAGGGCCTCGTGGGGCCTAAGCTATTTCCAGTATGATAAATAGAGGGTGTTGAATTTTTCGGATTGTTTGTGGCGCCCTGCTCACTTTGTTTACAATTAGTCGTGTAGCTCGTGTGACTGGGCACACATTCCTGAAAATTATTTTAGGAAATGTGTATTAAAAAATAAAACAGCTTTTAGGGGAATCCATTCCGAAATTTGTTAACGGAAGTATTTAGAAAAATACTAGGATGCATGTACCCCGTGTCTTGGCATACTTATTAACCATAAAAACGCAAAATCTCAGTGGATTGTCTGGTAGAAAACGATTTTAGCAATAAGGCCGCCCATTGAGGTCTGGGTGTGATGTTCGTCTCTGTGTGTGTTTCGGGCACCCTAGATACAGGTTCTACCTAGTAAAGGGCTCTGAGTGTGATGTGTTTTTATTATTATTATTATTGCAAGCAAAAACAATTTGTCTGCACCCTGTGAATAATGTTTTTTTTTGTATCTTACTTTGTATGCAAGTGTTTTCTATTCTATTTTATACTTAACTATATTTACCGTTCGCGTTAACGAAAAACAAGTAAGTTCAGGAGTGCACTGGATAAGTCATTTTGGTCATGAGAGCATCAATATAAGACGTCTTTTTGCAAAGTTTGGCCTAGCCTAAAAATATTGTTAAACACGTACCGTCTTATTCATAAAGATACAGTAATAATAATAATAATAACACATCACACTCAGAGCCCCTAACTAGAAAGAACCTGTATCTAGGGTGCCCGAAACACACACAGAGACGAACATCACACCCAGACCGGAAACAAACATCGATATTCATCATATCAATATTCGCCCCGCCCGGGAATCGAACCCGGGTGCACACGCTTACTCAGTCCACATCACTGCCAACTGAGCCACGGAGCAGTCAAGATACTTGGAGGTCTACTTCGCTGGTTTGTTGTATGGTAAATAAGTGACATCCAGTCTAAATTGACATACGTCAAATAAGTAAATGCTCTTTAACTTTTTATGAATAAGACGGTTAATCAATATATATAAAACTCTTCCGTTACTGACTGACTGACTGACTGACTGACTGACTGACTGACTGACAGACAACGCAGAGCCTAAACTACTGGGCGTAGAAAGCTGAAAATTGGCACGTGGGTTCCTTGGGAAGTGTAGGTGAGCACTAAGAAAGGATTTCCCGAAATTCCCACGGGAACGGGAATTTTGTGTTTATGAGAAATCTGCGCGGGAAAAACCGCGGGGCAGCCTCTAGTTTTTTTATAAAAATTGATTCCAGTTGTCGCTTTATAATGGCCATAATTTAACTAAATAATTTTAAATAACGTGTTCAAAATCACTCTTGCTATTTAAAACAAAATGTTATTCATGTATTTGATCTAAGTCAAAGTGCAGTCGTGACCAGCAATTTAACACTGAAAATGGTGTTGCTGCACTAATGTAACAAACGAACAAACAAGCCGACATACTTTAATGCGTTAAAACATTTAAAGTACACAGAGCAAAATAATATTGTGTGAAAATGTTACTTGTAAGATAAAATTGTATTGCTTGGTTTTTCCTTTCTTGAAATTAAATTACAAAAAAGTTTTCAGGAAAATCAATTACCTACGTGGTTTAAAACAATTATTTCCGCTGTTGGTCTGTCGCTTTATATTTTGTTTTTTTTTTTTTAAAGTATGTACTTAACGGATTTTAATGCGTTTTTTAATACATACAGTGTAGAGAGGAAGTGTTAGAACAACAGAAGGGTGCAACATAGTAATAGGTTAGGCGGTACGAAGTTCGCCGGGTCGACTAGTTTATATAAAATTCAAGACATCAGATGCACGTGCTTTTGGTGTACAAGTGGTAGTTCTACATGTATTTGTATGTAAAAATGAATAAAACTCACCCATCAGACCCAGAAATCAGACATCTTTAACATCATATTATTATCCTCAGATTATATCATTTTTCGCACCCGGACTTCAGAAGTCTCAGTCAAAATCTCTACCAACTGAACCACGGAGCCCGTCATACAATTATATTAGTAACTGCATTAATTCAATATGTGTACATTATACAATAGTTCGATTACTATGTCAGACGCATTCCCATACTAAAGAAAGACTTTGGTACGTGTCTACGCATTTATATGAGGCGCCACCAAAGTATGGGAAAGTTAATATTGTAAAGAAATGTTACCATCAAACTAAAATATTGCATAATTTATATAATTTTATTAATGCTAAAGATTTATGGACTTTTTCGATATTATATTAGAAAATACGAGGTGTCAGGTGGCGAATAGAAAACCACCACCCATCTCCTTCCATAGATGTCGTAAAAGGCGACTAAGTCAACATCTGAAGAACAGGCACTAGCTTTGTCGAGAAACTTCAAGAGCCATACTGCGATAGAAAACCTTGCCTGCTAAGCGTGGCAACTTGGCAAAAATCTTATCCTTGGGGAAGGCCTAATACGTTTAATAGATGACGTTTTGTGGTCGAGATGCTACGCGAATTATGCTAAAAGCTATAAAAAGGTGCCTTAAAAATACTAGGCTTCATTATCTAGTGTCATACTGTGCCACATTTTTGATATTTGTCTTAGTTTAGAAGATATTCATTTGTTTCGCGAATGGCGCTAGCATCGCTGTAAACTGGCTCTTAAGTTAAGTTTGTTATTGTTAAAGGAATAATTATAGTTCTCCGTTTCTGCTAAAATAGCTTCCATCTAGTACATACCTTATCTCAGAGTTAAACCTGGTCTAAACCAACAGACTAGGTTAAGGGTTAACAGGGCGGCGATTAAGACCGGTCTAACTGTTTTGTGGTAAGAGATAGACGTTTTTAAATATAATTTCTTTTTTACAAAAAGAGACCCGCCTTCAACAAACTGACACATACATAAACTGAGAACTTCTCTTTTTCGAAGTCGTTTAAATAGGTACTAAAACCTTCTCCTGAATGTAACGAATACATATCTGAAAACCGCATCAAAATCGGTTCAGCCAAACGCGAGATAATCGCGGACAAACATACATACATACATACAAACATACATACATACAGGTCAAACTGATAACCTCCTTTTTGAAGTCGGTTAAAAATTAAAATACGCCGCCTGAGCCAAAGGGAGCAGCAGCTAGTGCCCACTAACAAAATTGTATCTCTATGACGATATACGACAAATAAATCGAGCGACCGAATGAACAGTGTCTCTCTTTGCATACTGAGGGAAAGGGACAGTCATATATCAGTCGCCCACATCGGTTACTACATTTTGTTGGAAAAAGTATTAAATATTGATTATCTTTTTAATTATTACTTTTAAATCAAATCTGAATTACCAGAATTTGATTTTGTTTATTATCATTATTCCTCGGTAGTTTAAACAAAAACTAGTAAGTAATTTCGAAGAATTAGCTATTCCCGTTTTTTGGAAAGGTTATCTTTGACGAAATAATGTATCGAGGTTTTTTGATTCCACAAGTGATTCTCAATTATAAAAAACTTTGTTATATTCTCAAAAAGCTTATATTAAAATTCCAGATCTTTACCTCCTATAGATTAAGAGAATGACTTGATCTAAAAACCCTTAAAAACTCATATAGCGTCTTAAAGTAGCGTTGCATTAATAATAAAATCAGCAACAAACAAGATTCAGAAATAACATAAAACACTTTATTTAGGTTAGTCAACAAACTGTTTATTGATTCAAAACAGGTCTGCAAAACCTCTCCGTTTAAGGAGTATTCAACAATCAAATTTGGTGTTCCAAATTTAATTCTAAAATGTCCAGCGGTTTTATACAACGGTACCTGTATGAACAACAGACCATTTAATCAAGATTAAAGTGAGAACGAAAGACAAAAGAAATATTATAATTTCTTCATTATTGATAGGTAATTATTTTACTAATATACTAGACGACCCGGCGAACTTCGTACCGCCTAACCTGTTACTATGTGTGCATGTATTATACTCATAAACCTTCCTTTTGAATCACTCTATCTAATAAAAAAAACCGCATCAAAATCCGTAGCGTAGTTTTAAAAGGATTAAGCATACATACGGATAGACGCGGAAAGCGACTTTATATACTATTAATGAATATATATTTTCTAAGTTATGTAAGTTGTAAAAAAATGATAATATTTTTTGTTTGATTTAAAAAATCTAAAGTTTGCTACTAACATATAACCTTAATGAAAACAAATGTTAGGGTCTAAATAAAAATCCTAACAAGAAATAATTTTCTTCTTTTTTCATGCAACTTGCAAGTAAAAAGATCGAATCGAAAACCAAAATCGATAAGCATTGCATCGGGGCGCGTTTGCGAACTTTTTTTTTTATTTATTACTTTTTTATTATGTTACTCGGTTACTTTAACAGTTTGTTTTGGTGTTAAATATAAAACTTGGGTTATCTTGTAATAAATTGGTGTTCATTTTAACGATTCCACAAATGGATCTCTTTCGCAGTCTGGTCAGTTTTTTTGTGTTGTTTGTTTTGATCGACCACGTAAAAGAAGCAGATTTTCGATCCGTTGTTTACTTTTTATATAACTTCGTTGATTTGGGTAACCTAGATCCATACTTAACCGGTTTTCTCATGCTTTTATTGTGATGTTTGTTATTTGGGTACAGATCCGGTACCCAGTTAACTCAGATAAATTTTTCATGTTGTTTCTAAACATATTTTTTACCTCTTAATGAAACTACTGATAAGAATTCAATGACATTTTATAGTATTATTAGATAGGACAATGTTATATAACATGGTCTATAATTTACGATATTGTTTTCATTTAAGATTTAAGTATATTATAGAAGCTGTCCGGCGAACTTTGTATCGCGCCTTACAATTTGTATGGGAAAAATAAATAGTTACTTTTAGCAACTTTTTCTAAATTTTTTAATTTTTTCTTACCTTTTAAACCTTGCCTGGGTTAAAAGGAACATTTTAAACCCAAGATCAGCTAAATCGGCCCGGCGCAGTTCTCGAGTTTTAGCGAGAATAACGAACCACGATTCATTTTTATATATAGTAGAAGTAGATTGTAAATCGATAAAGTTCGTCAGATTAGCTTTAGTAGAAAATAAGCACTTATGTTCTTATGTTCAAGACTTTATCTCCACATATCGCATCGTATGGTTGAATGATATAAAACCAGTTTTCTGAAAAAGGAAACTTGACTGTAGTTCAACGTACATGCCCTTGGCATTATGAAGTAGGTTTTATTCGTTTATTTTTTTATACTTTCTACCTTATACTACGCGTGTTATTGTTTTACTTCGGTTTTATAAAAAAATATAACTCTGAATTTATCTGAGACGAGCTTTCCCGGCTTACTTCGTTACGCCATAGAATATAAGATATTACAAAAGACTTGGCTCTATGGACTATGTTCTTTTGACTGCTCAGAATGGCCGAATAAAAAACGAACTACAACAACAAACCACCTGTCAAAATATGTAAACAACGGAAAAAATATTGCATCTTGGGTTACATTATTTGAGTTTAGGTAAGTATCCCTATTTTTTTTTTAATCTAATATAGCCTATTAAGACACTCGGGGTTAATGTAGCTTCCTACCAGTGAAAGAATTTTTCAAATCGGTTCGGTATTTTCGGAGCCTATTCGTTACAAACAAACAAACAAATCTTTCCTCTTTATAATATTGGTATAGATTTAAGTTTTAGCAATACGATAATTGTTTGCGAAAGTAATAATATGGATAAGGGTCGCAGGATCGGTAGGTATAGCGATCTGAGGGGTAGGCTTATGCCCAGCAGTGGACGTCTTTTGGCGTAGATGCTCACAATAATTCAAATAAATAACACATCAGAGTCAGAGACCCCCAACTAGGTAGGAACTGTATCTAAGGTGCCCGAGATATATGTTTTCACGTACCCATGCAGTTTATAGCTAGTTAGGTGCTCTGAGTGTTATGAATATATGAATGAATGGGTGATCTCTTTATCTATACCAATATTATAAAGAGGAAAGATTTGTTTGTTTGTTTGTTTGTTTGTAACGAATAGGCTCCGGAAATACTGAACCGATTTGAAAAATTATTTCACTGGTAGGAAGCTACATTAACCCTGAGTGTCATAGGCTATATTAGATTTTCAAAAAAAATAGGGATCCTTACCTAAATTCAAATAATGTAACCCAAGATGAAATATTTTTTCCGTTGTTTACATATTTTGACGGGTGGTTTGTTGTTGTTGTTTGTTTTTTTAATCGCCCATTTTGGGCAGTCAAAAGAACATAGTCTATAGAACCAAGTCTTTTGTAGTATCTTATATTCTATGGCGTAACGAAGTAAGCCGGGAAAGCTCGTTGTTCAAATAAACACATAACAAGAAATAATATATCTTAAACTAGAGGCTGTCCCGCGGTTTTTCCCGCGCAGATTTCTCATAAACACAAAAATCCCGTTTTTCCCGTTCCCGTAGGAATTTCAGGAAATCCTTTCTTAGTGCTCACCTACACTCCCTAAGGAATCCACGTGCAAAATTTCAGCCCGCTACGCCCATTAGTTTCGGCTCTGCGTTGTCTGTCAGTCAGTCAGTCAGTCAGTAACGAAAGAGTTTTATATATATTGATATAAAATTCTAGTGCCATAATGTTCGTTCCCGTACTATTTCGAAACGCCTTTACTGATTCTCATGAAATTTTGTCAGCATATTGAGTAGGTCTGAGAATCGGCTGACATCTATTATATTATTTATATGGCAAAATAACGTTTGCCGTACTAGCTATATATATAAGTTAGGGGATAAAATGCGACCTTATCGCTTTAAAAGTGGTTTTTTTTGTGTGATGCGTTTTTAATTTATTAAAATACATCGTCTACGTTAATAAAAGGCCGCATTATGAATCCTTATTTATTTCAAAACTAGTCGACCCGGCGAACTTTGTACCGCCTAATCTATTACTAAGTATATTGTGCATGTATTATACTTTTAAATATCTCTTGAATCACTCTATCTATTAAAAAAACCGCATCAAAATCCATTGCGTAGTTTTAAAGATTTAATCATACATACGGACAGACGCGGGAAGAGACTTTATTTTATACTATGTATTGATATACATTACGTATAAAGCTAGATAGAATAGATATAAGGGTAAATGTTCGTATTACTGTTGCTCATGTAGTTAAGTGTTATGCTAGTGCCTACGTGATAAAAGATTAAACAAACTATCAAGTTTCAAAACCGACGCCAAGCCGTCTCCTTCTACAAAGCACGTCTTCAGTTCCTTAACTTTACTATTAATAAATTAACTTGATATTCAAATAATAATTAATATTTTAGAAGTTCGAAGTGGATTGTTAGCTTAGTTTATTGCAAAAGTCCTTGTGAAAAAAAAATTATTCAACTTTAGAACTAAAGAAAATTAAGTTATGTTATAAAAAAGACTGAAACTAAAGACTTTGTTCAGTCAGACTGCCTGACAAGAATAGGCAAATATTATAAAACAAAAATAAAAATTTGGACGAGTCTTAGTCATGGGTCCCATTTTTTATTCGGTCAGTAAAAATTAAAAAAAAAAAGAGAGGACGTAATTTTTCTAAACTCAATATTTTTGCAAAACGAATTCTTACACAAATTGCGTGAGTCACATTATACCATACTAGTACAATCTCTCAAAAAGCACAATTCCCACCAAGACACATTGTGTCATAGCATTGCAGAAATAGTTGATCCAAAATTGGCATCGCTCTGCGAGACCGCGCGGCGGCCATGCCAAATCTGGCTCCATGACTCGTACTGTTAATTATTGCTTTAAATTCTTGTATAAATATGTATTTGAAAGGAATAAATAAAATAATTTGTGCATGTATCTTGCCCAACCTATCCTACGGTGCTCAAACCGGAGGCTCTAATCCAACAACATTTTCAATAATACTTTTCTTGCTCTATAGCAAAAAGCCAATGCAAAAAATATGCTAGATAAAGGAAAGGAATCCATTTTTTGAGGCCATAATATGGGGGCTGGTGTCTGGACATTAAAATTCAAGACTAAAGATTTGCCAACGTGCTATGAAGCATAATAGGTGTTAAATTAACCGATCGAATTCGGAACACCGAACTACGCTAAAAAACAGGAGTTGCAGACGTTGGTGTTCGACTGCTAAGATTAAGTGGAGCTGGGCTGGTCACGTCTGCCGTATGGCACTGGACCAGAGGGCAAAAATCGCAACCCAGTGGGTGCCAACTCATGGAAAATAAAAGCGTGGCCGGCCAGTTTCATAATATTAATATTATTTTTTCATTTTCATAAACGAACTCACTTAAAACTAATTGTTTTAAAAACCACAGAAATAGACCAAACAAAAGGTTTGCACGTGAACGAAAAAAAAAAACAACTCAAGCGCATTCCAAACAACGAATACCTTTGACATTATAAATGTATCTGTCACAACAAATCTGACGTTGACAGAATTCCCCGCATTTTCAAGAAAACACTTTTAAAGCAATCCCTGTTTATGTCACTTTTAGGGTGATTCCCCTCTTATGTCAATTAACCCAAAATTAAAATGTCGAAAATCGGAGTGTATACGTCAAGTTGTCAAGGATTGTCGATGTTTTTGTGATAAAAGTGCACGTTTTGTCACGTTCTTGTAAATTGTACTGTCTGTCTGATTGGCTTCTAATTTTGGATTTTCTTCAATTGTTGGTCTGTGGTTATATTTATGGTAACCAATTTTTTCGTTAGCTTTCTAAACCTTTTTAATTTAATCGAAAAAAAACATAAAACAACAAGAACTTTTTATTAACTTTGTTTGACACTGGTGCGGTAAAGTAACAAGCGTTTTTATTTTTTAATAATTTTATTTTTAATTTGGGGCTACTTTCTGATCTTAGCTTTAATGTAATATTGTTTGGCTACTGCTTGGCTGGCAACTGCTGGCCTGAAGCCGCATGGGGGACGAACCTGAACCACCTCACCTCATGCAGTATAGGATACCTTGCTTTTTATTATCTTTTAATATAATTTAGAGCGTAATAATTTATCAACTCCTCGACCCCCTCCAGCATTGGCTTATTAGCAACATCTCAGGGGGACATGATGGTTGTCTCCCCGGAGCGTGGATTGCTTCCCAACGCTCGACGACGGAATCAGGACACCGCATTTCGTCGTCCTTCTCGGGGCCGTTATATGACTACACGCGGACCCCAAGGTCCCCTCTTAGTCGCCTTTTACGACAGGCAGAGGATACCTCACTCCTATTCTTCGGACCGGTACTGCAGGGCGTGACAAGCTGACCCTTTGTCACGTTGATAATAAAACATAAACTCAGCTAAGCGTGGGTCCGGCTTTTGAGCTGGTGCCTCTGCCTAACCCTTTGGGGAATAAAGGCGTGAGATTATGTTATGTTACTGTATTTTCAATAAGATTGGTACCTTAGTATCCTATATTGATCAAAGTGATCATTTTGATTTGGAATTTGAGTAGGTATCTAATGTAAAGTAATGACAAGTGAATGTTTTATTTTGGTCTTTAATATGACTAACGGCAAGAAAAGTTTATGACTGCATTACTAGAATATCTAGCTAGACCAAACTGAGATAAGACTAGACTTACTGGCGACTGTTCTATAAATGGTCCGCATTACATTCCATTGAACAATGGTTATTGGTATTAGGTGTAATGACAAATATTTACTCAATAGTCATATACTTTAAGTAAATATTTATTTATAATAAATATTTAAGTATTTATAATTTGTAGAAATAATAATTGGTCGATCTTTATTTGGCTACAGAATAAAGAATATTAGACAAATAACAATTTTTAAGGAATTATGCCTCGCTCGCTCTCTTGTCGCACATTCCAAAGAATTCTTCGTTAGTTGTGATTGTTGTGAATTAAAGATATCTTAATAAAAACAATGAAATTCTAATACTTACATGATAATAAAAAAACATCTTCATCTATACTATCTATACTTCTGTATCTATACTTCTATACCAAATATTATAAATGCGAAAGTAGCTCTGTCTGTCTGTTTTGCTTTCACGCTAAAACTACTGAACCGTTTTAGCTGAAATTTGGTACAGATATAGTCTAAAGCTTGAACAAGGACATAGGCTACTTTTTATCCCGAACATCCCACGGAAACTTGGAATTTTGCGTTTTGCAAGGAAATTACGCTGGCGAAGCCGCGGGGCGCTCATTTCTTTAATATTAATAACTATAAATAAATTGATAGTAAGTGGATCTGGGCTGGTCACGTCGGCCGCTTGGACCCGGACGGTGAGAATCGCAACCGAGTGGGTTCCTAGAGTAGGTTCCTAGACGCAAACATGGAAGACCAAGGAGAAGATGGCGGGACGATCTTGATTCCCAACTCAAGAACTGGCTAGAGGTGGCACAGGATCAGATGGCTTGGAGTAATAGGGGTAAGGATTTTGCCTAAAAGTGAGACATTGATGTGAGGATGGATAAAAAATAATAAGAAACACATTTTAATTGAAAATTATTCAAAGTTACCATAAATAAAGTTACTCGATTGCAGAATTAAGAGACCGGCAATTTTCCAATTATTTACTTTCAAACCAAATAGGCAGGTAGAGGCAAGTTTCTGTATATGGGAACAGTTAGTATTCAATTATGAATAAGCAACAGTCACAATCAAGGCTTTTTGGAATTAATTACATTTTAGCAACTTGCCATGGTAGTAATAGTAAGTACCAATAGTTTACTTAATTCTACTTCAAGAGGCATATAGCACAGCTAAAGTAGCGCCACCCGCGAAAAAAATTAATATCTTCTAAAATAAGGCATATATCGAAAAAAAAAAACATCGATATTCATCATATCAATATTCGCCCCGGGAATCGAACCCAGGTGCACACGCTGACTCAGTCCACATCTCTGCCAACTAAGCCACGGAGCAGTCAAAATTAAATTCAACACAACAAAAAGTACCCTTAACCACAACCATTTACCCTAACCAAAATAGTAATTCTTAATCATTCCCTAATTGTCGATAATAAATTGAAAACAATAACTCAAAGCCCCAAACATTTGCTAAACAAATAAAGAGTTTATACCAACCCCAAAAATAGAACAATACAAATAAATATATTCAACATAGCGGAGCATATAAAAAAATCGTAGAGGAATTTTAATTAATTATAAGTAGGTGTGGACAAAAGATCCCTAATTTGTGATGCACGGAACCCGTAGCCACCCTTAGCTATGAAAAGCGATTTATAAGAAAGTCATACTGTTTTTGTAATTTTTTATAGACAAACTAAAACTGCCTTACTTACTCATATTATTTGATATTTTTACTGTGCTGAGAGATATTAATATTATCTCCGATATACTGTGTACGTGTTTCTGACAAGGCGGTAATAAATCAAAGGAGGGCTTCTGCTCACCATAACTAACAACTTTCCCAAAGCAACATGGGTCAAAATCTTAAAAAAAAAGCTGTCCCATATATTGGTTCGATCAGCTGACGGGGTCAATGTACGGGATGGCTGATTTTTGTTTTGAGATTTCGACCCATGTTGTTTTGGGAAAGTTGTTAGGTATGGTGAGCAGAATCCCTCCTTTGATTTATTACCGCCTTGTCAGAAACACTCTGTATATAGAGATAAATAAAATTATTTCATTGTATGGCGTATGGAATACTAAACGGCCACCCCTGCCTGCGCCCTAAGACTATCGCTTTCTAAAAAACACACTAACAAATTCCGAAGTAATTATAGAAACGTTAATTTGTTGACAAGTAATTTGAGTTAAAACTCCTAGGATTTTAGTTAATTTATATTAAGTATTTAAGGAGGCGTCTCCCCATTTATCCGGCTTTTTGTGGATGGATCAGATCGGCAGCACGCCACGGGAGAGCGCAGTCTGGAGTTTAGGTTCGATTGGCATGACAGTTATTATTACCGAACAGTGTTTATGCAGCAAAACACTCTTAAGGAGACTGTTTGTTTGCTATTCGGGCTCGTCTGTGCTCCTTTGGACTGTTTTGTAATTTTTGCTTCACAGAGCAGCATGGGAAACGACCTTGAACCTTTTTTTTAGGCGAGGAAACTTTTAACGATTACCCTGCAGCCCCGGGGGAGCCGCAGGGTTATTTAGGGTCCGCACCCACTAAAATCCGACCGGTGTCCTCGGTAGATCTTGTTTGTTTAAATCGTTTATTAATAAATAATTACAGGCATAAACACACATTATATCGGCCAAACTGCAGGACAGTTTGTCGGCCATCTTTTCTTTTTATCTTTTCTTTCTTTTTTTCTATTTATCTTCCGTGTCGCGGAGTTGAACATAAAGTGTTCAACTCCGCGAAACCCTGAACCACCTCGCCTCATGCAGTAAGTATAGGAGGCTTTTAGTAAGAGATACTTTGGCCCTTTCACAAAAAGAGTTAGCTGGTCTTAACCACTAAACAAGATTTAAATACTCGTTCGAAATACAAATTTGACATTTAGACCGGTCGGTCTATCTTTTTTGTGGTAAAGTTTGTATCCACTTCAGCCCCGAAGATAACACAATAAATTACGTAAGTATAGTATGCAACTGAAAATTAATTTAAAAATCGAAAAGAAGAATGAAACAAAATTTTAAGAAAACCTAAGAAACAAAACTAATTAAGTCACCAGAAACTCTTACCACCAAGTTTAACTCTATAAAACTCGTTTACTTAAGCTGAATAGGGGAGTATCGAAAAATTAATGGACTCTTTAATACCACTGATAGAGTTAGAAAAGCATTATAGGGATTCCAAAAGGCAAGTTAAGTCGTAGTAGATGTCAATTTTCTGCAATGACAGTCGTAACATAAAAAATAATGGTCGGAGGAAGCTTTTGCTGGCAGATGGACCAAGAAGTTTGTACAATAAATATTCTTATAACACTCTTATAGCACGAGCGAAATTGGCTTTGTTTTATAGAAACCAAGCTTGAGTCCGCGTTTTTTAAATTTTAAACAAAACATTACTGTTACCATTTTTTTAACACTTTTTATAAAATAACCCATAATGTTATTCATCAAAATTTTAGTTATATGACGTACCTATGTCAATTTAGACTGAATGTACCGTATTTACCATACAACAAACCATAGAGTAGACCTCCAGTAAATGTACTTCAAGCCTACTTAGCAGTATACAGTATCTTTATGAATAGTATTCAGTATCTTAATGAATAATACGGTAAGACTTTGTCTAAGAATAAAAGTCAAACCATAAGATAAGTAAGGTAATTCAAAACTATACAAATACAGGAAAAAAAAAATATTTAAAAATCTTTATTGCCTGATAAAATAAAAAATAAATTAGGTTTTTTTTTTAAACTCAATAGAACTAGTTTAACGCAACTTCTGGTGTAATATTCCCACAGAACTAAAAATAGTACAATAGTAACAAATACCAAAATAGTACTTCAAAGCTGATTGTACAGCACTAAGCAGCATTAAACTACGATTAAACATTTTATAGTACTTGACTCTAAGTTTAAAGTGGCTAAAAGTTCCCATGCTGTCAAAAATAGAAAAACTAATCATAGAAAACGAATTCAATATGCTTTTATTGAACCCTCTGCTATATTTGAACTAGAACTCGTAAATAATAATTAATTAATCTTAATGTTTGGTTTGATATTAAAATGCGTTGAAAGAAATTTACTTAGATCGTTTTGTTGTAGTTATAATTTTGGTAATAACCCGAATAGTTTTCAATGAATACTTTACACTATGCGAAGCTCAAAGGCAAAAACTATAAAATATAATTATAATATTTTTTTTATAATCTAAATCATCAGTGTTGCTGCATTGCATTGTAAAAAAATATACTAGGTACCTATATATTTTCTTGTTTAACACAAATTTTGCTTGGCTTTGCTATGTCTGGTCACTGCAAATTTAGAGGTCCACGATCGATTCTCAGTGGTGGCAGAGGCGAAGTTTTTAATTATGGACATGATCATCATGTTTAGTTCCTGGTTCTGGGTGTATTTTATTTCCAAAATACTTTTTTTTCCTTCCTTCCTTTACTTCCGTTGTCTTCTTCCATTTTTTTTTGTCACAAACCATAAAAATAACTTTACAGAAATCCGTGTAATGTCTCTAACTAAGTCGCCCCATTATAACGGCTTTTTGAGTATATTAAAAATGATCCCCTCACATTAACGTATTACCTTGTAAAACTGAATAATGAGTTTTTTTGATCCTCCCCAAATTTACCGAAGCTTTGTTCTAAAAGTGTTTTAAAATCCCTGTTTTGAATTTGAGTAGGTATTGTCGATTAAATCATAAGATATTTAACTTCCTCAATGGCGCAATGGGCAGCGATGTCGAGTAGCGTAGGTGGATCCAGTTCGATCTCCAGCAGGGCCGGGATAGGCCTATTCTAACAGTTTACTATACCCACAGGTTTGTGCGACCCACATCCAGTGTACTCTCGCAACCTTTATCAATATAGGCCACAATCTCAAATTAAAAGTCAAGTAAACTACATCAAAAACATAGTATCCTACATGAGGCGCCACTGTGTATGAGGCGAGACGCTTCAGGGTCGTCTCCCAGGCCAGAGAATGTGAAACCAAATGTCTACAGAAGTAGAGACCAGAGGCTCTATTACGGCCACATTTGCAATAATGCTTTTCGTCCTCTAGATCAAAGTCAATACAAAAAAAAACGAAAAAAGAGGACGAAAAGACTTATTGCAAATGGTGCCCTAATAGTTGAACTGAGGCCCTATTACGGCCGCTTTTACAATATTGCTTTGCGTCCTCTTTGCGTTTTTTTTATATTATTGACTTTGACACTCTAGAGGACGAAAAGCAATATTACAAAAGAGGCCGTGATAGCCCCTCTGATTGGCATGCATAAAGCCTAGCTTAGGTGACATGGCATGATATAAATGTATATTCTTTCTTCTTTCTTTCTTTCTTTCTTTATATAAAGAAGAAAAGAAGCTTAAACAAGAATAGGGTAACATAAACATTGCACAACTGTTTCTAATTGCCGTCACAAAAGCTATGATTAGCATTAATTGTGCCAATCCTATTCGTTAACTTCCAGTTAATTAACATGAACCGCCGAGTTTATGGTACTTGTTTAATGTTACGAGTTTTGTATCGAGTGGATTTATATTGTCAGGTTGATGCAGTCAGGGTTAGATAGGAAAAGTCCTGTAGGTCCGGGCGTAAGAATAGGTCTACGGTATGCCCTGCCTGTCGTAAGAGGCGACTAAAAGTGGTCCTTTGGGTCGTGGTTGTAAAGGGCGGGGGCCCGACACACTCATCAAACGGCCCCGAGATGGGCGGCGGCACAGCTTGTGGCACTCTGCCGCCGCAGCTTCAAAGGCGAGCCGGGGAGGGAACAATATGCCCTCCCCGAGCACGAAGCTGATAGTAGCTGAGCGTGGGAAGGACTTCGGACGCTATAATGTGTGGTTTCCGAGATTCTTTCCAAAAGCGCCAAGACGGCCGCCGGGGGTTTTAGTGGGTGCAAGCCCCACAACCCCCGACGCTCCCGTGAGCGTCGGGAAATGCGAATATAAGGCTGGTCCTTTATGAGGCATGCGAGGGCACGCTTTAAGGACAATTTATATTTTTGTCATAACTATGTGCAGTGGCGGGCTAGGAGGGCTTAATAGTCTATGGTCTCGTGCGCCCTAGACTGTATTACCAAAGAAAAAGAGCTATTTTGAAATACAGAAAAAGAGGAAGTGTTACGCCGTCCTAGACCGCCACTGTACCACGCTACGTAGGCGGGTTGGCGATCGTTGTATGGCTCCTGAAGTCTTTCAACGAAGGATGCTACCGCCCATACATCGGGTGTACCCTTAGTCGCCTTTTTGAGACACTTGGGAGCATTATGTGATGGAGGGTATTATATGCTGGGGCAGTCCTGTTTCCAACAGTGGTCGTATCTCGGTTGAGATGATAAACAAGTTATCATTACTGACCTAGTAAAATCAAGATTATCCTATAGATTACATCTCTTTGGCACCTGCCAGCTCCTAGTCGAGTTAATGACAAATCACTAGCGTTTGACTTGACTTCTCTGAGGTAACTATAGGTTAGCTAGTGACGGGCAAATGAGGGTGTGGTCGATTTTTATCGATAAAAGTTTATTAGTCTGTCGACCTATTGAAAGAATCTTATGACAAACAAATAAAAATACAAATTTTAAAAGAATTGCATCCGTTACATTAGTTAACGTTCTCTTACATAATTTTTATAGTAAAAATTCTGGTTGTTAGCTTACTTTTTACATTTTATCAGAAATTTTAACGCTGCAATTCAAAGAATGATTTAGATCCAGTAGTCCAAAAAGATTTTGATTTCTCGCAGATTTCGTATCACAACTATATTTCATAGAGATATTTTTATTTTATATATATATATTTTTATTTTATTGACAGCTGGAATTTGTTGAATAAATAATGAACGCAAACAACGAAACGCAACCGCACCTGTCTAAGTGACAGCTCTCTCAAGCCTCTTTCTTCTACGCTACGACCGCGCTAACGTTCACATGTAACTTGCTATAATTAATTAATTAAATAACTCTCTAGTCCGTATAAAGTCCTTTTATTTCATCTTATCAGAATTAAACACACTACCAAGTATATTTTAATCGTTAACTTAACACATTGACTGAAAAGCACACGTGATTTCGATTTTTTAGATACAATAATCTAGATATTTAATACAACTAGAAAGGGAAAAAGTCCTTCCTCATCATAATTAAAATCTATTACAATAAGTAACAAAAAAGTGTCTTATTCTAATTTCTTATAAGGTGTCCTATCAAAATATCGATACCAACAAACCAAAACAAATCTAACACATCACTAGTAAATCATACTCACGCAACTCTCTGATAGAATAGTCATCAGGCCCAACACTAAAACATATAGGAGTGTATTACCAAGAGGCCTACGACCAATTATTATAATAACCAGTGGAAAATTATGGCCTTAGGCCTTATAACTAGGTAAAGGGTCGAATAGAACTTGTCTTTTTCTGTCCCTGTTCGATTTAGCGTTTTAGAGAAAGAAGGAAAAGATTGGAAGGATTTTGTACAGTTGTTACTTACTCTACTTTCTAATGTTAGCTTTTAACAAAATAAATAATAAAATAACGCTACAGAATTAATCTACTATATTATATATATACAAAAATGAATCGTGGTTCGTTAGTCTCGCTAAAACTCGAGAACCGCCGGGCCGATTTAAATTATTTTGGTCTCAACATGTTCGTAGTAGTCCAGGGAAGGTTTAAAAGGTAAAAAAGTTTGGAAAAATTCAGGGAAAGTTAGCAAAAACAACAATTTAATTTTTTCATATAAAATTGTAGGGCGCGGTTCGAAGTTCGCCGGGACAGCTAGTAATAGATAAAAATGAATCACACACAGAGCTCCTAATTAGTAAGTACTTGTATCTAGGATCCCCGAAACGCATACAAAGATTAGGCATACAAAAAAACAGACCCAGATCCAGGAAATGAACATTGATATCCATAATAATAATGCTGCCCCTGCCGAGAATCGAACAGTCTACTGAAGTCACAGACAAAATAACTGCAAACATAACCACGGGGGTGGTCAATCACTAGAGAACGACAGAAGGTTCGGTTTCGGTCAGTTTCGGCCAAAATATCTAGTTTCGGCCACAGTTTCGGCTTCAGCTAAAAACGCCCGAACCTTTTGTTGAAACCGAAACTCGATGTTCGTGCGTCGCTCGGCTAACCTCGGTAGAATTCGATGAGACGAGCTGCCCCGCGCGCCCGCTCTAGCTGTTTCAGTTTCGGCTGAAAATCATGTTTTGGTCGGTTTTTATCATTATGACAGAACAATATTTTCTGTATGGTCAATAATGTGGCAGATCAGTGTGTGAGATACTTCATAATGTTCTCTACTGTCTCACAACGGGAATATAATATTTTAAAAATTAAATCAAATACATAGGTTATAATTTAGTGTAAACTTATATGGCGGTACGAAGTTTTCAGCTTTAATCAATATAAATATCAATATATATAAAACTCTTCCGTTACTGACTGACTGACTGACTGACTGACAGACAACGCAGAGCCGAAACTACTGGGCGTAGAAAGCTGAAAATTGGCACGTGAATTCCTTGGGGAGTGTAGGTGAGCACTAAGAAGGGATTTCCCGAAATTCCCACGGGACCGGAAAAAAACGGGATTTTTGTGTTTATGAGAAATCTGCGCGGGAAAAACCGCGGGGCAGCCTCTAGTAATTATATAAAACTCTTCCGTTACTGACTGACTGACAGACCACGCAGAGCCGAAACTACTGGGCGTAGAAACCTGAAAATTGGCACGTGGGTTCCTTGGGGAGTGTAAGTGAGCACTAAGATGGGAATACCCGAAATTCCCACGGGAACGGAAAAAAACGGGGTTTTTATGTTTATGAGAAATCTGCGCGGGAAAAACCGCGGGGCAGCCTCTAGTTTTACTATAATGCTGCTTCATTTATACGTTGGTCTCTTGACGAGGCATGTTTTGCAACGTCACAGTAATTTTGTATCATTACCTCTCGGTTCTCGGAAGTTTGCTACTGTTTTGTGTAACGCCACTCTAAGTTTATTATGTCTAAGGATATACCACCATACCTCAATACGGACCACTGTTTAAAAACTTGTTGTCCATAATTCTGTCATTCGATTTACAGTTTTTTTTAATCAATACATAGTATAAAACAAAGTCCCTTCCCGCGTCTGTCCCTATGTATGCTTAAATCTATAAAACTACAACGGAATTTATTGCCATTTTTTAAAAGGATAGAGTGATTCAAAAGGAAGTTGCACAATATAGTTATAGGTTGAGCGGTACGAAGTTTGCCGGGTCGACTAGTAACCTATAAATTCTAAAATTAAAATAGTTATTTCCCTTTTCTCGTTAATGCTTTTGCATAGTGTACCTAGTTATTTATTGTATAAGAATTATAATAATATTACGTATGCAAAATACATAAAGTTATTAACTTCTCACGATTTTACTTTACATAGACATTTCTAGACTTCTAGACTGTTTGCGATACTAGACAGCAAAACAACATACCCACACTAGGTATCTATTTTAAAACGTATACTACTTAAAGATGATTTTACAATAAAAGGAGGTAATTTGAAGTGTAGCCTGGGTAACTTATGAATATTTATTATAGTGTAGTGTAAACGTCTAATATGAATTTTAAATTAAACTTGATAAGGTTTTTATTACTGTCATCCGATGTTAAGTAAACAATGATGGTAATTTTGTAGCAAAACTAAGTTTATTCTCCTAGTTTTCTTATTAAAAAGGCAATGATAATTCTAGTATGGGGTCTTCATGGATGCAGTGCTACTGCCTGTCCTTCGGATGTTTCCTTAGTCGCCTTTTACAACCAACACCCATAGCCTATCTCCACGATAGGGGTTCACTGGTTGTATCCTATGCTTATCAATTTTATCCACTACACAAAAAAACAAACTTACTAATAACAAACTTTAAATTTTGTCACAAATTGTTTCCGCGGTTCGAATACCACGTTAAGCCGTGGGTACTTTTTTTTTAAGGCGGGGAAACTCCTAACGAGTACCCTGCGAGCCCGGAAGGAGTCGCAGGGTTATGTGGGGTTCGCACTTACTAAAATCCCGCCGGTTTCCATCTCGGCTGTTAGGAAGGGTGTCACGGGAGATCTTTCGATCTTTAAGTTCAACTCTACGTCTCTAGCTCCTGGTCGGTCGTGTCGGTCAGCCGTCCCATGGTCACTAAGGAGCTGAAGCTTGACTAGAGAGTGGGTTTGTGGTCAGCTCAGCTGCTTTTCCACTATATAATCAAACTAGTTGACCCAGCGAACTTCGTACCGCTTAAAAATTAACCTATTACTATGTTGCTCATGAATTTTGTTTTGAAAACTTTCCTATTGGATCACTCTTATCTATTAAAAAAAGCATAAAAAACAGTTGCATAGTTTTAAAGATTTAAGCATACATAGGGACAGAGGCGGGAAGCGACTTTGTTTTATACTATGTATTGATTCAAATGACCATATCGGAGGTCGATAGTCCTTAAAAATTGTTTAGTGTTAACTTTTAATCCAAAAACAAACAACATACAGACAGACAAATGTAAGTGAACGAAGTAAACAAAGCTGTTGTAATTTTATAATGCATTTATAAGCAAAAGGACAAGCGGCGTTGGTAGGCATAATAAACTTGACTACGCTAGCACGCTTCTACCATAGAGTTAAAAACGTTAAAAATAATAAAACTGCACGTCAGAGGTGGTCATATCAGGGGCCGTATTCTCCTTTTTTATTTTGACAGCCACAATTTGTAGGTACAGTGGCGGACTATGAGACCGTAACAGATTTGTCTATGGTTTCGTTATCCCTAGACTGTATTACCAAAGAACAAGAGCTATTTTTCAATACAGAAACACCGGAAGTGTTACGCCGACCGTGTCCGCCACTGAACGTCACCTACGCAAGTCGATATTAGTGCCATGCAAGAGCGATCCATAGTAGCTTTTCTATGGATTTTTTGTTTACAAAATTGCAAAACATTTGACATGCCATAACAATGAGCCAATATAGTAAGTTTTTGTGATTTTTAAAATAAGAGATTGCCACCTTGAGTAAAGAAGAAGTTTTCGCTAATTGTTATTTAAGTGACTGTATGTTGTTTTTTTTTTGCTGTTATGTTTTTTGTTGTCGGTGTTGTCTGTGTATTTTGGTCTGGGTGTGTTTCGGGCATCCCAGATAGAGGTTCTTCCTAGTTAGGAGCTTTGAGTGTGCCGCGTGATGAAAAAGCTTCGGAAAAATATAGTTTTAAAGAAATAGTATTTTTCAAAAAACAAATAGACAATTTAAAAAAAGAAAAAAAAAACTATTCCTTGGTTTTTAGTTATATTAATGCTTCTTATTTTCAACCGAAACCATTAAATTAAGATTTAAACTCAGTACTTTATTTAATTTTATTAATATCAATATATATAAAACTCTTCCGTTACTGACTGACTGACTGACTGACTGACTGACAGACAACGCAGAGCCGAAACTACTAGGCGTATAAAGCTGAAATTTGGCATGTAAGTTCCTTAGGGAGTGTAGGTGAGCACTAAGAAAGGATTTCCCGAAATTCCCACGGGAACGGGAAAAAACTGGATTTTTGTGTTGATGAGAAATCTGAGCGGGAAATACCGCGGGGCAGCCTCTAGTTTATTAATAAAATCCCTTCTAAACCTTCATAACACAGCAGCATCGCGCCACTAAGATGTATTTCTAGAGATACGTTACATCTAGGACCGGTTCCATTGGCAATGCTGACTCTGCTATAAAATTGCGATTTAAACCTACAACAAGTGTGTACTTCGCGGCTATGCCATTGCTACTAGCGCCATTTACGTTCAAAATGCAAAAAACAAATTTTACGGGAACTAATTTTTGAGATAAAAAAATATAATTTTGTCCTTTCTCTATCTCTATTAAAAAAATAATTTAAATCAGTTAGTTATGCAGGCGTTTGCTCCAGAAAGTAGTGTCGTTTCAGATAGCCGTCCGACTGACACTACAAAGTTAGAAAAAAAAATTATTTTTTGTAGATAATACGGCAGAAGATGTTGTCAAAAACGACTGGACGATTTCATTTATAAGCTTATAATTATATATTTTTTTCCCAATTAGTCTTCATTGCATTTTTACCACACAAAGTTAGCTTTGAGCACTAAATAACATTCAGTTTTAAAGTTACTAAAGTAATAACACCTCTATACAATGAAGGCATTAGTTATTCTTTGAAGGCAGTTGCGGTTTTACCGGTTTTCGCGATAGAGCTGGCGGATCCCGAGCTTTTGCTGATTTCCTCAAACGCGAAGCTTTTGTTTTTTATGAGCTTACGAGCGATGCACCTGGTGCTTTTGCTTTGGTGATAGTGGAAAGTGTTTTTTTATAGAGTTTTATATAAAATGCATTAAGTATACTTATTTAATTTTTATTTGCATTGCTTATTCAGATTAGTAATTATTTACAGAACTCTACTACAAAATAATGTGCTAGTTAGGGGCTTTTATGAGATTATTATATTTAAAGCTTATGCAATAATACGTATTTTTAAATTAACTAATAATAATAATTGTAATACGCTGAACTCCAAGGTTAGGCCGTCGACGTCGCTGAGCCAACTGACATTAGTTCAGATAAACGACTGCACTCGCTCAACATTGTTTACACTACATCTCAAACTTTTATATTTACTATGAAAGTAAATTATAATAAAACAAGAGGCTGCCCCGCGGTTTTACTCGCGCAGATTTCTCATAAACACTAAAATTCAATTATTTCTCGTTCCCATTGAAATTTCGGGAAATCCTTTCTTAGTGCTCATCTACATTCCCTAAGGTACCCACATGCAAAATACGCCGCTACGCCCAGTAGTTTCAGCTCTGCGTTGTCTGTCATTCAGTCAGTCAGTCAGTCAGTCAGTAACGGAAGAGTTTTATATATATAGATAAAGCGGACCCCGACCCCACAATATTCCACATCCTGTGGGTTGCCTAGAAGAAATCGCCTTTAGCGATAAGGCCGCCCATCGCATGCAAATTCAAATTGACTGGACCCTTAATTTCATTTTTTTTTTATGCATTAAAGTGTTTCTATTCTATTCTATCTTTCGCTCCGATGAATCATTCTGCATTCTGAATGGACGGAAGGCGATGCGCTATGAGACGCTCACGTTTTTTGTTTTTTTTTTTTTTTTCTCTATATTCATATTTTATATTAAAAAAAAAAAAAATCCAATCCTGAAATGATGTAAAATCCATCCGACAATAATTAAAAGAAAATCATCAAAATTGCGAAAAACGAGATACTATTGTGACGGTTTATTTTGTTCCGAATTTTGTTGCAATTTAGTAAAGTTTGAAAACCACAGCATAATATAATATCACAACAAAAACTAGGTAAGTAAGTACTCTATACCTAACTATATCTACAAAACAATCTAACTATCGTAATCCGAGAAACAGTAATTTTTCAATGTGCCAGTGTGCGTCTGTCATTGCAAATTTGGGGCTGTTTCACACTGCGGCAGACGTTTTATATTCACACAGTGGGCGGGCGCCTCGCGGCTTCGACAGCGCAATTTACCTTGAAACCGCAAATTACCAATCTTTCCTTGGGCATTTCGGGAGAAAATAGTCCTTTCTGAGACTCTCGTTCCTTGGGAATTTCGGGAGAAAATAGTCCTTTCTGAGGCTCTTGGCTATCCGTGTACAGTGGCGGACTACAGTTGTCACAAAATAAAAAGCCCTTTGACCAGTAAAATGTAACTGAATGAATAAAAAAAATATTGTTAATCGCCTGGACACCTTAGGTTATTCAAACTATTTTTTTGTTTCATTCACTTATATTTTATAGGTCAAGAAATTACATTTTAAGCTCCATGTCAACGGGCTTCTTAATTTGTGACGACTATAGGACGGCGTAATACTTCCTGCTTTTCCTGTTTTTCTGTATTGCAATAATATCTCTTTTTCTTTGGTATTACATTCTAGAGCGCACAAAATCATGGAAAAGTGTCGTGTACCCGTCCTAGTTCGCCACTGTACCAATTTTCATTTACTTAGTTTTTTTTTATTTTATTAAAAAGTATTATGAATACCTATCACATTGGTCTTCCTTGCAATATTCTGCTTTTCTCGCTTCTGTGCGGAATCCCACCAATAATAAATGTATTGCCAACAATGTGTAGAGAGTTAATTGAAATGTAACAAATACTGAGATAAACATAGTCTTCAAAAACAGTTTGTCTCAGAAATGGCCTCAAAAGCAAGTAGGTGTGCGTTAACGGCGCCCGCGCAAGCTGGACGTCTAAATTGTTTATGGTCGTGCGCAATACGTCCCCACTTGTGACGATGACCAACTGTATTATTCTACTAAATATTTTATTACTTAAGTAAAAAAAAAAAACTTAAGTAAGTATTAATTATTAATATTTTATTTTATTTTATTTTCTTTACTTTCGTACATAGAATTTATTATATATTGATTTTATAAACCGCATGTATTCTAGTATAGCACAGATTATTAGACAGGTATGTATAAAGTCGGGGTCGTAAATTCATAATCAATACATAGTATTAAACAGTTGCTTCCCGCGTCTGTCCCTATGTATGATTAAATCTTTAAAACGATGCATCGGATTTTGATGTGTTTTTTTTTAATAGATAGAGTGATACAAGAGGAAGGTTTATGTGTATAATACAAGCAAAACATAGTTATTGCTTTGGCGGTACGAAGTTCGCCGAGTCGACTAGTTATTTGTAAAATTTTCAACGGATTAAGTCAAAATAAATTTTTAAGTTTTTTTTGCACATTTTATGTACATTATAAAGAAAAATGATTGTTTTCATACAATTAAAATCCTATTTCTACTTAGTAGGTAAGTTTTCATTCTTTCAAAATATTTTTGTTTTTTTACAATCTGTTTTCTTTATGAGACATTAGTAAGTCAGTCTGCTAGATATTTTTCAAGTAAGTAGTAAGTACCTATATTTTAAATTTATAATAATAATATAATACATTGTTAGCGTTTCCCTTTTTTTAATTTACTTATATCAAATTTAAACCTATTAAATATTTTCATAATATCCTTGTTTTTATAATGGTTAAAATTTTAATATTTCTTAGTAGAATAAGCCTTTTATAAAATCTAGGTTGCCTTTATCATCAGTTTAGTTTCGCTGACTTTAGTGGCCAAGTGTTTACGAATTTATTATAGTGAAACAATTTATCTAAGTATAGTGAACCAAGCTGCATTAAAATTTTAGTTAGTTTAAATCTTAAAAAAAAGCATAGTTATTAATCATGGTCAGGCCACATTAAGTCCACTGCTGAAAATGTACCTTATTCTTTGTCTTTTAAAATATTAATGTCTAAAGTCTGTGTTTTTTTAAGCGACTTCCAAAAAGTTATCAGTTTGACCTTATGTATGTATATATGTTTTCCCGCGACTATCTCGCGTTTGGCCAAACGATTTTGATGCGGTTTTCAGAAATATATTTGTCACATTCAGTAGAAGGTTTTAGTACCTATTTTAACAGACTGCGAAAAGGAGGCAGTTCTCAGAATATGTATGTGTCAGTTTGTTGAAGGCGGGTTACTTTCTGATAACCTCCTTTTTTGAAGTCGGTTAAAAAAAACACCCGTTAAAAAGCAAAACCACACAGTGCATTTTCCAATACATTTTCAACCTATTACGTCCTTGTATTTACGGAACAAACACTAACACAGGACCACCAGATGTGCCCAGGCGCAGATTTTTACGACTCCAGGACAAACACGTGCCATACAAGTTTAGTAAACAAAATATGACATTAAACTTTCACAGTTTTCTGATATATTTTTTTTTAACTAGAGGCAGCCCCGCGGTTTAACCAGCGCAGATTTCTCATAAACACATAAATCCCGTTTTATCACGTTCCCATGGGAATTTTGAGAAATTATTCAGTGCTCCCCTACACTCCGCAAGAAACCCACATGCTAAATTTCAGCTCACTACGTCCAGTAGTTTTGGCTCTGCGTTGTCTGTTAGTCAGTCAGTCAGTAACGGAAGAGTTTTATTATAATTGGTAACGCATCACGTATAATACCTGTAACTAGGTAGAACCTGAATGTGGGATGCCTGTAAGAGGACACAAACATCGACAACACTCATCTTAGAAATGATTGCTTCTGCCGGGAATAGAACTCAATTGCCCGGCGTTGCAGTCAGGTTAGTTTGTGTTATCACCTCAGCTGAGACACGTTCACTGTTACATATAGGCTTCCAACTTCTTGGTTGTAACACCAATACATAGTATAAAATTAAGTCGCTTCCCGCGTCTGTCCCTATGTATGCTTAAATCTTTAAAACTATACAATAAATTATGATACAGTTTTTTTAATAGGATGGTTTATAAGAATAATACAAGCACAAAATATTAATAGGTTAGGCGTTACGAAGTTCGCTGGGTCGACTAATTTGGAATATAGAGATTTGACCATTTTCTAATTATATCCTTTGAAATTGTTGATGTCTTTACCTTTTAGGGTTACGTTACGTCTACAAACAATCCTTCAGTAAATACCACTTGGTGTGGGGTGGTTCCTTTGATGTGTGTTTGTTTACCCTTTTTTTGGAAGGTATTAAAAAGGGATATTTTTAGATGGCACGCTCTTGCTTATGCTACTGTCTTCATTAGGGCTTGTTTAGAGTATATTTTGGATAGTAAAGTTTTATATCCCTGTATTAATTTAATTTTTCAACAAATTATCTTAGCTTAAACATATTTTCTTGTGTGTAGCGGGCCTTTTCCTACATCTCTAGTTCCTGGTCAGTCGTGTCGGTCAGCCGTCCCATTGACACTGAGGAAGTGACAAGAGGGTGATTTGTGGCCAGCTGATTTTCGACTATAATCCAATTCCTCGCAAGACATGACCAATAGTCCTCATTATGATGGTCGCCGTTATCGACTACGATAGGTGGCTATGTTATAAGTCAGCCAAATGTACGAAATTAATACATAGTAAAAAAAAAGTATATTGCCGTGTCTATCTGTCGCTAAATATGCTTAAATCTTAAAATCTATGCAACGAATTTATTATTTATATAAATAAGTTATTTTTTACAAAAAGAGACCCGCCTTCAACAACTGACTCAGACATAATTTGATAACTTCCCCTTTTTCGAAGTCAGTTAAAAAAGGTACTAAAACCTTCTCCTGAATGTAAACAATACATAACTGGAAACCACATCAAAATCGGTTCAGCCAAACGCGAGATAATCGCGGACAAACATACATAGATACATACAAACATCCATACATACAGGTCAAGTCGGTTAAAAATAGTAAAAGGCGAGGCGGTACTAAGTTCGTTGCGGAGATGAACCAGCTCGTGTAGACCTCCCGTGACCCCTTTGCCAACAGCCGAGGTGGACACCGGCAGGGTTTTAGTGGGTGCGAAACCCACCGGCTGCTTCCCAGGGGCCGCAGGGTACTCGTTAGGAGTTTCCCCGCCTTAAAAAAAATAAGATAATAAGGGAGAAGGTTGCAGTTTGCAGAAGTTAGCATAAAAATAAGCATTGAACTTCGCGCTTGAGACGATGCCCCTTATAACCTACAACCAAGGCCTGATGTACATTCGATATCATTTTGTATAGCTTAGCAAACGTAATTCGCACAAAAGACCTCCGCAGGTGTGCATTTAATTATTTTATCACGTGTCAAGGATACTTAAATGGTTTGGATCTCGATTCTTGGAATGAGCTTTTGGCATTGAGACTAAGGACTTAATTTATCTACTGACTGTTTATTAAAACCTTTAATTTGCTTCTCTATTTCTTTTGTAAATCAACACATAGTATAAAATAAAGTCGCTTCCCGCGTCTGCACCTATGTATGCTTATATCTTTAAAACTATGCAAAGGATTTTGATGAGTTTTTTTTAATAGATAGAGTGATTCAAGAGGAAGGTTAATAAGTTAATACATGCACAACATAGTAAAAGGTTAGGCGGTACGAAGTTCGCCGGGTCGACTAGTATTAATATAATACTCTGGCGTAAAGATATTCCGCTTCTGGTTTCGTTATAACCCTCGCTTTTAAATGTAATTCGTTTTTTTGCCTCTTGAAATAATTTTTTTTTAGCGTGCCTGTAATCAATTTACAATAATCTAATTCCTATGATTTTTCAATAATTTTTAATATTTTGTTTTTTATTTTTTAAGTTTTTTTTATTTTATTTCTTCCATAGAAATCAATATCAGCGATAGGAGCCATTGCAATGAAATGCATTAAATTTTTTAAATTGTAATTAGGGTATATTAAGTTTATTGATTGAAAAAGTGTCTCATTCAATTCAAGATTCAAAAAAATATTTACTACGAGCTTTCCCTGCTTACTTCGTTACGCCATAGAATATAAGATACTTACTACAAAAGACTTGGCTTTATAGACTTTGTTCTTTTGACTGCCCAGAATGGCCGAATAAAAAACAAACAACAACATCAAACCACCTATCAAAATATGTAAACAACGGAAAAAATATTGCACCTTGGGTAACATTAATTGAGTTTAGGTAAGGATCCTTAATTTTTTTGAAAATCTAATATAGCCTATGACACTCGGGGTTAATGTAGCTTCCTACCAGTGAAAGAATTTTTCAAATTGGTTCAGTATTTCCGGAGCCTATTCGTTACAAACAAACAAACAAACAAACAAACATATCTTTCCTCTTTATAATATTGGTATAGAAAACTTATTGCGTACTTTATTATACTAGCCTCATGTTGTTTGATAAGCCTTTCAGTTGTTTTTTTTGTATTCAAACATAAATAAATAAACACCTTTATAAGTTTACCATCGAGAACTTGAAACAAAACGGTCGATTTAACCGGGATCAAGTTGCAAGTTGTGAAAGACTTCTGTTCTGGTCTCAAGATGATGTTTGAGGTATACCATAACCAGTAGCAGATATAAGATTTTTGTTTATAGCTTTAGCTATGATTTTGGTTGAGTTCCGAAGGTTTAATTTCTAGATAAGAGTATCTCATCTTTTGGCAGGGCGACATTATGAGTAAGTAAGTGGTGTGATATTATTTAAACCAATATACAGGGTCTTTCTGACAAGGCGGTAATAAATCAAAGGAGGGATTCTGCTCCCCATACCTAACAACTTTCCCAAAGCAACATAGGTCGACATCTCAAAACAAAATTCAGCCGTCCCGTACATTGACCCCGTCAGCTGATCGAACCAATGTATGGAACAGCTGTTAATTTTTTTGAGATTTTGACCCATATAGCTTTGGGAAAGTTGTTAGTTATGGTGAGCAGAATCCCTCCTTTGATTAATTACCGTTTTGTCAGAAACACCCGGTATATGTTCAAATTGAGTTTAATAAGGTACTTTATTCTGACTGCTATCGTCTTAATTAGTTGATTCAATAGTGCATCTTTATGTGTGGCTATAAATCGCTAATAGCTACGCTTTTATTGATAAACCAGCCTCAAACCATAGCCAATTTGTTAATTAAATGCTGCAAGTTCAACTGAGCTGCGATGCTATCTTCATTCAAGCTATTTTCAGTGTTAGATTTGCTGTTTTAATAGCTGTAAATACGTGCTAATAGCTATTAAAGGTATTTATGTGTTTGTGGGCATGTGATGGCGCCAAAGATTAACATGAGTTCTTTGAAAGATGTCGGAAGTTACTGAGATTATTTTGTGTGGTATTCTAGGGCATTGTATATGTCGTAGTAAGATTTGATAGTTAGGTTTTTTGCAAATAAAATTTGGTTCGTTAAAATATCCTTTGACGTTACTAAGAACCAATTAGAATAAGAGTTTACCAGCAAGCAATAATTTAGCCAATCAGAGTTAAGGAAGGTTTAAAATTTTCAATTATACTAGGTTTTTTGCAAAAAAAAACTGCTTTATGTCAGGATGATTGAAAAAAAAGTAATGCTAATTCCGTTTTTTTCCCGTTCCCATTGGAATTTCGGAAATTCATTTCTTAGTGCTCCCCTACCACTACCCAAGGAATCCACGTGCAAAATTTTAGCACGCTACGCCCAGTAGTTTCGGCTCTACGTAGTCTGTCAGTCAGTCAGTCAATCAGTCAGTAACGAAAGAGTTTTATATATATTGATTTATAGGTGTTTCAGCAAAAGCCAGTGTTTACCTAACCATACTCATTAAGTGGCTTACTTTTGGCGATTTCTGTAACTACAGAACTCTATCAACTGATAGAGACTTACGCGAACTTGAGCAGCTGAACTTACCTGAAATAAAAAATAAACACGTATTAATAATTAGTACACAAATATTTTGAAAATATGTGTAATATCATCATCTCAGAACGCATGATGCAGTTTTGCGGAAGAATATAAATGTATTGGTAGGTAGGTATTATATCTTAAAAAGGGGAAAAACTGTAAGTTTGACACCTTTAGAGAGTTTTTGTGATTCATATAAGCCTACAGCTAAAGCCTACCGACACTAACGAAATAATTATAAATTTTATCCTGTACCTATAACGTTAGATAATCTTGGGTAGTGTTTTTAGGGCTCTATGTTTAATTTTAAAAGCATAAATTTTCAAATTATTAGCTCTGTACTTTACTAAGCAAACATTATCAACGTCATACAATATCAAAATTTTCATATCTGACGTAGTTTTGAGGATCTTAAAAGAGTATCTAAGTACTGGTAGTTTTTAAAGAGACCCTTAATAATATTTTTTTTTATGATACCAACGAAATAATTAAAAAAAATATCCTGTACCTATAACGTTAGATAATCTTGGGTAGTGTTTTTAGGGCTCTATGTTTAATTTTAAAAGCATAAATTTTCAAATTATTAGCTCTGTACTAAGCAAACATTATCAACGTCATACAATATCAAAATTTTCATATCTGACGTAGTTTTGAGGCTCTTAAAAGAGTATCTAAGTACTGGTAGTTTTTTAAAGAGACCCTTAATAATATATTTTTTTTAAACTTGTTGAATTAGAAGTATATAATCAATTTCATTTAATTAACTTTGTTTTGCTAGTATCTTAGTAATTAGGGCTATACAAACAAAATTAGTTCTTTCGTCTAAATCACTCTAAACCAACTTGATGATTAACCAGTCCAGTCGTTTCATCTGTTGATTACCCAACGTTAATTTACACAATTGCACTATAAAACTGCAAGGTCGCTGCTCCTTTGTGGTGGTTGTCTTTGTTTTTTTACGAGCTTTGTTTTAGCTTAATGTTATGGCTGAAAAACCAACAAACCGACGAAGGACGAGGCGTCGAAAGAATAGTCGATTTTTAATTAGTTTTTAATCCACCATATAATTTAATAATTTGCATCAAACTATGGCTGCTTTTGGCATTCCGTCATGATTGATTTAGGTCAACTTAAGAACAAGTTTATGACGCTATGACTGTGTCATTAATCTGAATTATAAAGCTATAATAGAATAAAATAAACCTTCTGGCGAATCTCAAAGCGTATTCAACTACGGCGAACATAATTAGGACGATATAGTAATGAATGTGTCGCATATATTGGATAATAGTGAGAAATCAACTATGCTGACAAAAATTTCAATCCATAGTCTCTAGCTCCTTAGAGTCAATGGGACAGCTGACCGGCACGAATGACGAGAATCTAAAAACCTAAAAACGCAGGATTTACGGCATAACCTGCCTTCCGAACCACAGAACCATTCAAAATCTGAAAAGACTCAATTCAGCTAGACATGCAGAACTTTACGGTTTAACTTGCCATCCGGAGCACGGAAGCGATGGTGGCAACTTTTTAAGTCTAAAATGACTCAATCGAATGTGCCACCACTGGGGATCGAACCTCTTATCTCGGAGTGAGAGTCCCACGCAATATTACCTTACTTTACCCCTAAGGTACTGCTTCATAAAGTTATACAAAAGCTGCTGTATCAGAGTCATACAAGATCGTAATAAAATCATAGAGTGTTATAAGTGATGTACTAGGCAAGCATACTCTTCTAGCTACTTAGAAATATAAAGAGACGAATAAAGTGCAACCGAGAAACAAGTACTTAATAAAGAGTCGACTAAAGTACTTGTTGTACCTAAGACGTAGTATGGTTCGGTATCGGTAAATCGTTCATATAACTCGTGACTGGGTTCTGAGCTCCCGTTCTGTTCTGCTCTGATAGGGTTGTCACTTTTGTTATAGTACTTATTAGAATTAAGCAATCTTTATTTAGATATTTTGTAAATGTAATTAAAACTAAGCAATGGTATTCAGAATGATGATGTGCCGTTCTGGCTAATTTCTCTCTAGTGGAAAACGGTTGGGGAATGTGCAAAAAATCAAATAGGAACATTTTGATGCTTTAACTACATCTAAGTTAAACAACTAAACACCAGGGTCCATAAAAAAGTCTATATTTTTTTTTGTAATAATTTAATATGATATGGATTTTAATCTTAAATATAAAATTCATGTGTCACGGCGAAACGGCTTGACCGATTGTCATAAAATTTTGTGAGCATATTGAGTAGGTCTGTGAATTGGCTAACATCTATTTTTCATACCCCTAAAATCAATATATATAAAACTCTTCCGTTACTGACTGACTGACAGACAACGCAGAGCCGAAACTACTGGGCGTAGCGGGCTAAAATTTTGCATGTAGGTTCCTTAGGGAGTGTAGGTAAGCACTAAGAAAGGATTTCCCGAAATTCCCATGGGAACAGGAATTTTTTTTTGTGGTTATGAGAAATCTGCGCGAGTGAAACCGCGGGGCAGCCTCTAGTTATTTATATGGCAAAACAACGTTTGCCGGGTCAGCTAATATATTTATAATTTTTTTGTCAAAGCGGCAACCCTGCTGCACTCGGCTCCGACACTTTTTGCCTCGGACAGCTAATGACAAAGGCGTCATTATCTAATCATGCCTGTCGAGCTTTTTACAAAAGCTTCTGCAGCAGAAAAATTATAAGACACGGCCACAGAGCTTAGAGCTTTTAGTTGAGCGAACTTTATGTAGAGAAATATGACAGTAAGGCGGTTATCACATTGCCACGCACCACGCTGCATGTTGCGTTTCGACGCACCTACGCGCGCGCGCGTGGATGCATTTTCTGTGTGTTGGACTGCGCGTGTTTCTATACAAATGGAGGTACTTACAATCAACGTTAGAATACGCATTCACGCGCCACGCTGCGTGTTGCGTGGCAGTGTGCCAACCGCCTAAGCTTTCAGTAGTTTTAAACAAATAACCATTAAATGGAAAAAAAAACTTCAGAATTATTTTTGTTTAGGTAAGCAACTGTTTTGTATGTAGCAAGCGAGATATTTTGTTTGACTTTTCCAGTTTTTCTTTCCATCTTCTAGTAAAACTTACTAAACTCTGAAGCGTGTTGCTAACTATACATATTTTTTACGAGAAACGACTATAGAATTTAGATAGCTACTGTAAATTTTTATCCCTTTGATACCTACCGAACGTGATCTGCGCCAAAAATGGGTCATTTTTACCTACAATTAATAAAATTATCATTTCTATAAATATTTAATACCAAAGTCTACACAAAATTATAGATTAGTTTACTAAGTAGAAGTTACATCGCGGCTACGATGCAATTATTTATCAATCATATCACATCACACATAAATGTGTATAATATATATCTATACCAATATTATAAAGAGGAAAGATTTGTTTGTTTGTTTGTAACGAATAAGCTCCGGAAATACTGAACCGATTAGAAAAATTCTTTCACTGGTAGGAAGCTACATTAACCCCGAGTGTCATAGGCTATATTAGATTTTCAAAAAAATTATTAATCCTTACCTAAACTCAAATAACGTAACCCAAGGTGCAATATTTTTTCCGTTGTTTACATATTTTGACAGGTGGTTTGTTGTTGTTGTTTGTTTTTTATTCGGCCATTCTGGGCAGTCAAAAGAACATAGTCTATAGATCCAAGTATTTTGTAGTATCTTATATTCTATGGCGTAACGAAGTAAGCCGGGAAAGCTCGTATTATATAGTTAGCTAAAAGTTGGTACCTATGTGAGTTTGTGTGTATTATATTTGTTACTTTTCACGTTCAAAGACTGGATGGATTGGGCTCACATTTGGAATGAAGGTAGCGACCTATGTACCTTGAATTAACTTAAAGGATATTATTTGCGTCAATAAAAGAGGAGCTATGGAAGAAGTGGGTTTTGTGCAGATACCACAAGGGTGTTGATGTTTCTACGCCACCTGGCGCGCGATACCCATGGTTTTTATATTAATTGTCATATGTATTTTGATATCGATTCCTCTCTATCCGACTGGTTTCAGGTGGCACAGGAAAGGGACACGTGGATACAGAGGGGGGAGGTCTTTACCCAGCAGTGGGACACAAATCAATATATATAAAACTCTTCCGTTACTGACAGACTGACTGACTGACTGACTGACAGACAACGCAGAGCCGAAATTACTTGGCGTACAAAACTGAAATTTGGCATGTAGGTTCCTTAGGGAGTGTAGGCGAGCACTAAGAAAGGATTTCCCGAAATTCCCACGGGAACGGGGAAAAACCGGGATTTTTGTGTTTATGAGAAATCTGCGCGGGAAATACCGCGGGGCAGCCTCTAGTTATGCTATATAAAAAAAGTATTTTGTATTGCATTTTACCAACTAGATAATAATTGCCGTTTAGCAGAATAGAATTCTACCACCCTATTAATTCTCGTAGGCGTAAAAAGGCGACTGAGGGAATTTACAAAGTATGAGCAGCAACATCCTTGGTTACAAAAAATTTACAGATTTGATGGAAAAGTATAAGTAAGCTAATAAATAGACTAAACAATATTTCAACGTGGCTGTTACTTAGTTCGACATTAAATAGTAAAGCGGTCGATACTGCACTACTGTTCTTGCAACCTATATGAAGATCGTATTTAATGAGGGAGCGTTGAAACCGGTCTGGATGTACAATGACTTTTAGAACATAGAAATCTATAGAGTATATTTTCTAATTATTGGGTAATTTGTGTTTGATCAAAAGAAGAGGTAAGATTGAACAGAGAGAAGCTTGCTGAACCGCTAAAATTTATATGTATATAAAAAAATATTAATAATTTAAAGGGCATATTATAAAGTTGAAAATTTAAGTTTAACTTATAAACTGTACTTTTTCAACTTGGAATATTATCCCGAGCTCTTTCATACACATACATGACTTTTCGACAGTTCGGAGTGCAAGCTCAAACTTGAACTCGATTGTGAATATCATCCAGACTCACTAATCAGCTGAAACTGTAAATAAAGCTTTGTTTAGCTTGTTCAAACGTTCCCAAGACAAAGATTGTACTGACACATCAAAAATCAATATATATAAAACTCTTCCGTTACTGACTGACTGACTGACTGACTGACTGACAGACAACGCAGAGCCGAAACTACTGGGGGTAGCGGGCTGAAATTTTGCATGTAGGTTCCTTAGGGATTGTAGGTGAGCACTAAGAAAGGATTTCCCGAAATTCCCACGGAAACGGGAGAAAACTGGATTTTTGTGTTTAAGAGAAATCTGCGCGAGTGAAACCGCGGGGCAGCCTCTAGTATCTTCTAAATTTAATTGTAGCCCCGGAGGCTCTTGTAAGTTATTAGAGAAATCGTCGACTCTACGCCACTTCTGTCCTTGTCTTAGATATAGCTATACGAGGTGTCTTTATTACCACTCCCGACGTTCGGTTTAAGTTCCTGGTTAACTCTAGGTTTTTAGTTTCAGTTTGCTGTTTAACTGATCACGACCACTGATACGTATGTAGGAATAGTTCTACAGTTAGTTTGGCGTATGCAATATTATCGTAAATGCGCTTTAAGCCCAGCGTATTAATGCCCTTTTATATTCTAACGCTGAAAGATATCTTCAACTCTTCCACCATTTGAAATTCATTTTATCCAAAGATTTCTTAAGATGTAGATAAGACATTTGTTTACCTGCCGGATTACTAAAATAATTATAGAATTTTTTAGATGAAATGTATTTAAGAGCCAGTTTACCGCGATGAAATTTATATCTACTCTAAGGCAAATATCAAAAATGTGGCACAGTATGACACTAGATAATCTTGCTTAGTATTTTTTGAGCACAGTAAAGTAGTCCTAACTTTAAAGAACAAAATTATCCACAGATTGTTCCTAAATAAGGCCTCTTTTAGCAACACTTTGTAGCTTTCTTTGGTCTTAAACCTAAAATACTACAAAAGTGACCTAAAAATACTAGGCTGCATTATCTGTGCCACATTTTTGATATTTGCCTTACTTTAGAAGTTTTTTTTTTTGCGAATGGCGCTAGCATCGCTGTAAACTGGCTCTTTAAGCGTTGGTGATGTAGGCTTTACTTACAGCCCCCGTAATAATGCCAATAAAAAACTTATTTCATTAATCCAGCTTGAATGTTTTTCTTTTCGCAAATTTACTGGCTATTTAAATTAATACAACCTCATTATTATCAATTTCAAAAAGGTACCTAAAATTCAATCATCAATATATATAAAACTCTTCCGTTACTGACTGACTGACAGACAGCGCAGAGCCGAAACTACTGGGCGTAGCGGGCTGAAATTTTGCACGTGGGTTCCTTAGGGAGTGTAAGTGAGCACTAAGAAGGGATTTCCCGAAATTCCCACGGGAACGGAAAAAAACGGGATTTTTGTGTTTATGAGAAATCTGCGCGGGAATAACCGCGGGGCACCCTCTAGTATATTATAAAACTCTTCCGTTACTGACTGACTGACTGCCAGACAGCGCAGAGCCGAAACTACTGGGCGTAGCGGGCTGAAATTTTGCACGTGGGTTCCTTAGGGAGTGTAAGTGAGCACTAAGAAGGGATTTCCCGAAATTCCCACGGGAACGGGAAAAAACGGGATTTTTGTGTTTATGAGAAATCTGCGCGGGAAAAACCGCGGGGCAGCCTCTAGTTAAATACATAAAACCTTAAAATTCAATCATAAAATTCAATTTCGCGAATAAAATTATGCATATTTATGAAAAATACAGTTAAGTTTTAGTTGGTAATAAATAAAAAACTAAACTGCCCTAAATCAATTTGATGAATTATAATTTATATTTATTCAATATATACAATGTTGCGCGACACTTTCGCAAACATTTGCCTACTTATTTGGTGTGTAACCTGGCAATAGGTAATTAAACTTGCACCAAGTATATAAAGGTGCGAGCATAGTAGGGAAAATGTCGCTGTAGTATATGTTTTTTTTTAGAATCAATATATATAGAACTCTTCCGTTACGATTGACTGACTGGCTGACTGACTGACTGACAGACAACGCAGAGCCGAAACTACTGGGCGTACAAAGCTGAAATTTGGCATGTAGGTTCCCTAGGGAGTGTAGGTGAGCACTAAGAAAGGATTTCCCGAAATTCCCACGGAAACGGGAAAAAACCGGATTTTTGTGTTTATGAAAAATCTGCGCGGGAAATACCGCATGGCAGCCTCTAGTATAATAATATAATAGAAGGAAAGAGAGAGCAGGGAAGACAGAGGAAGCTACATCTATGTGAAGCAGATTAAAGAGAAAGTTAAGAACGCTTACAAAAACGAGAAAAAACATATACGTCATCATTTTGACTTCTCAAAAAAAATTACAAATGAACATTGCGCTTCTTTAAAACCTAATTTCATAATGATGTATAGTAGAAAGTGGCCCAACGGACCAATTAAAAAAAAGTCTTAGACATAATGTTTTAGGTTTTTGTCAGAGTAACATATAGTCTGTCGTTCACTCTGTTACTAAACAAAAAGTCTAACAAAAAAAAAGTGTGATATGCTGAAGAAAATCGAAGCCACTGAAAGCGAAATCGGTTCCAAAAAGTCCTTGCAAATGTTTCTGATAAATTCAAGCGACCAAAGCGACGTCGCCGTCACAAAGTCCTCGGTCAACGTAATCCATCAAAGCCGACCCACACTGCAGCAGGTGCAAACAGTTGCGAAACTTCATCGCAGAAGTATCAGCGCACTGGTTATTAAGCCAGTTATTAGTATGGGTGATTGTTGCACTGTGGCTTTACATTAGATAAGGTATACTAGTACTTGAATGATACTAGCACCCGAATCTTCGAGTTATTCCGGACCGACCCCTAATCTGATCCCCCCGACTTATATTATTAATTTTATCCGGACTGATCCCTTAAAACTTTAGTTAGTCCGAACGGATCCCTTTTTTTCAAGTTAAAGTAAAGTACAGTCAGAACTAAGAGTTTAAACAAATGTTCATGAATATAATTAAATTTATAAATGGAAAAATTATAAGTATTAAGCAATTAAAACAGGTTATTCTCAATAACTATGTACTGTTAATTAAAGTTAGATGTTTTATACTTAAGTATCTGATCATAAACCGATCCCATACCCTTAAGGGATCAGTTTAAAGGGATCAGTCCGGAATAACTCGAATCTTCGTTTGAGCGAAAAAACGTAATTTACTGGATAAAAGCTTTAATGACCGGTCTTGTGTGACCCTCATCCAGTACTGCCCGCAACCTTTGCAGGGACTCTAGTATCTTAAACTTACGATAATACTTCTATTCTATTATTATTCTACTATTACTCTATTACGATTGTGTCAAAAATTGCGAGTCTCGTAACTTTGATCGATCATTATAGTATAGCAATAGAATATGAATAGCAAGCTATAGAATAATCTGGGATTTTTTTACCTTAATAGTGAATCCTGTTTTATTAGACGAAAGTGGAACGGGCGTAGTGCAACTGTCACTTAATATCAATCATTATTGACAAATATAATGTCAGTCGAACGTAATCATAACATTATCTTATTATGGAGCAGACTACCCTTTTTGGTCAATTCCAATCTGTTGCGATACTACTGCTATAGTTATATCAAAATTGATTACGAGACTACCAAATGTGTATTTTCTTGCGATTAACGTACTGTTTCTACTCTACTTTTAATCGATAGTTACGTTTTGCGCGATGAGACTAAGGTCCCAGGTCGTCTGCAAAGAGAACCTTCTGGCCTGCTTATTTCAGTCTGTCGATGCTCGGTCGCCATTCGAGGATTCTGGCTTGTTCACTGGTGAACTGTAGTATGCAGAGGATTCAGAAATAACTTATTTTGTAAACTTGACAATAAATATAAACTAAATAACCACACCAAAAATAAATAATTTAATTCGTTTTTTTTTTAATGTTAGCTTTTGAGTTGTTCTCATTTTTTTAATTAAAATTCTACCTATCTCTCTTTATTATACTGTTACCTTACTGTAGGTACAAGACTACCTTTTCGTTTTTTCTAGGAATTCGTTTTTTTTTTAACTAAATTAATTTTTTCAACCGATGAACCTAGCTTTTAATAAAGTAGACATAAAAAAACTTTTTATACATTAAAGAGGTTGTCTCAGTCGAGTTAGAACCACTGCACAACAGCTCCACAATATACAGGTTCCATATAACCACCTTGTAAATATTAATTTTGTATGATCACAGTGTATGATTTATCCTTGATTGCTGAGCTAGTGTTTTAACTGTAAATAAAACTTGTTTTGCTTCTTCCTTACTGGTTAATTTAGAGTTAATTCATAGTTTTTATTTTGTACTTTAGTTTGATTGATCGCTCTGTAACTAGTAACTATGAAGGGTTAATAGTCTGAAACTAGGTTTGTTATTGCTCTGTTATATCGATTTTATACTGAACGTTTCTTGACAAGTCGTAAATAAATTTAAGGAATCAAAATCAAAAAATAAAAACATTTTTTTTATATTCAATATAGGATACAAGCTATCACTTATTGAAAGTCAATTAGACTACATCTAATCTAATCGCTATTGATACCTTATTTGGTAAAGTATCCTATACTGTGAGAGGCGAGGTAGTTCAGGGTGCCCATCAAAGGGCTCAGTCCAGAGACATGGTATATCGCACGCTACGCAGGCTCAGGCAAACACATGTTTGGCTTGCCTTACAACAAACTTGCCTAGAGACGCCCCCAAACGAGCCCTCCTCTGTCAAATGATTCTAATCCCTTTCGCAATTATTTTACAGCGTAGATAAGAAACGGGTAACAAACTCTACTTTACATTTATCTCTTTCTTCCATATCATTATCATAGTCATTCAGTATACTGATATAACTAAGCTTACCAAATCCCAACCAAATGGGTCGAAAAAAAAAATTAGTAAGAATCCAAAGAAGAAATAGAAATCCAAAGTTTTAAACAAAATTGTAGGAACCTATATCGGAATTGATACCTAGATGTCCCTGAGATCCCGCCCACTGCAGGACGTGGGACGAACTGGTCTGTGGTCGTTTTATCTGCTCAGGCATAATAGAGCCCTGTGTTATTGATTGGATCGTTAAAGATTTATAAAATTGTTTTATTACATACTCGTCCACCCGGCGAACTTAGTACCGCGTAACTTGTTAGTATATTGGGTATGTATTATACTTATAAACTTTTTTCTTGAATCAGTCTACCTTTAAAAAAAAACCGCATCATAATCCGTTGTGTAGTTTTAAAGATTTAAGCATACATAGGGACAGACGCCGGAAACGACTTTTATTTATACTACTATGTTTATTTATTGATGTAGTACCTGGTATTATGATTTTAGTGGAATGGTTTAGTCACAAAAATGGTTTATCTTTGTTTTTTTTTTTAATTTAATATAACTGCGGATATTAATTTAATACTAATTGTTTTATTCTAAAACTTTGAAATTCAGTTCCCTATGGACTGCCTTTTTTGTTATTATAAAAGAGATCATTGATTATTTTATTTACTCCTTTTCATAAAAAAATATTGATTTAATGTATACGGGCATTTTTATATGTATACTAGAGAGTGCAACATTATAGCAACTAAAATAACGAACACAAGGGCATAAACATAAAATAAAACTTTGTGTAAAGAGACATTTATTGAAGCGTGGTAGTAGCACAATCTCTAAGGTAACAATTTATAGGCAATCATGTCCTAGAGGGTTATTCTGAGTCAATAGAGAATTGTCTCGATTTAAAAAAAAAGTTTTTTTAAATAGATTACGTAAAATGGGACAAATGAATGATAAATTACTTAAAGATTGTACGTAGGACTTAAAGTGTAGTAAGGTATTTAATTAATTATAGGTATTGTAATTAAACACAGAGAATAATTTTCGGTACCCATCCATTCTTTATTAAATTTATTCTTTCCCTTCCAAAACGAAAAAAAAAAACACATTTGATGGATAGGTCAAGCACCGGTCACACTGCAGGTTAACTGAAGTTAAGCACTGTTTAATTAAAATGACAAACTAATGTTTCTGAAATCTCTCTTAACGACATTGGGTGCGACACTACGTTACTTGAAAAATCGTAATCCTGTAATCGATATAAATCTCAATAGCTCAGAATAACCCCTCTACAACTTAGCACCACGTCAAACATTGACGTGAAGACATCACTAATTAAAACGGTACTCCGCTAGTGATGTGAAAATAATATAACTTAAAAAGGCTTAGATGTAATTTAGTGCAAGACCTTAAAGACTAGTGTTGCGGCTTCGCCAGCGCAATTCCCCATACAAACCGCAAGTTCCTAATTTCACGTTCCCTTGGGATTTTCAAGAAAAAAGTATTCGTATTTAAAGGGTTGTTAATAATTAATAATTTTACAATCAGAACAAGACACGTGAAAACCCCGGATCTTAGGCTGACGTTCACAGTCAGTGTCAAATAATTCAAATTCAAATAATTCTTTATTTAATATAGGATACAAGATCTAGTGAAAGTCAATTAGACTACATCTAATCTAATTTCTATTGATACCTTATTTGGTAAAGTATCCTAAACTGTGAGAGGCGAGGTAGTTCAGGATGCCCACCAATTGGCTCAAGTAAACAAATGTTTGGCTTGCCTTACGACAATAGTCGCCTGGAGAGGCCCCCAAACGAGCCCTCCTCAGTCAAATGATTCTACTCCCTTTCGCAATGATTTTACAGCGTAGAGAAGAAAGGGGTAACAAACTCTACTTTACAATTTATCTCTCATTTTTTTTGTTTTGTGATATTACAATACAATTAGGTGACAATACAATGAACATTATACAGATTAATAAAAATTAAATTACATGAAATAATGAAAAATATCTTAAGTGCAGAGCTAGACTACTTCCATGCGTCTTTGTCGTTTAAGAGTGTTTGGAGGCTACTCGGTCGAGTATAATACTCGGATAAGTTGGTCTTGGCTTTACTGATGATCCTGTTTTTAGGCGACTTAATACTCCGTCGAGCGTATGCTTCACTGTCTTGAAGTCTAAACTTAAGAGCCATAGTTTACCGGTAAACTGGCTCTTAACTGTGTAGGTATATCATTTTGGTGTTAAGAACGGTTTCAAGTTTCATTTTGACACTTTGAGTGCGAGTTCGAACTGCGACTCAACTGTGAATGGTCAGCCTTAGATCCCAGAACCCCGATGTCAATATTTTTTTTTCTACTTAGTCAAAGTTATGTCTCTTAGTTTTAAGTTTCAGTAGTTTAGGTTTGATTACGTACTTAACTTAGACACAGGATTGCGCAAATTTTAACTCGATGATCGTACAAAAATGAGTCATAATTCAAATATACTTGACCTAGATAGACTCATGCGGAACTGACTAGGAATATACACATGCACTTAGATATCCTTGTTATATTAAAAAAAAACTTAAATAATTCATATTTTGATTTGACAATTTGTTACAAACTACGAATTGAAAATGAGTCATTCTACTTTTTCCAAAATCTTAATTCAAAAAAAGAATAGCGTACTGAACTGTATCAGTTCATTTTTGCAACCTGTAAAAATATAATTCCCATTAGTAATTTTACATTTTTTTATTTTATCGACATGGGTCAACTGGGTTTGAAGTATGTCTAATTAAAAAAGAAAAATTATTTAAAAAAAATAAAGTTCTTGATAATGCATGCAAAACGGCCAAAGTACAGAATTTAATTTTAATTACAATTTTAATTGCAATTTATATCATGATTCAAGTTCAAGAATATGCGTGACTATGCATATAAATACCTACGTCATTACTATATCAAATCATCATATTCCTGTCTTACTCTTTATAATAAAGTAGGAAAGAGATATACTGATTGAGGATGGGTAGAAGCATTACAGAAATATGTAATTCAGTGTTTCCTATTATTACGTTCAAGTTCAGGGTATTTAAAGTAAATTACTTACATAGTGAGAACTTGTAGTATATAGACACACACAATTTATATGTAGTATGTAGAGTATATTTATTGCACAAGTTGTAAACAACTAAAGAATGTTCACAATTCAGTTGTATTTCTATTACCTATTTATATTAGGTCGGTTATCTAAACTATACATACTACTGAGTACTGAGAAAATTCCTTTTTTTTTTCAATCACATTGGTCACAAAGATAGGGCTACTTTATATCCCAAAATTCCCACGGAAAAATTGGGAATTTGATGTTTCAAGGGAAAATGCGTTGGCGAAGCCATGAGGCGCCCACTAGTACTTACAATATCTTGGCAAAGTCAGTATAAAAGTACTTACTTTATTTATATGTATAAGTATCTAACAATATATGACGCTACAAACATCGTGTGAATATACAATCAAGTTATCATTTCCGTGCCAATCCTGTCACGATACAAACGGTATCTTTTGTCAATACCATGTCGATGATTCTAGGTTCGTGATGAGGGTACCTAGGCGTTACATGGAGTACTGAATTGTTTATTAGGAATGCCTGGATCGTGTCTAGATTTTATAATTAGTATTTGAAACAACTTATGTACTTAGTTTAAAGAGTTTAGAAATGATTTGATGTTCTGAACATAGCTAACACATGTACTTTTGGACTACCCTAAACTATACCATATTCAAAAAGTCAAAAGTCAACAAGATATCGCTTATTGAAAGTCAATTAGACTATCTAATTGGTAAGATACCTTAAGTGGTAAAGTATCCTATACTGCGAGCGGCGGGGTAGTTCAGGTTCAGGCTGCCCACCAAGCGGCTTAGGCAAACAAATGTTTGCCTTGCCTTACGACAATGCTCGGTTGGAGACGCCCCCAAACGAGCCCTCCTCTGTCAAATGATTCAACATTAAGTCATGTAAAAAAATGTGATGATGTATGACACTAGGTATTAGCTGCTAACTAGCTTAGTATTTTTAGTTTAGTGCTATGTAGTACTATGTTTAAGGACCTATATAATCTACTTAATATGTTTCTAAATAATATTATTAAGAGGATTGATATTTTAAACTCATTTTCTGTCTGAGCTAACAAGCAAAAAAAATGCGATAACCTCTAGACCTAAAAAAATCTTTTATAAAAAAAAATATATTCAAATTTATAATCTTTCTTGCAACAGAATAAAATTTATACATTATGTACAGTTGCGGACACGGCAGAGTAATACTTCCGGTTTTTCTGTATTGCAAAATAGCTCTTGTTCTTTGGTAATGCAGTCTAGGGCTCACGAAACCATAGACAAATCTGTTACGGCCTCCTAGTCCGCCACTGTACTCGTAAAGCAACTAATGACTTTTATTAGTTTGCAGTGTGCCATGTTAAGTTCATATCTTATCAATGAACTGAACAAGTTCAATTTGAAACTTAAACATGGTGTTTGAAATACAAGTGCTGAAAAGCAAACACTGAAATCAGTAGCGTCCATCAAACTCCCACGCTAGTGTTGCCAACTGTTACACCAAACGTATTTATAGTTTTTATCGATAAAAAAGAACAGGCGAATGCAGTGAAATGTAAACAATCTTTTGGTGTAAAAGCGGTTATATTCTAAAACTTTTTTTTTTTAAACAATAAAATAAAATCATCGCATAAACATTTTAATGTTAGTTCACGTGGAGTCTTTGTCGCTTAAAAAAATTTACCGTAACCTGTTTATAGTAAAAGGATATATATAATTTAAAATGTCATAGTTAGAGTAAGCAGCAAATCGTAGTAACTAGTCTTGTAACTAACTTTGCTATTGGGTTATTAACAGATGATTGTAAAAAATAAAATCGTAAGTAGTCGATGAAAAAAAAACTACAAAAATATCAGCAATTTATCGATAGTCAGATTTTATTTTACTATATTTGCAACGCTATTTATCGAACCCACCCTAGTTTACTTTAGAAATCTAAACATACTATTGTCAATACAATAAAATTGATAAAGCCTTTTGAATCATAGATAAGTAGGTAAGTAAGGAGGGCAAACATTAGTAGTTTTTCTTTAAAGAACACACCGCGAACAATCGACTGTAATGAAACGTTCCAGTGTAACATGCATTGTAACACGCAATGAACATACATAAGTACATAATCTCACGCCTTTTATTCCCCGAAGGGTTAGGCAGAGGCACCAGCTCAAGAGCCGGACCCACGTTTAGCCGAGTTTATGCTTCATTACCAACATGACAAGGGGCCAGCTTGTCGCCGCGGTTATAACGACCACTACTGCGGCCGGGACCAACGGCTTAACATGCCTTCCGAAGCACGGAATCATCTTAACGCAATGAAAAAAAAGCAAAAATATGTCTACATTATTGGAATCTAGGTACCTGTCATCCAATGCCAGAGAATGTCATTATACCTCAGTCATTATGTCGATTTCTGGAAGAAGGCTTCTGTCCCAGTTGGTAGTCTATAGTATTTATGATAATTTAATAAATTCCTCAGCGGGCTAGCTCATACCTGGGCTAGCGAATCAGCCTGGCCATTCCACGGGGCAATGCAGCCAGGCACCGTGCCGCCAGGTGGTGGCGATTTGGAAGCAGTTTTCTATTTGTAATTATATGTTTTTTTCTTGTTAATTAATTTTTTGCAAAATACTTGTAAGTACGTAAAACTTGAAATTGTAAGTCCCTGTTTTTAAAAATGTGTGAATTTTACATGTTCTTAAGTTTTTAAATAAATATAAGTACTTATATTTTTTTTTATGAATTCTTTTGTTATTACTAACGGTTTTGTATTTTTTTTTATAAATTTATTATAATTTATTGTTATTTTTTTTGTCATTATTGTAACTATGCTCTTTGACATAAATTTATTGTTTCTTTTAATAAATTCGTTATTTTATTGGAAATAGTAATAGCATACAGAGTAGCAGTAGGTCAGTGAACGCGCTATTGTCACAGAACAGTTTATCAGATGATGTTGCTTCATGCATAGTTATTGCTAGTAACAAAATACGGTGAGCAAAAAAAACTGTTTTTATTGGTTAACAGCAACTGGACTATTGCCAGTTTCAATCGCTTTGTAAAAGAAGCCTTTGAGATGTTCGAGGTTCACACAAAGGGCATCAATATTTTTGTCTCTTCAAGAGATTCACCTAAAAGAGTACTTATCACAATGTTATATAACGCTTGTCAATTTCATAGCCATCCATCACGAACGGCAATAAACTCACGGTACAGTGGCGGTCTAGGACGGCGTAACAGATTTGACTATGGTCTTGTGCGCCCTAGACTGTGTTACCAAAGAACAAGAGCTACTTTGCAATGCAGAAAAATCGGAAGTGTTACGCCGTTCTAGACCGCTACTTTACGTCTCTAAACTAAAGCCGGAAGAAGAAAGATTCAAGTGATGATTAGGGTTAGGGACGTCTTTTCAAATCCCGGTCCTTCCTAACCTTAACCTAGTTGGCTCTGCTAAGACTATTGCATGCATAGCTAAGCATTTTTATAATACTTACTTAATTATTTATTTTACTAGAGGTATTTCAAGTTTTTATGCTATCGCTACAATTTGCTACTGATAATTTTTCAACCGTCCTACTTACTTCGCATGCGTTTGCATTATCTATAAATTAAATATTTATTTCAATTTGAATTGAAATAAAGTTACGAAAGATTTGCTTTTTTATCAATAAAAATTAAAACAATACGGTTCTGTTATCAATGTAAGTAACCTAATGATAAGATAAGGTTTTTAATTAAATAAATTATATTTTTATCTGTTTAAATAAAAAAGGCAATGAACTTTGGGTGAAATTTAACTAGATTTAAAGATCCTAAATAATAGGTTTGATTTAAAAGAAATGGTTGCTATGGCAGAAAATCTCCCGAGTTGCGACCGAGCACCGTAAGTCGCAGAGTAGACAAACCCCCACATAGTGGTCAGACGACTCATGAAGATAGCGGGAGTACACTGCAGTCGCTTAAGACTGGACCTTATAGAGATCTGTAGGGGAGGCCTATGACCAGGAGTGGACGCTCATGAAGATAGCGGGAGTACACTGGAGTCGCTTAAGACTGGAACTTAAAGTAGGGGAGTCTGTAGGGGAGGCCTATGACCAGGAGTGGACGTCTTTTGGCCGAGATGATGAAACATAAGCTATTAAAACAGTTAATTTGTATGCAATATCAGGCACTTAGTCCGTAACTCATTATTTATAGCCTAATAAACTTGCTGGTTCTTTGGTTATGCAAGTTAGCCTAAATAGGCAAAATATTCACTACCTGCGAACCTAATACAATTACACTAGGACCTAAAAACATTAAACCATATTCATCTTACAAATGTTTGGACACGCCGGGAATTGAACTGCTGGAACTAGCTCAAGACCGACAGCGATGGAAAATTCTTCTGACGGTGAATTTAGAACCCTTATTTACAAGCCATATTAAAAAATTATAGAATTATTTGGAAGAATTAATGTCTGGAAAGCGGTGGTGACCTTTAAAGCCTACTCTTTCAGCGTTACAGAATATGGAGGCCGGACCTCCACAGACGTAACTTGATACAAAAAAAACAATCATCTCAAATACAAATTGAATTTAGATTTATTTGACCGCAAGGTAAGCAATCTAGATTTTTTATGAATTTACTGGTAAAACACACTTATGTACACTTTACATTTAAAACCGCAGGACCGTTTGTTAAATTCTTCAACTTTACTAATAATAGGGATGTAATAAAAACCAACTAAGTAAGGTATCGATTGTTTCTTTTTCTATAAAGATTAAGCTTTGTCGTTGTATAAAATTTTGAAAAACTGTAGCTATATAATAAAAAACTGTTCATTTAACATTTTGGTCAAATTATTGCAAATATATTTATAGGATACCACTTGTTTGATTTTTGCTTAATTTTTCGAGATTTTTTATTTGTAAAAATAATTTATTATGTCAAACAATGAAGATTAATATCGAATCTTTATTGTTTGACATATCAATTATTTTATAATTAAAAGAGCACAGCTCTTAAGAGAAAAGAAGAAGAAAATTATTAATGAGGTCTATTTTTTTTTATCTAACCTGCGATGTTTTAATCGATATTTTATTAGTTGTACTTAAATATCGAAAACTGTCCCATCACTAGTCTAGATAGAATCGCGCACGTGCCTCTAGGCTCGCTTCCAGATGAAACTCGACCCTTTTCTTTGCGGTTTTAAATTATATAATTATAGAAAGATTTTACTGTTATTGGCGTTGTGTTACATAATGTGTTAGGCCTAGCAAATATCTGGCGAGGCGCGGCGAAGATAAGTAATTATCAGCCTTAGAAAAATAGGCTAAGGCTTAAACCATTGTATGTAAGAATAATAATACTGGTCGACCCGGCGAACTTTGTACCACCCTACCTAATACTATATATATAGTGCATGTATTATACTTATAAAACTTCCTCTTGAATCACTATATACTTTAAAACCACCGCATCAAAATCCGTATGCATAGTTTTAAAGATATGAGCATACATAGGGACAGGGGCGGGAAACGACTTTGTTTTATACTATGTAATGATATTAATGATTATAGCATCCATAAACATAGTAAAGTTATTATAAAAAGTCGGTGTTTGTTCTTTGAACTGCTAAATTAGTTGTAAAACAGTCTTCAGTGCTGGATAAGCTGCATTGATTCATCAACCGTTTATCGATAGAATACTTCGAACTACCATACTAAAGACCAATTTACTCAAATAATGACTAATTTCTACTACCATAATGTTTTTTACACGACACACATCTGTCAACTAGCCATTAGAGTAATCTTTGACGATTATAACCGTAAAAATTGGTTCTTTGAGTACGACGATCACTCGACGTAAAAATGGTGCGTGCCACGCCAAAGACTGGATATTTACCAGAGGTTTTGTTCGATAAATAAGCTCTTCGCAAAAAACATGTCAAACTTCGCTTACTGGAGAGTTTTAACGTCACCTTTTGGCGTCACCCTGTTATTTATTTCAAGTACCTGCTTATTTTTGTATTTTTTCACTCCCGTAGTAATTTTGGAATATTTTAGCAACAAATACCAAAAACTGTCTAATCCTAGATATTATTTGAAATACTTAAAAGAAAATAACAGGGACAAAGATCTAATGCACTAGTTCCCTCTTTGATAAAAAGCCTTACTTTAGAAGATATATTTTTTTTTCTAGAGGGGCGCTACTGTTCGTGAAAAAGGACTCATAAGTAGAACTCTAAAAAACTGTTACCTTAAAAATTTGGGGTTACATTATCATCATTTCACATTATTTTACTTACTTTAATTTTCTATCCCAATATTCAATTTTCAAATTACTATAGTAACATGCATGTTTCAATGTAAATGGAGTTCAAATTTAGAGCGAGTCTTTGACACTTGAAAACGACATTTGGAATTCAAAACGTAAACCACACGTGACCTGCGTCTGCGCAGCGTCTTACTATGACAGCTTAGTAGAGGTGACGACACAGTCATAGCTATAATGTAAAACTACTAGCTTAGTAAACTAGGCAATATGTCAGTTCTAAAAATGGTTTCTTTCGCTTCTTTGTTAATGTTAGCTTTAACAATTTAGCGCAACAATTTTAACCACAGACTCATCCGATTCACGTTTACATGATTTCGCTTAGAATTTGGGAATTTCAGTCTTTTTTCATAAGATCCCCACTGCTTATTTATTATTCATTTTGTTTTAATTACTGGAACTATACGTTTTCGATCTAATGAAAGGTTTTTTGACATCACAGAAAAAAATAGTTTTATCCTGTCGCTATCAGATGGCGCCTTGCAAAAGCTCGTAGTTCAAGGTAAAAGGAATCATTGAAAGCTCAAAATAAAATAGAAATCGTCACGCGTCAGTCAAATAGTTTTTGTTTTGTTTTGTTTTCAACTTTTCAAGTTAATTTGAACTGACAATGTACGGGCGTATTACGAAACAATTTTTTAATGTCACTTTGAAAACCCCTTATTAAAGAATAGCTAGGAAAACGAAATAGCATAGCTTTAAGTGAACAGTCGTCATAACACTGATGGCTCAGCGATTACAAAATGTGAAATAATTTTTATAACTCTCTGCTAATGGTGTCTGTCTTTATGTCAACTTGTCGTTATGATATATGGGTGTGCTCTGTTGTTGTTGTTGTGATGTATGTGGTTTTATTGCTTTATCTATGTTTATATTTTACTAGTCGACCCGGTGAACTTCGTACCGCCTAACCTATTAGTATTTTGTGCATGTATTATATTTATAAACCTTCCTATTGAATCACTCTATTTAAAAAAAAAGCATGTCAAAATCCGTTGCGTAGTTTTAAACATTTAATCATACATAGGGACAGACGCGGGGAGCGACTTTATTTTATACTATGTATATTGATATTGATGTTACTATATGTATGATGTTCGTCGTTAAATTTTTATACCTACTTTGTGTTAAGTATTATGCTTTTCTGTTCTTTGTGATAAAGTTCTATTAATAATAAAATAAAATGCCACTGTATGTGTATTCCTTGTTGAAAGTAGGGCTAGAAGTCGTGAAGTATTTAAATAACAAATTATAAGTGAGATTGCAAGATGATATTAATAGAATTGTGGCCTGGAGCAAGGATAACTTGCTTCAGTTTAATGCATCAAAATGTTTGATAATCTCTTTCTCTCGAGCACAGTCTTACATACAGCACAATTATATTTTAGATAATTCGCCAATGCCGAGAGTCACAGAAGTAAAGGATCTGGGACTTCAAATTAATACGAAGTTAAACTTTAGCGGGCAAATAGAAAAATGCTGCAAGAGAGCATTTAGAAATTTAGGTTTTATTTTAAGAAGGAGTCTTGGCTTCAATAATATTATGGCAATTAAGATATTATACAATTCATTAGTTAGGAGCCAATTAGAATTCAACGCAGTTATCTGGGCTCCACATGAAACTAAATATAGTCTCATGTTGGAAAAAGTGCAAAATAAATTCATTAGATACTTATACCTAAGACAATATGGTGTATACCCTTTTTACCCGTTGATGTATCCGACATTATTCGTATTGGGAATGGTCGGATACAACGAGCTGAGGGTGAGAAGGGGTTACGCTTTAATTAAGGAATTATTTTTAATATTAATTGGTAAAAGTTTCCAAGCAGATCTTTTGGGTAGATTAAACTTGTGTGTACCGGATAGGTATGTGTGGCGCAGACGTAAGCCGCCGCTGCTGGCGGTGCCGCGCGGGCGCACAAACCTGCTCAACAAAGCGCCGTGGACCCGGGCGCTGCACACGCTGAACCGTGTGTCAGAAAAAATTGACCTATTCTGTTGCACTTTGAGTGATTTCACAAAAGTGGCAATGTATATTATTGCATATGACAAATAGCTTGATGGATGATTAACATTACTGTTTTAAGTATATCTTCACCACTTTTTACATATTTTGCTTAACTATCACATTAGGTAAAGCCTGTAAAGATAGTTTTAAGTTTGAAATAAATAAATAAATAAACAATATCTCAAGTATAAAGTTTTGATTCTTTGGCTCAGGGCATGATATTTTTTTAAATTTATTTATAACTAGTGGGCGCCCCGCGGCTTCGCTAGCGTATTTTGTCTTCAAACACCAAATTCCCGATTTTACCGTAGCAACTTTGGGATAAAAAGTAGCCTGTGTCCTTTATATGTGTCCTCTATATTATCCATATATCAAATTTAATTTAAATCGGTTCAGTAGTTTTCACAGGAAAGTGAGACAGACAGACAGATGGATAGACAGACAGACAGACAGATGGATAGACAGACAGACAGAGTGACAATCACATTTCATAATATAATAAGTATATAAACGAGTATAAAAGTAATATAAGTAGGTATTCGTTACAAAGGCTTTACCAAAATTGAGATCTCCTTATAACACTCCTTATTAAACACCCAACGATTAAAGTTACGTCCTTGGTTGTCTGGATGAAATCGTTTTAAGTGATAAGACAGCCTTTTGAAATTTTCGATATCCTATATTTTTTATTGTTAAAAATCCTATAAATAACAATAAACATAAAGTTTTATGCAACAATAAGTCACCACAATAATCTAAAGTGCACTTCAACGAGCACTGGCTGACGCAAAACGTGCTTCCGTTGGCACGCGCCTAGTGATGTTGCTGAGATTAAAGACAAAGTTAGGCCTAAGGCCATTTTCTGAGACCAAGTTAACGGGCAAGCGTCCCATATTTACTTTAATCACACAAAGTAATTTTAAGAAGTTAATAAAAAAAGTTAATCTTATTTTCTTTAGTAATTTTATAATTAAATTAGTCGCCCCGGCGAACTTCGTACCACCTAACCTTTTACTAAATTGTGCATGTATTTTACTTACTTATAAACATTCCTCTTGAATCACTCTTTCTAAACAAAACCCGCATCAAAATCCGTTGCATAGTTTTAAAGATTTAAGCATACATAGGGACAGACGCGGAAAGCGACTTTATTTTATACTATGTATTGATATAAAGTTTACTCAAACTGGAATAGATTATGAGAAATAGAAGTGGTAAAATTGCAAATAATAATATCGAATCACATAAACATACTTTACATTCGGGTAATAAATAATAATTTTAATTTGGTACTTAATACTTAACTAAGTACGCGAAGAGGCGCCGAGGTCACCCGAAAAAGGGATGGAGCGACGAGCTGGGAGCTCTAGGTAAAAAGTGGTGGCAGACCGCGCAAGAACGCAAATAAATGTAAAATCAATCAATCAATCAATCAACGCGATGAATGGAAAAAGGGGAGAGAGGCCTTTCCCCAGCAGTGGGACAGAACAGGCTCATAATAATAATAGTATTTCACTCTATAGCACCAGTTAACCGGTCCATTTAACAGTTCACCCCCATAAACCATTTCTTGTCATTCATTTTACAACAGTTCCTATCACCTTCTGGGTGCTGCCGCTGGGTGCATGATATATTTGTCCATTTAGTGGCGGTGCCTGGTTGGTGATCCATAAACAATATAGCAAAACTCTCGAAAGGGCCTCTACGAGTTGGATTCGACCCCTCGCACGCCACTCAAAGGACCGGGCTCCATCCCGTGATACCGAAGAGTATTGAGAAACATAATAATAAAATACTTATAAACAAAATTAGATTTGTTAATTTGTTGACTCAATAACAACCAACCGTTTATATTAATTTTTTTAAGCCAAAAGACCTCAGTTGTTCACTAGGCCACGAACATTTGAAATCTTTTAAAACAAAACAAAACCAACACTTCGCATCACTAAAAGGTACGAAAGTACAAACGACCGTTTAGCCGTATGATTTATTAGCCCATACTAGTTGTAGTTGTAACGGTAAACCCGGATTATTTTAAACCTTCGCTAAGTGAGGTTACCGCGTCGTTGAGATAACTGTCCTTTTAGGCTTACATTCACTCAGAGTCGAGTCGTAGCTCGAACTCGCACTTCAAAGTTCGTTCATTGTATTATCACCTTATTGTATTGTAATTGTACCTAATATCAAATACAATTACAAATATCAAAATTGTGGCACTGTATGACACTAGATAATGTAGCCTAGTATTTTTTGAGCACAGCAAAGTAGTCCTAAGAAAAAAGAACAAAAAAAAAACACTTTGTAGCTTTCTTGGTCTTCAATCTAAAAGCTGTACAGAAGTGCCCTAAAAATACTATGCTACATTATCTAGTGTCATACAGTGCCACATTTTTGATATTTGCCTTAGTTTAGAAGATATTATTTTTTTTCGCGAATGGCGCTAGCACAGTGTTGCCAACGGTTGAAATAGCAATCCACCAGATAAGGCTCCTCAAACCACCAGAAAACCACTAACAAAAATATGTCCCCCTGTGAAAACCACTAAAATTTCCACTAGGGTGCATGACAGATGAGTGGACATACGTAAATAAGGGACAGTGGTGGGTGACCCTTTGCTATGCGTTCTACCCCAAATATATGACCTGGGAGGCAAATTTCTTAACTAAAAACGATCGACTCGTAATTGACTTGTTAGCGACTTCGTTAACCATTGCCGCTTTAACAAATGTGATTTCTGTTACACGCCTAAAGAAAACAGCAATGGTTAACGAAGTCGCCAAAAAGAACAAGACAATAAAATTACGAGTCAATCGTTTTTAGTTAAGAAATTTGCCTCCCTGGGCCCTTTTATTTTTTAAGGATTTTTTAATGTTCAATTTTTAAGACTTGAGCCCTAACTTGAACTTGAAACTTTAACGTGGTCCCTCTCGGTATGGCGCGAAATTAAAAAAAAATCGCGTTTTTTATTTATTCTGGCGAAAGTATTAATTTAATAAAGTTTTAATGAATTCGCTTATATCAGAAATAAGAAACCATCTCCCACATTGTAAAAACGCGTTTTTTTTTTTTATTTTGCGCCATACCGAGAGGGACGACCTTTTTCTAAAAATTAACCAATTCGCAACCTTAAAATTTTATTGCCATCTAGATCTTAAACTATTTTCTTTAAAAACTATAATCAGGTGATCAAGACAGCTACAAAGAAAACTAAGGGTCCTCGAAGTATGGACAAAAATATGAAAAAAAAAAATTACATCGACTTTGTATTGTCTAAAACATCTTTAGTTCATACGCTTTGTAACAGCATACCGCAATTCCAATTTATTCAAAAACTACAACAGTTCTTGGTCTAATTTTTCCACTAAAAAAAACCACTAGCCACTAAACGCAAAAAATTGCCACTAAATGGGGGTTCCAAACCACCAGATTTAGTGGAAAATCCACTAAGGTGGCAACACTGAGCGTCGCTGTAAACTGGCTCTTAGAATTAAATTAAGATAATGATTCTTAAATTTCATAATAAGGATTTAGAAATGGTAATAATCCTTTACAAAAATGATTTCTAAATCTAATAGTCTCCTAAAATTTTAGATCGATTGTCTAAAGAAGTGCAGTCACTCTCTGTTTATTTATACATGGATCAGAAATACAACTATGTCGCGATGTGAAACGAAAAGCTCCATCTTGCGTTTACTCGTATAAACTGAAAAAATGAATTATCATTATCAATTAATGAATCAATCAATATATATAAAATACATATATAAAACTCTTCCGTTAATGAGTGACTGACTGACTGACAGACAACGCAGAGCCGAAACTACTGGGCGGAGCGGGCTGAAAATTTGCACGTGGGTTTGTTGGTGTGTGTAGGGGAGAATGAATTCCCGAAATTCCCTTAGTAACGGAAAAAACGGCATAAAACATTTCAAAACCGAATTCAGCTAAATCGTCCCGGCCGTTCTCGTTCTCAAGTTTCAGCGAGACTAACGAACCACGATTAATTTTTATATATATAGTAGACTAGAGGCTGCCCCGCGGTTTCACCCGCTCAGATTTCTTATAAACACAAAAATCCCATTTTTTTCCGTTCCCATTGGATCTAAATTAGTCCTTAGTGCCCCCCTACACTCTCCAAGAAAACCACATGTAAAATTTCAGCCCGCTACGTAACGTAGTTTCGGCTCTGCGTTGTCTGTCAGTCAGTCTGTCAGTCAGTCAGTAACAGAAGAGTTTTATATATATTGATATTGATTTTTCCTGAAAGTACATACCTTAAATTTTTTAAGTAAGATTATCCAGTGCATATATATTATATTAAATAGCATTTTAGTTATTTGACGTATATCAATTAAGACTGGATGTCACGTATTTACCATACAACAAACCAGAGATGTAGACCTCCTGTAAAGCTACTTAAAATGTACTGTATCTTTATGAATAAGACGGTAATTATATATGGTACATTTAGAACATACATACTATGGTTTAGTTAGAATATTCTTACTTACCGTATTATTCATAAAGGGAAATATAGGGGTCGTGTCGTATCAAGAGGTCAAGCAGCTGGCAGGGAAACGGGAGGTGTGGAAGACGCTCCACCGACAAGAGCCTAGCTCTTAAATTTGAAGAAGAAGAAGATAATTTCAGCCCGAGTGTTCTTAGCCATGTCTCATGAAGATCTGATCTGGCCTCATGATTGAAAGTATATGGTAAAGTAATGATTATTCATAAAGATACAGTGTAGGTATTAAGTAGCTTTAATTCACGTAATATAGCCAGCACATTAGCCACGTACAGTGGCGGTCTAGGACGGCGTAACACTTACGGTATTTCTGTATTGCAAAATAGCTCTTGTTCTTTGGCAATACAGTCTAGGGCAAACGATACCATATATAAATCTGTTACGCCGTTCACACCGCCCGCCATTATACAAACGGTATATTTCTTAGTTTAGACAATATTACAGTATACCTACCCTTAAAAAAAATTAACAATATTATAATATAGAGCATCATTATATCTAATACTAGAGGCTGCCCCGCGGTTTTTCCCGCGCATATTTCTCATAAACACAAAATTCCCGTTTTTCCCGTTCCCGTGGGAATTTCGGGAAATCCCTTCTTAGTGCTCACCTACACTCACTAAGGAACCTACATGCAAAATTTCAGCCCGCTACGCCCAGTAGTTTCGGCTCTGCGTTGTCTGTCAGTCAGTCAGTCAGTAACGGAAGAGTTTTATATATATTGACTAGAGGCTGCCCCGCGGTTTTTCCCGCGCGTATTTCTCATAAACACAAAAATCCCGTTTTTTCCCGTTCCCGTGGGAATTTCGGGAAATCCCTTCTTAGTGCTCACCTACACTCCCCAAGGAACACACGTGCCAATTTTCAGCTTTCTACGCCCAGTAGTTTCGGCTCTGCGTTGTCTGTCAGTCAGTCAGTCAGTCAGTCAGTAACGGAAGAGTTTTATATATATTGATATTGACCCCACTTAGTGGAGTATTTTGCACATATCAAGTTCACAAATTAGGTTAAAAAGGGTGAGAGGCATAGCACAGCTAAGCTGCGCGACAGCGATGTTGTTCGGGCCATCGAAACCGTCGAGGGTAAACTTTACACACCTTTGCATCGCCGCCCACTAAAAAAATTAATATCATCTAAACTAAGGCAAATAATATCAAAAATGTGGCACAGTATGACACTAGATAATGTAGCCTAGTATTCTTAGGGCACTGTTGTATAGCTTTTGAATTAAAGACAAAAGAAAGCTACAACAAAAGAAAGCTACAACAAAAGAAAGCTATAATAATACTACAATTTGTGTAGTATTATTATATTATCTAGTGGAATACTGTTTCACATTTTTGATATTTACCTTAGTTTAGAAGAAATTATTTTCTTTCGCAGGTGGCGCTCCTTTAGCTGTGCTATGCCTCTCACCCTTTTTACCTTATTTGTGAACTTGACATTGGCAAAATACTTCACTAATTTATATAATAATACTAGTCGACCCGGCGACCTTCGTTCTGCCTAACCTAGTACTATATTGTGAATGTATATTACATATAAACCTTCCTCTTGAATCACTCTATATATTTAAAAAAAACTTTTTTGCATAGTTTTAAAGATATAAGCATACATAGGGACAGACGCGGGAAGCGACTTTATTTTATACTTTGTATTGATATTGATTCCTCTTAGGTTTATTTGATTTTGGTTTTAAAGCCCGCTAACAAAACACGTGATTTCGGAACCAACGTTAAAACAATATTCCAAACTGTAGCCATGGTTTAGTGAGAAGACATTTTTTTCTTTCAAGATTAGACGCTACCACAGAACAAGAGAATACAATAGAAATAGCATCATGAGCTTTTAGTACTGAAACCAGTGTGTCCAAACTCACACATATAAACCAAACGCTCACTATGAAATCCAAGCTACCATTGGTGATTAACGACAAAGCCGAAAAGATCTACATCACAAAACTTTGAAGTAGACTATAAACCTTTTTTACAAATAAACAAAGATCAAAATCAAATAACAAATAAGAAAAACTTAAGATAATGATGACATACATATGATAAAAGAATGAAATTAGGTTTTTCCAAAGACATGGTAGAAAGCTATACATCCTCTTTGCTTTAAAATCCTTACGCATTGTTCCTAGTTTTACTATTCGACGCTAGATGGAACTACAGCTTTTGTACTACCGCTACTAAACACTAGATGGCTACGTCGAAAAATGAAAAACTAAGCTAGGGATGTACATATTGCGGGAGAAAGTTTGTCGATGAGAAAAACCTATCGATATACAACTTTATTTCATACTAGCAGCCCGTCCCGGCTTCGCACGGGGTAGACAATCTAGTCACATGTTGTTTTGCACACAAAAATACAGCCCGATCAGATCGACGAAATAATCGTCGCTGAGCTGCCTAATAAAGTCGAAGACCCACTCCTGTATTTCGGCCCAACCGACTGAAGATGTCGGTTGATGCGGGCAGCTATGACTCACTCAAGCAGCTTGCCCGCCTCGTCCAACAGGACGATAGGCCGGAAATCTGACGGAGCGGCAGAATCGGCGAGCCGGCCCTCTTTACTGATGAGGACCAGCTTGCCCGTTTTCCACTGCAGAGGGAACACAACTTGTTCCATACAGGTGGAGAACAGGCTGCGGAGCCAAATCTCCAATGCCTCCGGCTTCAACGACAGGAACCAGGCCTTGGCTGGAATTCTATCCAAGGCTGGTGCCGTCTTTTTGCCGCGGAGGCGCTCGGCCGCCGCTGCCAACTCTGCCTCTGAGTGCCGCAATGGGCGGCTAGGGGAGAAGTACGCGCTGAGTAGCAGCATCTCCCCCAGCATGCAGGACACGAAACCCTCTCCCCGCGTTATACTCTCCGGCCGGAGCACGTGGTCCGCGGAGGGACGGACGGCTATGGCTGCGAGGCCTGAGCGGTCCGAGATCCATCCGTTGGGCACAAATCCTCCGAAATAGTAGGTCTCTGCCACCACCGCGACGTGAATTTGTCACTGCGCCATACTCTGCATGAACAGGTCCATGGCTGTGGCGCAGTGGTTCAAGTTCGCCTGCAGGATCCGGGTGGCCATTACTGGTCCTGAGGCAGAACGACATCCATGGCCACCGCGAATTGGCTATCGGCGGTGGCAGGCCTAGGGGGAGCACCGGGCAACTTCCCCTTTCCTTTTCCCTTCCCCTTTCCTTTGGCCCCTTGGCTGGTCTCGCAGCTGCCCAGACTGTGTGAGGCAAGCTGGCCGCTCGCCTGGCGGAGCGGGCAGCTCACCTCAGCCTCGCAGTTTCGGGCAATGTGCCCTGGTCGACCGCAGCGGTAGCAGAGACCACTGCGGTCGTTCTGCGAGGTGCAGTCTGCCCGGAGGTGCCCCGTCTCCGGACACCGGAAGCAGCGCCTCGTACGCCGCGGGAGGAGCCTAGCCCGGACAATGCTCCATCCGAGCTTGAGTTTTCCGGCGAGTGCGATCTTCCGCACTACATCTGTCGGGCAGCGTACCCACACTGCGCCGAGGCCCCTCTCGTTGACGATGCGCCCCACCTGGACGTCCGCCACCCTGCAACCACCGCTTGCCGCGACTGCGGCTGCGGTTTCAGCAGGGGTGACGGAATCGTCCAGATCCATGAGGCGCATCTCTGCTCTGCTCATGGGTCTGGAGACCCTCACCGTGTATTCCGGCAACACCTCCCTTAGTTTCTGGGCTAAGGCGTCTGCCTTGGCCCTGGCTTCTTCTGGAGGCTCGGAGATCTCCAGCAGGCGGGCACCGGTTGCAGCCGCACGGAAGCGGATGCTGTCGATGCCCAGACCTGCCAGGTCGAGCCTCCCTTTTGAAGCGGAGATCACCTGTGCATAGGTGAGACCTCCCTGCACAGCCTCCGGGCCAAGGCTGACCACCACCGCCGCAGTGCGGGCAGTGCGCAGCTTCTTGGCTGCTGCCTTGGACTTTTCCAAGGCCGTCTGCTTCGACCCTGGAGTAGGGGCAGTCGGGACTGGAGCAGCCCGCTCCTTGTCCCTGTTCCTCTTCCTCTTCTTTTTCCTCTTTTTGCCCCTTCCGGCCCCCGTCACCAGGGTCCAGCCATCATCATTGGCCGGACCAGTGGGAGGAGGGACGTGGGGGGCAGAAGAAGTGCCCGCCTCTGGTTGCCAGGCGGGCGCTCGGGTCTTCGGGGCTGGAGCCCGGTCTGGACGGCTCTGGGCGCCGGGGCTGCTCGTGGGGCCGGTGGGGCCGCACGAGGGGCTGCGGCCGCTTTGGCCTTCGGGGTAGCTAGAAGGGCCGGGGCCGCTCGAGGCACTGGAGCCGAGGGGGCTCTGTCCGCCGCCAAGGACGGCCGAGGTCGCTGGGCCGGGAGGAGGTGCTCATCCAGGGCCTCCAGTCGCGCGTTCAACATGGTCCCAAACCGGACCATCATGTCGTGTTTGACCTCCTCCAAGTTGAGGGCGGAGGAACTCCAGACCGAGCAATCGTCCGGAGCTCCTCCATCTCCCTTCGGAGGAGGGCCAATTCTCCATGGAGGCTCCTCGCCTCCTCCCGGGCTGCCTTCGCCTCTCCCTTGAGTCGAGCGTTCTCTGCCGCGAGCAGCCTGCTCTCCTCAGAGAAGGTTCTGTTCCTCATCTCCTCGGTATTCAGAGAGATGGAAGCCGAGGCGGCTACCCCCCCCCCCTTCCTCTCCATCCTGCTGCGATGCCCGGCGCGCTTTTCAGACTGCATCGCAAAAACAACGGCCACGGCGCTATGGCAGTTTTGTTTACTGTTTGATTTTTTTAATTCGTAATATCTTTTTAATGGAAAGTCCAATTTAAATAATTTAAAAACTATTTTATAGGTAGTTAAATGATCTTGACCATAAAATAATTTATTTGTATAAGGATTAATATAAACACATAAATAGCATGGTTTGAATTTGGATAGCATTTTCATTAATGTTTAAAATGAAAAAAGTTGTTGTAGTGACATAACTACAATAGTTGGACATATGCTACCGCGGAGTTTTTTGTAGACATTATGATTTTCTTCAATATTGTTGTACATTATTTTGTTCTATCGCTAATAGTTTCGGCAGCGCATTCGACGAAAGACATTTTAAGACTCATTTTTCCACACCTTCGGTTACATTGTTCAAATTTTACCAAGGATCCCTAATTTTTTTCAAAATGAAATGTAGCCTATGTCAAATTGGAAGAATGTAGCATTCTATTGGTGAAAGAATTTCTTAAATCGGCCCAGTACTCTCTGAGCCTATTAATTACAAACATACAAACATACAAAAATAGGTACAAATCTTTCCTCTTTATAATATTAGTGTAGATGGCTACAGTTAACAATTACTTTTTTTTACGAAAATCTATGTGTATTCTACGCAAACGGCCTTCTTGGTGATTGGCGATGTATTGGTATTATCATATGAAAAAACCAGTCACTCATTTAAGTCAAAGTTTATTTTAGTGAACAGTTTAATTTTTATTTATTTCCAATGTCGTTTTGTATTCAACAGTTATGCTTCGCATAAATAGAGATTCAGAAATAAAAATGTGTTTAGTTATAAAATTATATATACCTACAGTACTGCAAAAGTTATAATGCGCATAGAAATCTTCATCACTGTTCGACAACGGTCGTATTCCCAAGCGACAGAAGACGATATGTATTTAAGGAGGTGAAGTGCATTTTCTGCATGCGTAATTTAGTAGCATTATGTTTTTTGATTCGGGTGTTTCCGTGAAATCGACAATTAGCGAATCTGCATGCGCATTATTAATTTTGGAGTAAGTACTGTACTTTAAATGAAGCTTTATTTTAACCAAAGTAAACAATTTAGGTAAATGGGTAGATAGACCAATAAAACAGATGGGTTTTATATTATTTTATCTTATTTAATATCGAAGTACTTACTTGCTTATTTATTACTTGCCTTAAACTCTTAACTTATCTTGTTTTTTTTAATAATATTTAGCATTTTTTCTTCTCTAGATATTATTTATTGAAACTCCTCTTAGCTTAAGAAGCTTTCATGATGGCTCCATCTTCAAGTTCATGCTTAATATTAGTATTAGGTTCTGAGCTTGGCCCAAGGTGATCCAGTAACACAGGTCGTAAATAAATGAAAAGCACACTATTAAGAGTGACGACTTGTCTTTGTACAATACTAGTCGACCTGGCGAACTTCGTACCGCCTAACCTATTATTGGAACGTGCATGTTTTATACTTATAAACCTTCCTCTTGAATCACTCTATCTCTCTGTGTGTGTTTCGGGCACCATAGATACAGGTTCTTCCTAGTTAGGGGCTCTGAGTGTGATGTGTTATTATTATTATTAAAAAAATCCGCATTAAAATCCGTTGTAGTTTTAAAGATTTAAACATACCTAAGTACAGATGCGGAAAGCGACTTTATTTTTTACTGTGTATTAATATTGATATTGATAAACATTATTGTAATATGATGATGATGCTAATATAATTTCATTCATACGCAAGAGTCTAACTTGAAAGATTCATATAATTTCATTCGTATCCAAGAATTTAACTTTAAAGTAAATCACATTTTAAACCGAAAAAAAAGGTAGAGGTTCTCAAGTCGAAGCGTATACCTAGGTATATATTTTTTTACACTGAAATTTATTATTATCGATAGATTTTTATTATATAAAATTATCGATAGATTTTCATAATGTTGAGCAATCTCTAACTGATTTGCATTAAACTGTTGTCAAAATGTTCTAGAAAAAGTCATGAGTCTAATACCATAGATAAAGAAGAACGCTAAGAAGGTACAGTCACAGTCACAGGACTCACAGGCTTCAATGAAAATTCAATTTTACTGCTCCGGAATTAGGGTGTTTTCATTTTCTCACTTATGGTTTTGTTTTCTTGTTTATGTATAATTTCAAATTAAATTAAAAATACAGTGAAATATTACTTACCGATGTAATGATACGGCATAATTAGTATTTTTAAGTCCCCAACTTTAATTTTGCATTCCAACACAGCACAATATGGCATTTTAGTGGGTTTTTTTTTCATATTTTTCCGGGTGGTTTGTTTACAAGGAGCTTAAGGCAACTGAGCTTATCAAATCTGTCAAAAACTACACATAAGCACTGCAGAGCTAATGATAGGCACGCGGGCTCCGCCTACTCGCGATTTCTATTTAGAGAGAGAGCATCTTCCTTGTTCTGTGGACGCTACTAAAATGCTACATAAAAAGTTTTCACAAGTTAGCGCTAGATGGCGCTTTTAGTTTCATATCGCGATATAGTTGTCTTGCGGATGGGGTTTATTATACAGAGATTAGCTTTAATATTTTGTATTTCCTTAATAGGTTACCTGAAATAATTTTAACCTTAATATTTTTGAAAGGATTTATCATTGTTTATCTAGATCCTCAAAGGTTAAATAAACTAGGGATGGATGCTAGATATTGAAAACATCGATGTTCGATGATCATCAAACCCAAAACATCGATAATAAGCAACATCGATGTTTTTTTTACAGACGTCGATAAAGGTTAGGAAACGAGTTTTTTTTTTCATGTTTCGTTGCGTTTAGAAATTGAAAAAATAATTGAAAATGAAAAAATAAGATTCTGTTTAGTAAAAATAAACTTTGTTACCTCGATGTTACGATACAAAACCGATGTTTCGATGTTTGATATAACAACATCGATTTTACGATGTTTGATCTAACGCAACATCGATGTTTTGCCCCTAACATCGATGATCATCGAACATCCCTATCCGGGGCCCGGAAACGTTATTTTATATTCCGTTTTTAAACGTTTTCAATCGTTCTGTGTACAATGTTGCGTTCGAACGAAAACGAAATAACGTAATCAGAAACTGTTTTTTTCCGCAAGCTAACCGCCTGCACGGGCGATGGGCGGTACTACGCAAGTAAGCGTTGAATGAAAGACTGTTTTCTTTACCAATATTATAAAGAGGAAAGATTTTTTGTTTGTTGGTTTGTTTGTTTGTAACGAATAGGCTCCGGAAATACTGAACCGATTTGAAAAATAATTTCACTGGTAGGAAGCTACACTATCCCCGAGTGACATAGGCTATATTAGATTTTCAAAAAAATTAGGGATCCTTACTTAAACTCGAATAATGTCACCCAAGGTGCAATATTTTTTCCGTTGTTTACACAAAAGGTGGTTTGTTGTTGTTGTTTGTTTTTTTATTCGCCCATTTGGGCAGTCAAAAGAACATAGTCTATAGAGCCAAGTCTTTAGAAGTATCTTATATTCTATGGCGTAACGAAGTAAGCCGGGATAGCTCGTCGCCGCTAAAGTTGTAATGAATAATTTAAAAGATTGCATAATTGACGACAATTTGGTAATAAAAAATAAAACAATAACTATATGATATATCAAATTAATTTAATACTTGTGATTTTACTATGTTAATTTGCATAAGAAATAATCTAATAATATTTTAAGTAACAATCGAATAAAACAAATTATTCGATTGTTACTTAAAATAGTATTACAAGCGTGTCGTAATCAATACATAGTATAAAACAAAGTCGCTTCCCGCGTCTGTCCCTATGTATGCTTAAATCTTTAAAACTATGCATCGGATTTTGATGCGGGGTTTTTTAATAGATAGAGCGATTCAAGAGGAAGGTTTATAAGTATAATACATGAGCAACAAGCATACATAGGGACAGACGCGGGAAGCGACTTTGTTTTATACTATGTATTGATATTGATGATACTCTACGTCCAAAAAACAACAAACACAATTCAACAAAATATTTTGTTTGTGTTTGTGTTTGATGTAAACACAATTTAATGCAATTGTTCTAGATTCTAGAGCAATCTATCGCGATGGTCGTTAAATGCAAAAAGATCTTATACATTAGACATTTTCTCGCAAACTACTTTATTATAAGGAGGCTGAATTGGTCACAGCCTTTGCCTTTGCTAAAATGAAGCGTTACCAATGAAGGTTCTAGGGTTGTTCTTTTCAACTTGGCTTGAATACTTGATTCAGTTAGTAGGTATAGCATATTCATATAAAAATTGTAATGGGCCTTTAAACTGGGTGTTTCTGACAAGGCGGTAATAAATCAAAGGAGGGATTCTGCTCACCATAACTTACAACTTTCCCAAAGCAACATTAGTCGGAATCTCAAAAAAAAAATAGCTGTTCCTTACATTGGTTCGATCAGCTGACGGGGTTAATCTACGGGACAGCTGATTTTTGTTTTGAGTTTCGACTTTCGACCCATGTTGCTTTGGTAAAGCTGTAAGGTATGGTGAGCTGAACCCCTCCTTTGATTTATTACCGCCTTGTCAGAAACACCTTGTATTTGCAATGCAAAAAACTTTGTTTTTTTTTAGTAATATAGCTGTAGCTACTTCTATCTGCTTATTTTATATTTTGTTTAAAAATAAAATTTGACAATAGCTTCCTTTTCGTATGAAAAGTATGTATAAATCGTTTTTATATTGGGGTGCGGTACAGGATAAAATTTAAGGTACAGTAAGTACCAACCTAAACATAAAAATGGTAGGGACCTCAAAAACTTACCTTTTAAAAAAAAAAACTTATTCTACACTTTTTTTAACCAGCCAGTAGCCATCACAAAGTGCTCTAACTACCAGTATTATCCTTTATGATAAAGAAGATAAATAAAAAAGTCTAGCTTTAACACAACTAATAATACAAAGAAGTCCATTTATCATTTTGCTCGCTAGCCGTGAATAAGTTACGCTCTACATTATTTATTATTATTTAAAAAAAAGAGTGCTCCATCTTCAATGTTGAATTGATCTTTTTTTTTCAACCGACTCGAAAATAAAAAGGGGGTTCTTAATTCGTTTTAACATCAAAATTCGCTACCTAGGTTTACATACCTATTTATATCTGTTATCAACAACCGCGATACTAGCTAGCGCCAACATTTAAAAAAATCTGGCTGAAATCGAGGCATAGGCTTTCAGAAAAATATATAGGTATAAAAAATATACAAGTAAAGTACGGTTTTTTGATAAAAGTGGCCACCTTTAGCAACAAACAGTATATTCCTTATATTTTGAACTTGAAAGCTACACAACAGCGCCTTAAAAATCAAAGCAAGATTGTCTAAGGCATCATTATCTAATATTTTTTTATTTTGGCCATGGTTTAAAACATTATATATTTATTTCGAGATTGGCGCTAGTATCGCTTTTAGCGCATTACTTAGTGATTTTTTTAGTGAGTGAGCGCTAGATGGCGCTTTAAGTTTTACATCGTGACGTAGTTGTCTTGCGGATTGAGGTATAAATTAACAGATATTCGAAGATTCGTTACTTTGATCTTAAATTCGACGAAACTAAGATTTCTCTTGAAAAGGAACTACGTGACGATTTGATCACTAGATCCTCATATAGAAGAGGCATAGCCACTGCGCATGCATTGCATAAAGTAGCGCCACCCGCGAAATAAATAATATATATAACTAGCTATTCCCTATTTTTGAAATGGTTATATTTATTGACGAAATAATGTATGAGGTTTTTTGATTCCACTAGTGTTTCTCAATTATAAAAAACTTTGTTCCGCAAAAACGTTATAATAAAATTCCAGATCTTTACCTCTTATAGACTTTAACCTTCAAAACTCATATAGCGTCTTAAAACGTTAAACTTTTTGACTAAAAATTTAATACAGTTTTCATTAATCGATCGGATATGGTAGCAATAAGAATATTTCTATTTTTAAACAAAAGCCCAGTATATACTTTAATCATGAATTTTATCACAAAAACAACTCGACTTGTGTCATATCGACATCTTGAATGTCAGCGCAGCGTCTCGCAGTCGTGACGGACTGTAAATGCAACAAACATTTGTTTTGCATAATAACACTTTGTCTTGGTTTTAAAACGATCAACATTTTAAATAATATAATATCTAAGTACCTTTGTGACGAAGTCGTTTTAATAGCTTCTTAAAATAACGGTTTTGGTAATTGATCATTAATTTGGCTTAAAAAAAAAAAAGGGCTTATACGGTGCGAAACTAGCGCCAATTCAGATAAATAATGAATATATTTTAAACCATGGCCGAAATCAAAAGTTTATGCGTCTTTGACTCTCTTAATAATCTTGCTTAGAATTTTTAAGCCCCTGTTGTGAAGCTTGGAGATAATTTTTACAAATATCGTATGTGTATTTGAAATATGATCAGTATTTTTTGCCTTCCACTTTATCAAAATTATACGAAATTATGTTATATATGAAATTGTTAACTATATTTTGATTTTAGGTTATCCGGGCCTATTCTTTAACTACCTCTAGTAAATCTTACACTTCACTGATTGTTATTTTTTATTCCAATTAATTAAGATTCAGCATGAACTATACTGCATTTGTTTTTTTGCTTGATTTCATGCGGACAATAGATAATTTGTGCTTGTTAATTAGGGTTGTCACAATAATTTTCAGAAAAAAATAATAAATAGTAAAATACGAAATGTAAATTACTAGTTTGTTTTCAACTTTAAGTGCTTATGACAATACAGAGCTTTTTTACAAAATTATCAAAATTTGTCAGAAGGTGTAATGTGTTTGTCTAACACAATAAAAAAATATATAAGTACATCTTACGGTAAATGTGAATAATGCGGTAAATATGCATAATTATCATTTATTATTTTTAAAAACTTAGTTTTTTTTTTTTTTAGTTAGAACCTTGTTTTTTGTTAATAATTATAACGGGGGGGGATGCCTTACGCATTTCTTATCGCCCGGGGGAACAACTGGGGTAAGTGGGGCTCGCACCCGCTAAAACCCCCAGTGGCCGTCTCGGTGTTTTGGAGTAGGACCCCGGGAATCAGTGATGATCAGCGTCCGGTGTCCTTCCACATAATACAAAATTACAACCATGAAATTAGAAATTTTTAAAGGAGACCAAAAACCCCACTTTTTTAGAAGGACACTTTGTTTTTCCTTAAACCTGTAAGCAAAATAATCATAACCTGCTTCCTACAGCGACAACCCTAGCTTTGAACAATAGATAGGAATACTACTATGGGAAAATAACGGTAGAATGTAAATCGTAATATTTTCTCTCATTGTCTTAAACTATTTAATACCGGAGCCTGTACTCACACGTTCAGTATGAGCATTGTTAAACGATTAGTAGACTGGAAAATATTACCTGAAACAAGAAAATTATTTAGTTAATACAGGCAGTTTTTTTTTTTGAAGCTTTTTCGTAGAGCTGCGTTATTGGAGAGAATTGTTAAGTACAGTTTTTTTTTTGTAAATATGTATTTCATTTTTATCCAACATGATTTTGAGTTTTAACATGATTAAAAATTAAATAAAATCAATTTAGTTAGTATGTACAAATGGCAATATGTTCATAGATATGATAGTATAAAACAAAGTCGCTTCTACTGTAAGCATACAGTGTCAACAAAATTTCAAACTTTTTAAAATATAGTATACTTTACCCCAAGTAACGATTGTGGGAAGTAAGCATTAATTAATTTCAAAAGTATTTTGCATTTAATCGTTTTTTTTTTTTAATAAATTTCATAGACCTCTCAATACACTAAGATATTAATGTTCAACACACAAGCCAAAAAGTCTGACACAAGGCTAGACTTCATTAACAAAACTAAAAAAAAAAAACAAAGAATCATAAACTTAGAGCAAAAAATTCAAGAACTAAATAAGGTATCAATTTCAATCAATATTCGGACGTGTAACATGGAATTATTAATTGGTCATGCCTCGACCTATGTCTGATCTTAGTCAATTAACTTCAGGTACCTTAAGTGAAGGTTATTTAAGGTTAAACTGATGCATCTTCGTAAATTAATTTACTGGAAGCAAAATAAATCGGCAGACAAACTTTTAAGATTTGTACGAAGAAACAACTTTGGAAAATGTTTAACGTTCGCCATCTCCGATATACTAGCGCCAATATCGAACATAAAAACTTTTTAACCATGGCCGAAATAGAAAAATTAGCGTCAATGATGACTTTTTGTTTTTTTGTTGACTTTGACTGCTCCGTGGCTCAGTTGGCAGTGATGTGGACTGAGTAAGCGTGTGCACCCGGGTTCGATTCCCGGGCGGGGCGAATATTGATATGATGAATATCGATGTTTGTTTCCGGTCTGGTTGTGATGTTCATTTCTGTGTATGTTTCAGGCACCCTAGATACAGGTTCTTCCTAGTTAGGGGCTCTGAGTGTGATGTGTTATTATTATGTGTTATTATAATGATGCTCTAGATAATTTTGCTTTGAATTTTTATGGCACTGTTATGTAGCTGTCAGGTTAAAGATCTTATAAAAATATACTGTCAGCTGCTAAAAATTATTGTCCTTATAGGCAACAGTTATTCCTTAGATTTTTTACCTGAAAGCAACACAACAGTGAAAACTAAAATAAACAACTTGGTTCGATCATTCTTTAACAAAAACTAAAAGTCGCAGAGGCTGCCCCGCGGTTTTTCCCGCGCAGATTTCTCATTAACACAAAAGTCCCGTTTTTTTCCGTTCCCGTGGGAATTTCGGGAAATCCCTTCTTAGTGCTCACCTACACTCCCCAAGGAACCCACGTGCCAATTTTCAGCTTTCTACGCCCAGTAGTTTCGGCTCTCCGTTGTCTGTCAGTCAGTCAGTCAGTCAGTCAGTAACGGAAGAGATTTATATATATTGATATCCAAACAAACAACAATAACATAACAATCACAGATCTTATAATAGTGATAAAACAAAATAGCTACTAGTTAGGAGAACCAATTAGATTTTATTCCAAGGCTATGCAAATCGACGTATAGTCAGGTAAATTTGTTGCCCCTTTACGGTTTGTGTGACGTCACAGAACGTGACTTTGTTTCTTGACCACAGTCACTGTACTGAATTAGTTTGCTGTGGCTGTGGTACAGTTCGGATTGGAGGTCGTCGTCAACTTATACTGCATTGCATGGATCACTTTTCAGAGTGAGGGCTTCTCATAAGTCTATGCTGGTTGGTGAAGTTAAAGAGTCTATGAACAACGTTATTGTTGATACTTAAATGTGTATTAGTCGTTAATCTGTGTTCACTCTATTTTTACTTTTAAATAAGCTTTATAGTGCCAAGTATGTAAGTATGTACCAAGTATTTAAGTATCTACCTACGTATATGTACTTGTTAAAATTTACGCCCCGCCAAGAAAAAAAATACCAATCTTATATCATGCATGGCATGTTGCACTTTTCTATACTTTCGAAATAATCTTTGAACAATAATGGGTGTGTCGACTCCATTGTCCTATAATTGTTTGCACGTGGACTATCAGGGCCGGTTCTAGGGGTTTATGAGTTACGTTATTATTATTATTATTTCAAGTTTGCTCAGAAAATAATGATAGGTACAGTTGCGGTCTTAGCCGGTAACACCCCGGTTTTTCTGTATTGCAAAATAGCTTTTTGTTCTTGGGTAATACAGTCTATGGCGCACGAGACCATAGCCAAATCTGTTACGCCGTCGTAGACCGCTACTACCTTATTACCTTGCTAATATCGGAACATGAAATTATAGTTTCGACAATTTTCCTCGCAATTATCCCATATTTTTTTACCGTTGAACCATTCCTACCCCTGGACTACGACAAACATTTATTAAGAGCCAGTTTACAGCGATGCTAGCGCCATTCGTGAAGAAAATTAATATCTTCTAAACTAAGACAAATATCAAAAATGTGGCACAGTATGACACTAGATAATGTAGCCTAGTATTTTAGGGCACTTTTGTAAAGATTTTAGGTTGAAGACCAAAGAAAGCTACAAAGTGTTGCTAAAAGTGGCCACTTTTGACAACAATCTGTGTTTTTTTTCGTTCTTTTTACGTAGGACTATTTTGCTGTGCTCAAAAAATACTAAGCAAGATTATCTAGTGTCATACTGTGCCACATTTATGATATATTTGCCTTAGCTTAGAAGATATTATTTTTTTTCCAGAATGACGCTAGCATCGCGGTAAACTGGCTCTTAATTAGCTAAATCAACCCAGCCATTCTCGACTTTTAGCAAGACAAGCGAACAGCAATAGATTTTTAAACAAACAGACTAGTCGACTCGGCAAACTTCGTACCGCCTTACCTATTATGTACAGTTTCGCATGAATGATACCTAGACCTTCCTTTTGAATTGCTCTATCTATTAAAAAAAAACCGCATTAAAATCCGTTATAATTTTAAAGATTTAAGCATACATAGGGACAGACCCGGGAAATGACTTTGTTTTATACTTATGTAATGTAATGTTGATTGATAGATCAATTGTCACTTCAGTTATCTTGAGTCCAATGCGTTAGGTAGGTTCTACATTTTAGAAATTATCAAAGTTTTAGGGTGTGCAAGAAGGCTTTTTTTACTTTAGAGCCAGTTTACCGCTATGCTATCGCAATTCCCTTAAAAAAAATTACATACATAATATCACGCCTTTTATTCCCCGGAGGGTTAGGCAGAGGCACCGGCTTGAGAGCCGGACCCACGTTTAGCCGAGTAAAAAAAAAATATATCTTCTAAATTTGAAACTAAGGAAAATATCAAAAATGGGGCCCAGTATGACACTTAATAATCTTACTTAGTATCTTTTGAGCACAGTTAAGTAGTCCTACTTAAAAGAACAAAATTATACCCAGATTGTTGCTAAAAGTGGCCACTTTTAGCAACACTTTGTAGCTTTCTTTGGTATTTTATTGAAAAGCTATGCAACAATACTCTAAAAATATCTACATTATCTAGTGTCATACTGTGCCACTTTTTTTTATATTTGCCTTAGTTTAGAAGATATAATTTTTATTCGTAAATGGCGCTAGCATCATTGTAAACTGGCTCTTAAACCGGTCTTCTAAATACAAACAGATCAAAAAAAAATATATATAAGTGAATTTTCTGACGAAATATAAAATTACTTAAAATTATGATAAGAGTTATAATATACAAGTTTAAAGAAAGCTTCAAGGCAAAATTAGACGAAAAAAGTACCTCTGCTCTTCGTGAATAAAAGTTATTTCATAATTATTTCAACGTATGTTTATTTTTATAAACGCTATGACAACACTAAATACACCACTTTTCTATACAGGTAGGTATACCTTAACTTGTTGAAATTATGTTTTTTTTATAAAAATTACGACACCCAATGCATGACCCATCCCAATTGTAGTCACGAATGTATTTAAAGTATACCTATTTCTTTGTTTTTTCATTACTACAGGCTGTGACCCCAACAAAATAAAATAGGGGTTGTATGATACCAAAACAAACCAATAGAGGGTGCTGATTAATAAAATATTAGTTCCAATCTAGCTTACTAGATGGCGTTAGTAGTATATTTTGGAATATTAAAATACTAATAAGTTTTTAGACCCTTACCACAAAAAAGTTAGACAGGTCGCTTACTATTACCAATTACTGATTTAATTAAACCTTGTATAATGATTTAGACTAGTTTAAACTCTTTTTGTGGAAGAACCATTAGTGCTCAAAAACGCAAGTCCTCTTTTTTTTCTTCAAAATGTTATAAAATCTTCGACAAGACATTAAAGAATCAGATTATAAATTTTTATTTATAGTCAATCTAATTTTAATATAATAGCACTATTAAGGTTATTATTGTGATTTAAATTTGTAGCGTGGGAATTCGTTATGCTTTATTGGATGAGAAAAAAATTAGATTGTGTTAAATATGTCATGAAAGTCCAAGTAGTATAATTTTTCCACTTACTAATTATTTTTATGTACATTTCTTTTAACTCTGACTGTACTTTATCTTTACTGAAAAAAATGGATCCGTTCGGACTAACAAAATTATAAGGGATCGGTCCGGAATAACTCGAAATTTTGTCGTACATTTTAATGTAATAATGTAAGTAACACTTAAAATGGTTAAAAGTCTAGTTAATGTTATGTTAACTGAGATTATAACCGAGTTACAATGCCTTCCGCGTAGTGATATTATCTTTAGTTTAATAAAGAATTCTTAATATATTTTATTATTGTTTTATAAATAACAATTCACAAGAAAAAGCTGTATTATAGCGACTTGATATTCATTTTACAGCCTATTTAAGATGGTTTAAATTGATACTTAGATAAGATCGTTTTGTTTTTTTAGTTCTTCATAGAGTCTTAAACGTACCTAATCTTGTCGAACAACGAGACAGAATTTGTATAATCATAAAGTTTTCTTTTAAAAAATTTTCTTATAAGTACTTATCGATTTTCAACAGACTTATCTACTCGATCATAAAAGTTAATCTCAATAATTTCCAAAAACAAGATCGATTCGTCGACCAAAGCAAGTAATTGTAAGGTAACGTTATATTCAAATTGTTATTTATGATCTCAAATGACTACTGTGTGGTGCTACTGTAATACCAAAGACGGGTAATTTAGTAGGTAGGTACTAGGTAGCATCTTCGAATTATGATTTTCACATTTTAGAGAAAACATACGACGACGACCACGAACAAACAGGTCAGTTAGAATGCTGCTATAGTACTAATTGGTAGCTAACAGCTGCATAACGATTAACATTTGCAAAACTTATTATGTGCAAATTGTGTAAAACTAAACATTCTTGTATTAAAGATTTACCAGTATGTTATCGTTTTTTTTTAAGTTTACCTAGGTAGTTAAAGTTCTTGATTATAAGTTTTGGTATTAAAATTTGATATCTGGAAATGTTTTTTAAGAATGGCAAATTTATAAAAAAATACTTATTGGTTCAGAAGGTATGTTAGTAAAGCATTAAGCTAAAAATAATAGTGTTCAAAAACTAATTTCGACAGTTCATACCGATACCTAGCTTTACAAAATACTGAAAGTATAAGTTTGTACCTACTGTCATGTGTTAAAGTATTTCCATAAAAGTTCCTAGCAATTTGCTTTAAAAAGGTTTATAGAATAAACTGCAAGAATGCAAGCAACAAAATCTTTGTTCGCTTACCGAACGAACGAAGAAATGGTTCGTTCGCTGGACCTTATAAAAACTTCCTAAATAATAACTTTCAAAACTCGTTCAGAATCTAAGCCTTCTTATAATTTTACGTTGATTAATTAAAAGATTACTCCGAAGAATCAACCTCTTAACTTGCTATTAAATTATAAAACAGAACATTCTAAAACTGGTTCTGAGATTTTAAGGAACTAGTAAAATAAGGCAAGTCAAAGTATACGATAAAACTTTTTTCTTGTTGTTACTTATTATGGTTTAAAATGGGTTACGAAATAACGTTTCGAGTCTAAAGTAGATCGTTATTGTTTTGAAGTTATTTGATACCGGTTAACTAGATGTTAGTAAAGTGTTGCCGGTTTTGATAAGCTCTAAGTTTTGAAAATAATTTGTAAGTATTTGAAAATAGCTTAAAATTATTATGGTTATTGTTTTTTGTTATACCTGTACCTGTATTTACACTAATTCCTATTAGAAAATTTTCGTAGTATTGGTATTGTGTTGTACTTTTTATTTCCGAGCGTTTTTTTATATTAAGATAAAGATCTTAGCAACAATTTGTTCCTAAAATTATAACCACAGTTCATTAGTAGTACCTCAAATCCTTTCAATAAAAAATAATAAAGGTACTAAGTCAGGTTTAAACCTTTTTAAATCCCAAATAGATTACTTAACAACATAGTTTTAAATAAATAACCGACAGTTATCAACAAAGTTCTACTTCACTTTTTTAGTGCTTGAGGCAAAAACACGATTTCGATATTTACCCAGATAACAAAATAACCGACGTTGATTCAAATTTAGAAACACCAGTAGCCGAAGGCTTTAGTTATCTTTAAACTAATCTCTTTTTTTATTTTGATTAATTCTCGGTATATTTTTGTTATGAAATCGATTTTATTTTATAAAAGAATTGTTTTTTTTTTCTATTTTGAGCTTTAAATTTAACTTTTATTGTAAGTAGGTACAATGTGTCTCAACTTAATGCTCCCATATTTACATTTATTAACAACGCTCTTCTAAATAAAAGATCTATCTATTCCAAATAAAGAATAAATAGTTTCTTCATAACTTTTTATAACTAATATTATAATTCGACCTTTACTCTTTCAAGTTAGGTTTTCTGAGCTTTTGCGCAAATAGAATGACTATATTTCAATGCCACACAGTACACATAGATTTCGTGTTTGTTTACAATCAAAGTAAAGTTTTCCATCAATAAATGAAATCTAGGGTCTAGACCTGAGTGTATTGAGGTCATATCGCAACTAAGTTCAAAGGGCACGATGGTGGATTCCTTGACATTTTCGCGTATGGATTCTCTGTTTCTTTGTAATGGCTACTAAATGTCTACTGCTAGAGCTACTCAATACCTTGACAAGTTCCATGGTGCAATGGTTTGCCGTGTGGTGGCTGCATAGAATACTCTCCTCCCATACCAGCACACCCGAAGGATGAGCAGAGTGTCCTTAGTTAAAAATCTTAAAGAGCTTTACTGCGATCGCCAAGCTGCCTGCCAAGCGTGGCGGTGTGGTAAAAACCCCCCACAATATTGGTCCATAGTATGGGGAGGTCTGTGTCCAGAAAGTATATTATGTCAGTACTCAGAAGTCACTAAGTCAGAAGACTATATATGTGTGCTATAGTACCTAGTAGATTCTAGTTTTGTTTTATTCTAGTTTTTTTTTTTACTTGAAAGAGTAGTAATATATTGTTTAAGAATTTAATGAGTAGGATAATTGGCTGCCTAAATTTTACCTTTTTTCTTTGAAGGAGATTTACTATTTAGTAAAATAATTATTAATTCTAATATAATGGTTTTGTACTGACCGGAATAAATTTTAATATTGTTATACTTAACATACTTTAAGAATAAGAGGGTTACTTTAACCCCTAGTGAAAAAGTCAAGTGTTACATTAAATCAGTCATCTCAATTAAAATAACAAAAGTAGAGCATACACCTCAAACCACTAGTCTTGCTTGAGTCTTGTTAAAAACTTTATGTAGCGTGAAATTATTCAAAATACAGGCAAATGATACATTTTTGTAATGCATGTTTAAGTTGTTGATAATGTGTTAAATTGTTTGTTTTTTATGCGTTGTTGATTTTGTTGTTGTGCGGTTTTGTGAAAAAAAAGGGTTCTTTATTTCGTTTGATATTAAATTTTAATTAAAAACAGGTGTAACGGTCATGTAAGCGGTTTTAGCGAATATTATTATATACTGTACAGCTTTTATGACAAGTAATTAGTCGTTAAGAAAATTACAAAGTATACTATTTTATTTTTGATCGGTAATAAAGTACCAAATTTTTTAGCCTTTTTGAGAAAGTATTTTTAGTTTTATATCCATTTGTTATTGATACGAAATTATTTCATTCCTTGATTTGGTATTGATTAAATCAAAAGACTAATTTAGCAGACAGAGTATACTCTGTATACTGTGAACATAACCTATTAGTAATTAAAATTATCTTCTTGAATTTTACACCATCATACTTGCCAAATTTTGGAGGTCTCTGCTGATGGAGTTTACTGCTTAGTATCCCGTTGGTTGGACTTGTACCATGTATCAATACTAACGCATCCTGTGCTATGAAAGCCTGTGTACTGGCGTTTAGGATGGCCGCAGCCTTCGCTGAAATTCATCCTCTCTGCGATTCACAACTTTTTATTTACCTTTGAATTGGTTTACAATATTTTTCCGGTCCTAATAGAAATTATATTTGTCTTTTAATGAGCCTTTAAATATCGCAAATAAGTTTTTTTTTTTTGAGATTCTGTGCCTCACACTCAGGAAAAATATAATATTCTAACACTTCCCTTTTAAACAAAAAGTACTATTCTAAATTCAAAATCAAACACAAACTGAAGCTTTTATCGTTGCCAATAAATAACAGCCTCTTCCTTGAGTGACCGTTAAAAAAAATCAAAGTCAAAGTAATAGGCTTTAGGCTTCGCTCCCGAACAAAAGTGTATTGAACATGTCCGGACTTGTTTAGAAAAGATGGCTGACCAGCGGATTTAAAATGGGTTCCGTATTTAATTAAATCTTCAGCCCGTACAAAGAATTATCTTTGTTTTGTGGTGGCAGCCTACCAGCATACCATTCGTCCCACTTATCCCATGGGTGTCGTGAAAGGTGCCTAAAGGAACAACCGAAATAAGGACACAAGTGTCCTTCCTAGTATAACATAAAGAACTATATTTTGATCGCCAACCCGATTGCAAAGTGTGGTGTTAATGGCAAAACTCCGATTGCGAACTGAGGATGAGTCTGTGGAAGTCTCTCAAAAAGTAAAATTTATTTTAAAACTTGATTTTTTTGAGAACAAATTACCGCTTCTATTTTAAAATTTTAATCATTCACTCTTAACGTTTACTTTCATTTCAAATACCTACCTAATGCAAAGATTATTCTCAAAAGAAGATATAATATTCAGTCATCAACCCACCATAACTCATATTGAAGTTGATAGCTAAAAGTTATTTTGAAAAGGATCCCTAAAAAAGGAAACAAAAAAAAAACAGGACCCAGACACCTGTTTGGTGAAACACCTGTGGAATATACTTACTACGTAGTAGAACCGTAGAACCTTAGAGACAAGAAAAAAAAACATAATATTACTCTACTGGGACTATAAAAATAAAATCGTATATCCATCCCTTTCGTTCTTATAGAATAAAATCTATCTAACCTTTTCATAGATGGGATAAATTATCGTTTTTAAAGTGTCGAATGCGATTCTAAGCGCATATGTTTCGTGTTTGTAATGCGTAGATTATTAAAGAAATGGGGTTTTTGGTTGTGATTTGACTGGTTTCACTTGAACATAAGATTTAAATAAAAAGAAGAAATGCTAAACAATCTCTTTAATATACGAAAACCACAAAAACAAGAAACTTTAGACAGCGGTAGTTGACGAAAGGCGGACTTCTTGCTATAAGAGTCTTTTTAAATGGTATTTCATGTACTTTTAAATTACCTAGTATTTCAACAAAATTATTGAACTAAGTGTTATCTTGGCTTGATTTAAAAACATTAATAATACCCTATAATTCCTAAAAATGTATTTTTTTATAGGTTTAGTATAAGTAGGCCTAATCAGATTAAATTAGTAACATAAAATCTTATCAGATTTATCAACAACAGAAAACCGGGAGTATTAAAAATTAAATTTTTAATTGTCTCGAAAAACCGAAACTGACCGAATAAGAAAAAAGATCAATAAAACTCTCACCATTTAATTACTTCCCACAGAAAATAAAATAAAAAAAAACAAAATCGATGGCTTGACTTGACCTCACCCAAAAAAGTTATGACTATTGTGTCCATTGGAGCGACTAGTGATTTCTTTAATAAAAACTGTTTTACATCGTTGGATGGTCAAAAAGCGTGACTTACTAGACCACACGAAATTATAATGATTGGGAAATTATCCTCAGGGTAAGGACTAAGGATTTTTTTTAGCAAATTAGGGTAGGCACACAATACAGCCTATATTTGGTCTATTGGTGTTACGATTATTTAGTCAACAATAACATTTTCCAGTACCTATTAAAAGCTTAAAAAATTAAGATTACAAATAACGTTTTCCAATTTCTGTCTCTGCTTTGCTTCGCTTTGACTTACACTGAACGACTTTACTCAAAACTCTACCTATTTCTAAGTCCAGATATTTTTTTGTGTAAAGTGGGTAATTATGTTTAATAAGGTGTGATGAAGTCGAATAAATAAAGGTAAGTACTTACCGTCACGCTCGTCCGATTTGACTTTGGAGATCGATGCATAATTTTTCCAAGACCAAATTGATTGCGCTTTAACTTATGTAGGTTTATAGAATAGAATAGCCTTTTGTTTCTAAACTCATTTGCTCATTTGTTTGTCTCATTTTCTTTCTTTATTTTCTTTTTTATTTAAATTGGTTTAGTGTGTCAATAGACAGAGGCCTCCTCTTTACATCTTCTTCAAGTGTTCTATGTAATCAAGGTATTTTTTTGTTTTAAGAGGGTAATTGTCATACTCCCCCGCAGTGACAAACTGTATTGGGAGAGGATTTATCGTATGACATGTAGGTTTACCGAACACAAACTTACCAATACATATTTTAAGCACAGTGTAATTTTTTTAACATGGAAAGAAATGCAATATTTACGTCTAATACAGATGAGACGACCACGTTCTGAAGCAGTCAAATAGCAGTTAAAAATCAGATCCATATATAGAGATAAAGCACTGTCAATCGTGCCCGAACTGCACTTGTGAGGATCTTCTGACGACATCGCACAAACTGTGAAGGTGGCGACGTACTAGTACTCTTATTAAATGTTAAGTCTCGATAAGAAGAAGAAGAATATAATTAAAAAATCAGGTTTGATACTCCAAGCAGTAGGAAAGGTATGTCTTGGTGCACTAGTACATTTACCTGTATAGATCTATCTATGGCTTAGGTAAGCGAGTATAAACCTTAAGAAAACTTGAGTGAAGTTGCAACATAAACTTTACTAACGTTGCATATTATTACTTAGAATTATGACTGTAATTATTTGGATTTAGTATAACTGTTATGTGTAACTAGTTCTTATTAGATTTGAAATGGGATTTAGATTATTAGTTTCTCAGTTTTGTGGTAGGTAATTTATTTTAGCTTTTTTAATTGGAAGACGAAGAGAAGAGAGAATTGTTTTTTTTTGTTCCAATCTCAATTTTTCAAATTGAAATCTCAAGACAATAGCAAAAGTATCTGGTTCTGGACAATCGACAGTTTCGATTTCATAGCTCACGACTCGATTACTATCGATTTTCGCTTTCCGCGAAGTCGATACTAAGTATCGAGTCTAAATAGCACCAATGGCAAACCATTTCAGGCCATTGCCAATGCTAGGTCGTGACTCGTGACTCGCTCCACGATTTAGAGCAAGTTCGTATTCAGTATTGTGTTTTGGCTTAGATTTTTGGATATTTGAAACAAAAAAGGTTTAAAATAGTTTTTTTAAAGGGTTTATTTCTTAGTGATTTTGAGTTTAGAATAACTTGGTTATTTGCAGTAGGGTTAATACACGTATTTTAAGATTTCTTTATTCGTTTTCCGCAAGTTATTAATTTCTGTGTTTATTTAAATTAATAAGGATCAATTAATAAAATTGAAGACATTTTTTTACAAAATAATATTTATTTCACATTCCCAGTATACTGTAGGGCTTGAAACACAATCTTGGTTATTTTAATTAATTGGACATGGGCACTTAATATTACTAGGCATTAAGTTGAAAATAATAATAGCGATATAAAATTGAGAATGCTTATTGTAAAATCACAAACATGTTAAAATGCAATTATTTACAAATCGTAAAAAATTATAAGCTAGTATCATAATCGATTTATCCTTTGTACAGAGTAAAATTTATTATAATATACAATGCATCGAAACAGAACAAATATTTATAGAACAAAAAATACTTTTTGCTTCGTAGGAATTTTTTTGACCAATAATTATTTATATTTCATCCTTACAGCAATATTTACAACTTACAATAAATTTCGTTACAAATAATTGAACAAAAACAGACTTCTTCATGTCTGCGTAGTGATTTCGAATTTCTTTTAGACTTTCAAGATTTTTTCAATAAAATTAACTAATATTTGGTGTCTAATGAAATCAAAAATTTTGAGTAGGTATCATTTTGTTTATCTCTAATACAAAACCTATGACTATCGAGATTATTTGGAACTAAAATAAAATTTGAGATCCACCTTCTTATTAAGTTATATTTATTAAAAAATCGATTATTATTTAGCTAAATGCTATTTTCGTTGGACACGAATTGATAAATGATAATAATTCATATAAAATAATAAATTAAACTAGCCATAATCTGTTTTAAAATTCATAAAACAAAATAGGAGATCAAATGGAATTCTAACTTAAATGAAACTTAACAATGCTAACTATAAAATTTATGTTTCTCTCGTGTCTTGTCTTGACATTGGTTTAATGCTTCAAGTTTCATTACGAAATTAATTTTATCTAGCACAATAATTATTTGCGTATTCAGATTTTATACCCAAAATATTGTTTTACTCAGTTCTCACAGTCACATTCCTTTAATGAATAGTCTTGAATTTAATGGCAACTAATTAAAATTTTAGGAAACGTTTTGTCGAACTTCACTCAAATTTTCGTTTGGATAAAGCAGCAGTTGCTAGGAAGCAGAAGATGTTAAATTAGCACAACCAATTCTGAAGGTAAGAGAGACTACCTTCAAACCGGTACTCGGAACCACCATTAACAATTTAAGTGCAGTTTGACACAACATCTCTTGACAAAATGTATCATCCAAAAAAAAAACTAAACAGAAAGAAAACAAAAAAATTTACAGACCAAAAAAAGGCAAAAAACGGATGGACTTAAAAATACTTAACAACAGTCCCGATCTGCTTTGCAGAGTCACCGTTAACAATACCTTAACTATTAAAGTCTTCTATCTGATCGAATTGAAGAGGGAGGACGCTAGAGACACTTTTATGATGGCCACTACCATCACCAGGTTCACGATGTAGGTCGAATTGCATCTTAAGTGGTAAGGTGGCGTGGTGTTAGTCTCCCGAGGGCACTCACCTAGCCGGCCAGGCGGGTTGGGAGGCGGCTGGCGGGCCACAAGGATGTGGCACAGCACCTCGTATAGCTCAGTCAGGAGCCTGTTCAAACGAGAGAAGTTCTCCTCCGGTGCCTCGCGCTCGCTGGGCAGGTTGAACGCTATAGCCATGATGAAACAGGACGTCTTTTTCTACGAAAGAACCTCGGGCAGTACGCCGTCGTTTTCGTATGCATAAATGCTGCTGCGCCTGGGCTTGGTCCCCGATGCTATTTTGGGTTCCTTTTCCGGTTCACAGAAAATTAAACCCAAGTTTGTTCTTTGTTTTTTTAAGGTTCGCTTTATAACTTTTCTTTTAAAGTTTCAACTTCAAATTTTATAAAAATTTGGTTCAGAAAGTTCTTCAAAATTTTTTGAAATTTGAACACTCCTACCCAATGGCACAGAAAGGTTCAATTACACAATATCCACACTGAGATTTGGTTGACGAGATCACTAGTTTGCTGTTGCAGTCCGACCTCAGAAAATCACAAAGTTCACTCACAGTTGCTGTTTTATTACTCACAAAACACAAGTCCGGTAAATTAACATTGTTCGTTCACTGTGATACTACGCGGGCGATGACACAGATCGCGCGGAGTTTAGTGCACGCTGCAGTCTCGAAATGTAAACAAGTCAAGTCCAGTTCGCAAGTTGCGAACGCTACAAGACTTCACCGCTCGAGGCGAGAGCTAGCAGTGGTGCACGTGCGGCGGTCGCGGAAGCGAGTCGTGTAATAAGGGATAATACGTAGTGCACATCATTGCCTCGACGCGAACCCTGCACGCGTGTGTGAGTGCGGTGCATCGCGTGCAGACAACTGCACACACAGAGACTATATTTTATTTTAAATAGCACAACGCACGGTAGCACGTTCCCTTCACACTCTACCACTACAATCAGCGTCACACGCTGCCACTCTTTCTCTTTCTCACCCTCTTTTGCTCGCATAACTCTGTCTTTGTTTAGCTTCATTACATCACGTAGCAACGGGGCCTGAGAGTTCAGCACCCTCTCTTTCCGTCTCCTGTTCGTAGTTCCATTGTGAGCGAGCGCGTTGTATGGTGAAGCTTTTGTGTTTGGTACCAGAAAGCGCGCCAAAACGAATGACCCAATGAGCGTTGTTCCTGGCGATGGGGTGAGGTGACGTAGTAGGGACTCTGAAGCTCGGGGTTGATAGTCGGAGCGAGTTCATTCGGCTACAGACCGGCTACCAGTGTTTAGTGGGCGCATTAACGCGTTGGCTTTACAAGTATTATTTTCGTCTGAAGGCAGTTAACGACTCTTTGTTCTCGGATAGGCGATCGCAGGTTAGTCTGTTCTAATCTAACGCGAGTTTAGGATCGAATTACGATTTTTTTTTGTGACGCGAATTATTGTTCACGACTGTGTGCGTTTTAAAAAAAAACTATTTATGCTAATTTAGAAGTTCACCGACGGTTTACGTAAAAATTTATTTAGCGCTTCGGTTATCGTGGTTATGTGTGACAAAAAGTGTTATTTGTTGTTTTTTTACTAGTAAGATAAGTCTAAAGTAAATTCTTTGATTATTTTCCTAAAAAAACTATATTCTTTTTTAGAAGAATCCTATTTAATTTTTAAATCACGTCGTGTTTATTTATTAATAACATTATATTAGCACCGTTAAACAAACACATTTAAACCCATATCGCTTACGAATTACAAAATGTAGAGCTTAAAAATTTAATAACGGTGGCTCAAAAATTTAAAGACAAATCTGCACCATTCGCAATAATCGAAACGAACTCGAATTTAAAAAAAAAAACTGAAAAAAAACGGAAAACCAGAGTCTTCTTTTTTATGTATTTCAGATGTATGAAAGTGAATGCTCCAAAAAAGGGTTTAAGTAAGTATGTAAAAAATACAAACACAATAAATCATGGCATGTTAAATCATTTTTTAATTTAAAAAATATATTCAAAATAAAAGTTTCTAACTTACAAAATTATAATACACTTAGACACACTCAATCATGCAAATTATGATATGAAAAAACATACCTACACAAATAAATTTTAAGAACATACAAAACAAAAATGTCCCTAGACTAGATGAAAACAAAAGCTTACCCCAATTTATTTCATCACTAATTCCTTTGGCACAATTTCGCGACCCGCATCACACTTGTGTTTCGAATAACATCTCAAATATTACTACCGACATCGGATCCACCCAAGTTTTCAACACACCAGTTAGGTATTAGGTATTAGTCATCCCAAATAAATTAAACCCAAGCCTAAACCTGAGGTTTTTAATATCAACTAAGAATTTAAAAAAAACTTTTACCGTTAGGTCCAGAATTGGAATCAAATTTGCAACAAATAACTGTTATGACCCTTTTTCTTGATGGATTTAATCGCTTTTGTAAATTAAAACAAAAGAATGATTACATTATGTAAAGTGATACCTTCTTTACTTTAAATTAAATACTACAGGTTTTTAATCAAAAGTTATTATTCGTAGCTAATAGCACAGAATACCTTATATACAAACTAATATCTGAATTTACTTTAGCAGAAACTAATGTAATGTTAAAGTTAATCTTATTATTCTAAAGGATCATTGAAGCGTACTTAGATTAAACATTTATAGTATCGGTAAATAGAAAAAAAAAGTTTAGTAAATAAAATTTGCCGCCCATTGCCACCTTTCTTTCTTAATCAAAAATTTCTCTGTATTACCTATTTTGTATTTGTATGATTCTGTAAATAAAGCGATTTTTATATATTATTTTATGTAAAATAATGAGAACTCAATAACCAACCATTATTGCATCATTATCGATTCGACACACACAACCTTAGTGGACACATTAAGTAAAACAGAAGAACTCTAAACCAATGAAGTAAAGAATAAAATCGAAACCTCATACAGAATACCTGATCTGAATAAAATGAAAGAAGTATTTTATATTTTCAACATGTTTGAACCTTCGGAGAAAAAGATGTTTGCTATACAAAGCGTATATCACTTTAATGATGATATTAAACTCAATGAATATTGAGTAATGGTCATATTAGCTTGAGCTGAATTTGCAGATTAGGCTTCAATAGATGATCGAAAGACCCATTGAAGATTTCGGGAGGGGAACACAGAAATCTGAGTTGAAGACTTAGAAAACCCAATGAAGAAAGCAATTGCGATAACTGCATTAATTCAAATATTTAACCCTTTTACCAGTGTATTATTGGCATACAATATAGTAATGATAACGCATCACACAACGAGCCTCTTACTAGGTAGAACTTTTATCTAGGGTGCCTACCTGAAACATAATATTGAGACATACAGACACACTCAGAAAACGATCATCGATACCCATCAAAATAACGTAAGTTTCCGTCGGCATATTTCTTTTATTTATGTACAAGTGGGCGCCCCGCGGCTTCGCCAGCGCATTTTTACTTGCAAGATCAAATCCCCAATATTCCCGTAGGAATTTCGAGGCAAAAAGTAGCCTATGTTCTTTCTCAGGCTCTAGACTATCCATATACCAAATATCTTTCAAATCGGTTTAGTAGTTTTTTCAGGTAAGCGAGACAGATTTATACTTTCGCATTTATAACATTAAGTATGGATTCTTTCCTTTCTTAATATTTTTAAGATGATATAAAAAGCCTAAACATGTCGAAACGTGTTCTCAAAACGAAAGTAGGTCATAAGAAGTGACTAATAGCTTCGTAGCAACAAGATACGATATTTTAAAAACCTCGAAATGTAATTTATTTTTTATTTAGAAGAATATTTGCATTTGTGAGTCAGTGTCCGCTTGCCAAGGTTTAGGTCAAGTTTTTTGTTCAGCTGATGATGAAAGTGTTGTTTTGTAAACTCTACCATTGGCTCTAGCTAGAAGCCTAGTCAACATCATAACAACCAAGGCTTGACTTTAGGTAGGTATGCAAAAAGTAACATTATAAAGTATTTCATTATTGGATTTTTAAAGATGCACACAGTTGCAAAATAGTTTTACATTACCACTTACCATCTAATCTAATAAATCAAAAAACTTTAACACATTTTTTTAAAGTGGTCTAGTCGACCCGGCGAACTTCGTACCGCCTTTCCCATAACTATGTTGTGCATGAATTAAACATATTAACCTTCCTCTTGAAGTACTCTATCTATTAAATAAACCGCATCAAAATCCGTTGCATAATTTTAAAGAAATAAGCATACATACGGACAGAACCGGGAAGCGACTTTGTTTTATACTATGTGTTGATAATGATGATTAGGTAGATAAAGGAAAGATTAATACTTAATACACAAAACAGTTTTTTTACTTTGCTTCACAGTTTACAGATCTTATTTAATTATTAAATACATTTATAAATTTAGAGACTCAAGATTGTCTTTTCAGTTCAGTATACACAGTGATTAGTAAAGAGATATAAAATCCGATGCGTTACGATTTAAATAAGGGAGGTTACCGATCTCTCGCTCGCGCCAGACCTCATTTCGATATACACGTACAGACTTAGCATTTATCTGAATAATAATACATTTAATTTTCATAGAATGATAAATATATAGAGAAAGTCGGTACCTAGAGGTAGGTTAGTAAAAAAAAATATATGTATAGTACATATCTGTCGATCGATACCTCTGGCAAAAGCGAATTTCAAACGAGGCTACTAAACAATATTTTTCTCCAATATAAACAATGAAGGTTTACCTTATAATTAAACATAAATTGTAGGTAATAATAATACAAAAGTAACTAGGTACCTATAAACATTTCAAATCATGTTTACGGTTTTTTTTTGTATTTTGTGAAAATACCGCGAACGTTCCACGGGTAAATACACAATAAACAATAAATAGAAAAAAAAATGCAGAAGGGGACAATAATATTATTTCAAAGCATACAGTGGTACAACTTATTTTACCGAAACGAAACAACAGATGTCGCTAGCAGTATTCAGATAAATAAAATAGGGGTGAAGTCTCAGAGAGGATAGAGTTGTGAATTTTTATCTTGAAAATTTGACTTCGTACTTTTATGATATTTATAACTAAAATTTTGTTAAAGAGGAAGGAACAATCATTGTTAGCTGTATGTTGGGATCGTGTTATGTCCAGCAGTAGGAAATCTTTTGGCTGAGCTGATTTTTTGCCGGATCAAAATTATTGGAATCCTTTCGTATAGAATCAATATTTTTTTTTACATTCACTTGAACATTCATTCAAAATTTAAGCTTATAGATAAGTTGATGTTTTAAATTCGTTTCCAAAATAAACTCATAATCTGTACACAAACTAGCTTCTTCATCTTTACCGACAGTAATTATTGTTATAAAACGTATAAAACGACTGTTTTTAGTCCCTTTACAATATTAAATAAAGCGTGGAGGCTACCGCGTCGCGATTTCACGCTCGCGTCTGATCGATTTGATTGGTCTCTAGTCTCTTCTGTAGAAGGAACGAGCCGAGTGCCGAGATGAAAGCTGAAGCGAGAAAATCAAAAGGTTTATAATAGTTCTAAGGCAATTTGTGGGCATCCTGAACTACCTCGCCTCTCACAGTATAGGATACTTTACCAAATAAGATATCAATAGCAATTAGATTAGATGTAGTCTAATTGACTTTCAATAAGTGATATCTTGTATCGTATTGAATAAAGAATTATTTGATTTGATAAGGAATAATGAAGAAGTAAATTTTAATTATATCATAGTTATCTTCATCCTTCTAGCCGATAAATGGACTCAGGTTTTGCCCTCATCATTCAATCATCAAGAAGACATTTTCGGGTGTACGGCCTCGCTTATAAAGTTGGTTGGTGATCGCAACAAGCAGTTTTTCAACGAAGGACGCTACTCCCCGTTTTTGGGTGTTCCCCTGACATCCATGGGGTGGTGAGTATTCTATGCCACCACCATAATGGCAAGATATTGAGTCATCTAAACCTATTTATACTTAGTATAAAAAAATAGAGTCCTATGTTCAATTGATGTGCCCATTTCGTCAGTGCTTTTGAATGAAAATTCGCGTTTTATGTAGGGCATATCAACTACAGCGTAGCCTTTTTCAATTAGGTAAATAATAAAACACACCTAGAAACAGGAAATGAGCATTGATATCTATCATAACAATGTTCACCATTATTGGGAATAGAACCTGGACTTTCGAAGTTGCAGTCAACATACTAACTACATACATACATACGAACTATTGAACAACGGAGATAGTGAAGCTAGCTAAATCTAAATTATTATGAAAGTAAATCTACAATAGCTTCATTCATAAGCCGAGCCTCTTCTTCCATGCATATCAGCTTATTTGACGTTCTTATAAATATTATCTCAAAGCTCAACTGATTTTCAACTCAATACATTACAAAATATCTTAGCTAAGTCGAAAATATTAGCCCTCTGACAATAATTTTGCTTTAAATCAATATTCGATTTATTGTGTACTGATTGCAACGTCTAGGAGTCATAATTTCAGAGTACTTTATGAGTTTGCTTTGAGATTTCAATGCTAAATCAGTTTGTATTTTGTATAGGTATGTGTACTTGTTTTTTTATTAAAAGCTGTTCTAGATGCAGAGTACATGATAGCCAGACGACCTGGTGAAGGCTGCGGAAGTGCACTGGATGATGGTCATACAGACACAGACTCCTTCAGCGTTAAACTTTTGTCAATGGTCTCGTGCGCACTAGACTCAGAATACCAGAGAACAAGGACTTTTTTGCAATATATAGAAAAACCGAAAGTGTTACGCTGAACGAATCCTTGACTATACAAGACCAGTCATTATGGAGATCTGTGGGTTTGACCAATGTCCAGCAGTAAACTTATTTTGGCTGTGCAGGCAGATGATGATGATGATAGTCATAGTTTAAGATCTTCTGCAGGATCAAATATTGTATTATAATTGGAGTGAGTTAATGAAACCGAAGATGACACCAAAGCTATCAACTTCAGTATCTAATACCAAAATTGGCCAAAACATAGTTCTATGAATGATCATCCAATCATCTCTAATGGTAAAACGCAACACTCCAACTAATCGAAACGCATCGACAGTCGCCACTACTGAGCGCAGGTGTCACATGAAATTACGTACTGACAGAGACAGACAGACAAGTATATTGGAATTAATATTAATGTTTGGAGCATGCAAATTGCTATGGAGCTTATTAACTGAACGATCGGGATGCCTCTTTGCAAATTTACGACTTCATTTTGATATTGTTCACCATTGTGGGTTGCTGATGAAATGTAATTGATTTGCAAGAAAGTTCTAGTTTGCAAGTGGATTTTTATGAGGATTATATTTTCCTTGTACGCCACCACATTCCATAATCCATGGCAATCCAGCACCCTATCTCTTCCCATGGATGCAGGGCAGCAGCGTTCTTGTTAACTGCGATCGCCAACCTGTATGTCAAGCGTGGCGATTATGGCTATATCTCTCTTTCCAAATTGATTGCTCTTGTGTCGAACTGAGGAGGAAGCCTATATCCAACAGTGGACGTATCTCGGCTGAGATGAAAAATTTCTGAAAGAATTAAAAACCTATCAAACAAAACAGTTAATATCATAAGCAAAACATATGAAGCAAAACTTCATTAAGCGTAGGTCCATCAACCACTAGTTAAAAGCACCAAGCCTATACATAGATTTTCGTATAGGAATAGGCTTAAAAAACTATTAAAACAGGCTCCACTATGTTGCATGTAAAACGAGCAAGGGGTGAAAAGTAATCAAACGAGAATTTTCCATATTGATCAGTATTGCAAATTGAATAGTCACCGCCCTGTGTGGTGATTAAGACTAATATATAGCCGGTGCTTTTACCAAACACTCTCCATTCCAGTCCAGATTATTGAGGCCTTGGTGAAATACAGTAGCAATAGACGTCAAAAAGTCATAAATATTTATTCAATATAGGATACAAGATTTCACTTATTGAAGTTGGATAAGACTATTTACTCTAATTGGTATTGATACCTTATTTGGTAAAGTATCCTATACTGTGGGAGGCGAGGTAGTTCAGGGTGCCCACCAAGCGGCTCAGGCAAACAAATCCTTCTTGCCTTACGACAGTGGTCGCCTGGAGACGCCCCCAAACGAGCTCTCCTCTGTCAAATGATTCTACTCCATTTCGCAATGATTTTACAGCTTGGAGAAAAAAGAGGTAACAAACTCTACTTCACAATTTTTCTATCTCTCTTGATATTTTTAATGTAAGGGCTGCTAGTGTGGACTAACATTACAGTGCTGCCAATGTTAAGCATTTTAATAGTGATGTTGGTCATTTTTCAGATTTATAGTGGTCGCATTTAGGGGTGTCGAGGCGTGTTACGGTATTGCGACAAGCTGTGGTGAAGCGACGGATGCAGTATTTGATTGATGAGGGTGAAATGTTGCAGTTAAAAATTGTTACCAAATTCTTTGTAGTTTTTTTTTAATGTCTAGCCAGTTATATGTGTTTGTTTTGTTTACTTTTCTTTAATTATTGCATTTTCATATTTTATAAATTTTCAATTAAAACCTCACTTTAGCCTATCTTTTATACTTACTCTTAAGTTCACTGTTATTTCTGTTCTATTTATAAAAGAAAAAATCTAGTAAAAGGACAACCTTAGTATTTTGTTTGAAGATGCTTATTATACAGTTTTCAAATCGTTAAAACACCTGAAAATATAGTCAAAGTAAAAATAACAAAAATAAACATCTACAAAACCAAGTAAATCCCAGTCAAAACAACTGGAAAAAATCCTACCCAATTTTAAGCTTCGCATGTCATACAGTTCGGTCTAATAAATTGTTGTACGGCTGATGCGCAGATTAGCGGACAGTGGTCCGAGTTCATTGCACGCGGCGTGGACGTGGAGCGATAAACTTGCCACTCAAAGTGTACACTATAAACAAAACGGAATCGTTCGTTATACTGCATTATGTAAGATTTGAGATAATATTTAGTCGTTTTGATATACAGTTTTTTACTTTCTTTTATCTTTATAATTATTAATTAATACATCATTAGGTTAAACTACAAACATTATGTATGATTTTTAATTTTTTTTTCTTCTTTGATCAAATTCTTAGCGTCGAATTGAAATATTTAATATATTCTGATTTAACTGCATAATATGTCAATAAGTTTATTCAAGTTTAGAAAAAACATGATAATACCATTTATTGTTAGTTTTTATTGAAGAGACCTGTGTTTTAACGTTCTCTTCCATCTTTTTTACCCTTAAAATAATGCACTTGCGTATTGTACGCGAAGTCTCGCAGTTGATCCGTCTCGTTACGGTCTGATGTCTATAGAGTTCGCGTTACCTGAGGAAAAAGTGCATGACTCACTATTGGGCGCTCAAACAAAGATCACGGACATTGTCAATGCGTTTGATGCGCTCTAACATAATACTGTTCCACTTTACGGCTATTAATTTCATCTCGTTTACTCACTGCATTGTTTGTTTTGTTGCAATTTATGATGACGAATCAGTGTGGGTGGGAATTTTTAGTTCACGACTTTTAATTTTATTTAGGTTAGGTAGAGCTTGCTGTGCCTCAGGGTGGTGTATTAGGTCCAATTATGTAACAAAATTAATTTTTGCACGAAACTGAATGAGGTCGTGGAGTCAGAGGTTGTTTATACGTCATCGTAATCTTGCTTTTTGATTCAGGTTACATTGCAATAAAAAAAATATCTCTTTTGACCCGATTCTCTAAATTGGCATTCACGAAACATCTTGATTTCATTTAAGTTCAGCTCTCAGTGTTTCTGTTTAGTCCATCCTCAGTGAAATTATGATGGGAGATTTTATCGTCGACGGCAGCACCTGTTATTTTGCGAATTAGTATCATTTAAGTTGCTGGACGCTTATTTGTGAGCACTAAATTGCTCATTTAAAACTTTTGCTTTCTATACAGTTTTGTTACAGAAAACGAAAGCCTGAGAATTTTTAGAAGTTGTTATTAGATTTTGTTTACGCTTTTAACACAAAAATCTTTATTTATATTTGACCAGAGAAAATTATAACTATGCACATAACATATATAAACACATGTTTCATACATTAAACAAAACAATCAACTTTGTGAAACTTGTGTCTTTTCTTTACATAAAAAAAATATCAACCCATCCTTTTCTTACCTACAAACTTAGTGACCTTCAAAAAAAGTCCTTTATCTAATCTAACTACCGACTTTTACATTGCCACTCCCTACCATACCCTTACTGCGTAGTAAGTTTACTGACAAAAAAATGACCCAAAACAAGAAAAAAAAAGTTGGCAAGGGATAATTTTACTTTTGAACGATATCTCTTTAAAGCAAAATGGGATCCGTACGTAGTATAATTTTATTTTTTAAGTTTTGTATTCTTAAGAAACCTTTACCTACATGAAACTATTAAAAAAAACACTTCTCTTAAGGAACATGATACATACTAGGTCAAACAATTCAAACATCTTACGCCTTTATTCCAGAACGAAGACACAATAATCAGAAGCTAGAGAAAATCACCAACCAACATAAAAAATAAGAATAAAATCAAAATATCAAATAGTAAAAGAATAGAAAATCCTATCATTTAAATAACACAACTTTTGATCTGCAGAAATGAAGGATAGATGGATGGAACCCTGAAACTAAACCCAATACTGTAGAGAAAAAAAATGTAAACAACTTTTTATGAGTGCACAAGTTCGGACACGTTTGCTGCAACGTAAAATAGATAAGGGTTTAGATAAATCAGTATACGTTGACAGCCCATTTGGTGCTGATATTTGTGTGGTGGTTGTTATTCTAAAGTAAACGTTATTGTGATTCTAGAATTATTGATAGATAGATAGATAATAAATTTATTTCCAATGTAATGATATACATACACACAAAGAATAATGTATACACCAGATACATATAAGTAAACGAAACAAAACAAACAGTAAATGGCACATTATGTGTTCGTATATCAACACTGCAAAAGGGTCCCAACTCAGCTCGTGCTCCAGACCAGAGGTCTAAAGCGCTGATGATTCTGCTGGAACCATGTATATTTTTTGTGTTATGTTAGTAAGTTTATATACATAAATAAAATACATATTATGAAATATAAGTAAGGTGTGTATGTAATATTGTAAATGTTTAGTAAGTACTATGAATAAATAAAGTATGTAATATATGAATTCGTTATGAATAGGCACTACAATATGTAATGTTTAGGTACGCAGTTTCTGCTGTGTGATTAAATAAGAGCGAAACAGTCTTTTGAAGGTGTACCTGTTGTTAATGTCTCTGATGGGTGGTGTGTGGTATTGTAGTTTCTTTCTCCAAATTAAAACCCTTTTCTATCATGAAACATACTTTACTGAAAACTTTGATTTCCAAGCTTCCAAGCAAGGCCATTTTGGGAACTGCCTCCCGAAATGATTATCCTGGTGGTGATCGGTGGGGCAAGCTTATGTTCAACAGTGGACTTCTTGGGGCTGAGATGATAAATGATCAATAGTTTTTCTTTTGAGCATTGAGCTTGCATTAATAGCACATGTGAAAATCAAGATTATACCTAATTATGTACCTTCCGTTAACCGTTTACCAAAAACAGTAATCAGTCTTTCAACCTGCTTCAAAATTAACACAAAAGGAAAAATTCAAGATTTATACAACTTGTCAATAGTCAAATCTGTTACGGTCACATCTGAAGCTGTGTTGACACAGCTGACTGCGTCTTTGTTGTGGAAAGGAGGACTATTACTAGTTTTTGTTAGAAACCTTTGGTGCGATACGCAAGTGAAATATTGTAACTTTAAAACCAAGGGTTTGTTCGTTCAAAATCGAAATAATATGCAAAATTTTAGGTGTTTAAATCTTGTAACACAGAACATAGTCTTAAAGTTTCAAAGTCAAAAATGATTTAATCAATATACGATACAAGATATGACTTTATTGAAAGATAATTATACTATTTATCTAATTGATATTAGGTAGGTTATACCATATTTGGTAAAGTAAGGTAAATGTATTTTATTTATCGTAACCGAGGGCGTTGAAAGTGCCTTAACGATTTCTGGTTGACTAAATAAATAAATTGAATTTGAATTATAGGTGTACCAAAACTCCAATAAAAGATTTACTTAAGTTTAAAAAAACTAAGGAAAGATAAGATATTTACAAAAAGAAGTGATAAGAAAAGAAAATCCAATTATGCATGAAGATAACGTTACAAAAGCTCTTATCGAAGAGCTTAAAGCACAAACCACGACCGGTTTAAGTTTAGATAATACCGTCGCAGGTTCATTTGAACATTGAACGACAAAAGAGGTTGTAAAATTTGTTACTTTTTGTCTCCAATACAATGGAAGTGCAAATCAAAAAGGCCGTGCTGCTTGACTCGTAGAAACGTGATGTGAAGATCTAGTCTGTAGCTTGTATTGGATTGTATAGTGAAAGTTTAAATTTGTAAAAAAAAGATTATTATTTATATAGGTGAATATCCTGTTATAAGTTTGGCACATTACATTATATAATATAGTCTGAGTTGGTCACTTTCAGTTTTATTTTGCGTTTAATAAAAACACAGTGCTTATTATATCTAAATAAAACTTTTTATCAAAAAATAAAACCGCCGAAAAAAAAAACTGAAAAGCATAAAATAATAATCGAATTACTAAGTTCTTAAAGTAATGTAGGGTATACCAAGTAATTTTAAGTCGGCGCGCCACACAAGCAAATTCCTTAATTACGTAAAGATTGATGCGCGGCAGCGCACGAATTTTGGTTATTTCTTTAAATTTAAGGTACCTAATTTAGTGAACTTTGTACGAGGAATCTGTGGCGCCGACTCAAAATTACTTGGAATACCCAACATTACTTTAAGAACTTAGTAATTCGATTATTATTTTATGCTTTTCAGTTTTTTTTCGGCGGTTTTATTTTTTGATAAAAAGTTTTATTTTATGCTTTTCAGTTCTGTTAGGGTTTTATTATTTTCACACCGCATAAGGTTATCAGACGACATGGTTTACAGGGACGACAAGACCGGTCGGTATGGCGATTTGTGGGGGAGGCCTATGTCCAGCAGTGGACGTCTTTCGGCTGATTTTATTTCATTTCAAAAGATATTGTAAGTAGGTATCAAAAGTTATAGTGTAACACGAAAATGCAACCTGTGAGTGGATAAATCGACCCGCTGACCATAAAGTCACCCCTATTTTCCCTCCCTTAGGGTGGGAATTTTATTTCCAAATTTTTATGGGACCAACTTCAAGGTATGCCCTGTCGATTAAAAAAAGAATTATCAAAATTGGACTACTCTGTAAAAAGTTATGCGTGATCATACATTAAAAAAAAAAAAAAATATACGTGTCGAATTGAGTACCTCCTCCTTTTTTTTTTCGTCGGCCAAAAATATATATAATTATCAACAACACCTGCTATAATAAATAATGAACATAATAAATAAATGCTGCATAATGAACCCCTATTTGCAAGGTTACAATATATTTTAGAACTTACCATTACTGGTACAACTTGACAGATTTTGTTTCTCCTTTACGCAACAGGTACTAAATAATATTGTTACAATTAGTTTACCGAATAATTATAATCCTTATTTGCTTGGCATAGAGTTTAAAATTCGAAAAGGATTTATAGAGAATTTATTTTGCAAAGTGCATTTTTTAATAAGACCCTAATATTTTTTGTTCAATTACGACCAAAAAAAAAACAGCTTTTGTGCTGTCCACACACGTGTTGCAGATTTACCTACTTTGCAGGATTTAGGGTAAAATAAATGCCCACTATATGTTTCAATGTTTACTTAATGTAAAAGATTTAAATGTTTTTTATTCAGTGCATCATCTTGATCATCGCAGCCGAGGACATCTACTGCAGTCTAACACTGACTGACATTCACAGTAAGTGTTGAGTTTACTCACTCAAGTTTGATCTCAAAAAAGCTGTTCTCTAGCTCATATTCTGGCTCAAGCCTTGAGCGTATGTTCAATGTATTGAAGTCTAAAACCAAATGTTTATATAAAAATTTTGATTCAAAATCTACGTACGAGTTCATTATTAATTTTAGACAGTCTGAGGGTGCAAGCTAAAACTCCGAATCGATGTGTACATCCCGATAAGCCCTGTAGGTCCGGGCGTAAGAATAGTTCTACGGTATGCCCTGCCTGTCGTAAAAGGCGACTAAAATGGGTCTTTGGGGTCGTGGGTGTGAAGGGCGGGGGCCCGATACACTCATCAAACGGCCTCGAGATGAACGGCGGCACAGCTCCAAAGGCGAGCAGGGAGGGAACAATATGCTTTCCCCGAGCACGAAGCTGATAGCAGCTGAGCGTGGTAAGGACTTCTGACGCTTGTGTGGTTTCCGGGGTTCTTCCCAAAAGCGTCAAGATGGCCGCCGGGGGGTTTTAGTGGGTGCGAGCCCCATATACCCTTGACGTTCCCCGAGCGTCGGGAAATGCAATAGGCATTTCCCCCCGTTACAAAAAAGCCTATAAGCTATTAGATAAACTAACACTAATTTTATATATGAAATGAGAAATACTTAGAAGTGGTTATTTTTTGTACACGGTGATTTGTTTCAATCAAATTCATAAACTCATCACAACTTCTCTAATGATAAGATTGCGTGCTAGCAGCAAGGCGCTAAAATAAATAGTGAACGAAACTGTTCATCGACGACGTTTGGTTACTATTGTTTCTTCTGTGGAATTAATTACTTTTTTAAGTGCACCCATTTATATTGAGCTTTTAGCGTCTCAGTTATTTTATTATGTATATTTTTATTTATTAGGAATCGTATTTTAGTTTCTTTATTGCCGTACAATTTTGGGTTTAATTACAATATTTTTTTTTTTATAAAATTCATAATAAATTAAATAAGATATAATATGTCTAAAAAATGTCTGTCATAAAAGCTAGCTATCCCGGCCAACTTCGTATCGCGCCTTACATTTACTTAAATTATGAATTGTACTAACTTCCTCTTAAATTTTATATATTTTCACACCTTTTAAACCTTTCTTGGACTACTACGAACATTTCAAAACCAAAATCGGCTAAATTTGTCCGGCCGTTCTCGAGTTTTAGCGAGAGTAACGAACCACGATTAATTTTTATATAAATTGTAGATAGATAACAGTTTATAAATGTACAAATGAACAACCAAACAGAAAATTATCAAAAACAGGATATGACGTCGTATTAGTCTAATGGGCTCGTTAGGGAACAATAGTAGAGCACTATTAAATTACATCTAATATCGGTTTTAATACAAATCTACAAAATAGGTACAATTGTTTAGTTAAAAAGATAATAACGACAGGTGTTTCGAAAACCTGTGATAAGTAGAGACCTCTGTTATACATAATCTTTAAGTACCAATATTTTAAAGAGAAATGATTTGATTGTTTGTTTGCTTGCATTGAATAGGCTCCGAAAGTACTAAACCGATTTTTTTCACTGTTGGGAAGCTATGTACACTATCCCCGGGTGATAAAGGCTATATTATTCTCAAAAATATGCAGGGCGGTACGAAATTCGGCGGTTCAAGGGGTATTTAATAACTTGAATTGTTGTTCTATAAATGATAGGTAACTTTAAAATATTATAAATAAACAAAGCGGCCACGAAGCCCGCATGCAGCCAGATTGTTGGGCCAAACGTACCACCGTGTGGTTTCCAAAAGATGGCAAGAGGCGACGTGGTCAACCTAGGAAGCGGTGGAGCGATGAGTTGGGAGCCCACACTAAGACCTGGTGGGAATGTGCCCAGGATCTGGAGAAGTGTAGAAAGGGGAAAGAGGCCTTTGCCCAGCCGTGGGACGATACAGGCTGCTAAAAAAAACCTAAGCAATGAATTATCAAGTACACATTTTTTAACTAAGTACATACCTATCCATCCATTTACATGAATAACCTATAAATTAACTGATGAATACTTTAATTTAATATGGGCAAATAATTACCCTATTAAGTTAAATTTTTGACGGATCCGATTTTGTCACAGGTCCCAGGTAATAATCGTATTGCGTGTCTCATAGCAATCATTGGACATAGTGACATAGTTAATCTAATGATCCGTGCTCTACGGATTTTCGATTCCCATGCAGGTTGTAACGATCTTTTTATAAAGACTAGTGAACTTTTTTTTATAGCGCACACGAGAGTTAGAGTAGATTAAATAAATAAATTTCGTATCACACTCAGGCCCTACACGAGGTAGAACTTGTACTATCTAAGGTGCCTGAAACACATTCCGAGATAAAAATACATCCTAGTAATTCGAAAAATTACAAAAACGGTTTTTTGCGTAAAACACCAGTTACTCAAATTTGAATTTGGGCAGCCGACCTTGCCCGCCTTTGAAAACAAACATATTCTATGGATATCCATAATAACAAAGTTCTTTCTCGCCAGGAATCGAACCCGGACTTTCGAAGTCAAACTCAATACCACTGCCAACTTAACCACAAAGGTGGTCAAAATAGCTATGAATCAGCTTTACCAAGCAATAAATCAAGTATTTAAAGAAAAAACCCTTTAAATAACAAGGCAGTAAAACAATCTTCAAACAGAATTATCGATAAAGCCACCAAACATCATTCTCTTTAAATCTGTATAAACTAATTAAAGGAGAACGCATACTGAAACAACATAACGGAAATGTCCGAAACAATACACAGTATAGCACACTTTATTTGGTCTAATCATTGAGAAGTAACTTCATAGAGGAGCAATGTGGGCCATCTAAAAAATACAGCTACTCGACTCGCTCGCTACTTAGATTAAAAGACCTCCACTGTGTTGAACTTAAGACGGTGCGAAACTTGCGCCACTTCGAAAAAAGATTGATATCTTCTCAAACATGGCTGAAAACAAAAATATGCGCCTTTGACTCCCTAGATAATCTTGCCTAGAATTTTTAAGACTCTGTTTTCTCTATGATTTTGAACCTGAAAGCTACACAACAGGGCCTTTAAAAATCTAAGCAAGATTATCTATGAAGTCAAAGGTGTATATTTTTCGAATTCGGCCATGGTTTAGCAAAATATTAATTGTTTATCGGAAGTGGCGCTAGTTTCGCACCGTGTAAGCAAATAAGCCTTCTATCTTAGCCTTCCCTACAGCTCACCAAAATGACCTGTGTTGTGCTACCCTCATCCAGTGCGTTCCTGTAACCTTCTCTGCGTCTTCCGGCTAACGCCATTCGAGAAAATTTCGACTCCAACAAAATCTGTACTTCGAGCTATGTAAGTCACATAAGGTTTGCAATTCTTTGGGCCATGTCGGTGTCAGTGACTTTATTTCTTCTCCTATATTCTGTTTAATGCGATGAATGCTGTAAATGATCATATAGTACGAAAATAACGCACATCGGCGTTTGCCGAACCCACTGGCGACATTGGTCGCCGTCGCCATCCATCAAGAATCATTTTTTAAATAGATAAAAACCTAGTATCGACTTTATTAGTAACCGTGAACCAATGACATTGGTTTTGTGCGACATTGTTTTACGAAATCGAAAATAGCCAAAGTCTCTTTCTAAATGCTGATGTGCATTCTTTTCGGCCCCGTACTGTAAGTCTGCTCTGAGGGGCTATTACGGCCACATTTGCAACATTGCTTTTAGATAGATAGATAGATAGATAGATAATAAATTTATTTCAGAAGTAATACACAACACATTTTTAAGATTAATTAGCAAAAACACAGTATGATTACAAAAAAAACACGATTGTACATCTTGCAATACAAAATTCAACAAATTTACACACAGTGTAAGGCACAGTGGCGCATATCACATCCGAAATAGGCTCCGACTCAGCATATTGTCACAGAAACCTATGACGCTGGTATTCTGCCGGTACCTTTCCGAGAGAGGGTAAAAAGAATATAAATCATAGCTAGTTATAAATAAATAAATAAATCTTGCGTATTAAAATATATATGTAAACGTAAGAATATTTCCCATACCCAGATTATACGGGTTCTAACATAATAATAAGAACAAATAAGTGCTTAAAAAAGAAAATAAATAAAAGAATAAATTATAATACTATTAGAAATAAATAAATGGACTTATCGCTCCAAGTACATGGATATCCTATCCAAATAAAAAACTAGAAATAAAATTAAAATTTAGATAAATCAATAAATCAAATTACATTCAACCTACCAGGGAGTCCCCCAAGTACAAGGCACATTTTGCTGTTGCGATTTCAGAAAGTATGATTTTAATTCTTTTTTAAAAACAAAAAGCGAACTGGCTCTGCGTAAAGGAGGGGGAATGTTATTCCAGCACAATGTTGCCTGGTACCGGAAGCTGCCGCGGAAAGCCGCTGTACGATGATGAGGAACCGATAGGGAGTTAGCAAGCGATCTTATACCGTACCTAAGATTTGCACTTCGCCATGAAAGTTTTTCAAATAAATAGGCAGGTTTCTTAGTATGGATCACGCCAAAAAGTAAACTAGCAAAATAAAGTTTCTGTCGACTTTGCATTTTCAAAATTTTAGCACCATTCAAAAAAGGTGTTACATGAGTTCGAGGCGGAATCCTAAAACAGAAACGGGCGCATGCATTTTGTACTCTTTGGATCAACCTTTGAGTTTTCTGAAGTAAACATGGACCGTAAGCTGTTTACAATAATTAAGCTTCGATAAAACCAGACTATCGCATAACAATACACGCATATTTACACTAAGAAATGGTCTGATCTGGTACAGAACGGAAATTCGGAAAAAACAGTTTTTTACGATCGCCGAGACATGTTTATCGAAATTAAGATGTCCATCCATGAGCAAACCAAGATTCCGCGCTTCAGTCACCATTTCAATAGGGCTATCATTAATCAGTATCGTCGGATTGAGGTTGTTAATATTACAGATTTGCTGTTTAGATCCCAGTATCATGAATTTGGATTTTTGAGGGTTAAGTACAAGATTATTTCGTCCTCTAGAGTGACAAAGTCAATAAAAAAAAACAAGTTGCCAAAGCGGCCTTAATAGGGGCTCAGTTCCACCATGCCACCTCTATAGGCAAACCTGCTCGATGGGCCTAATAAAACTTTGGCCCCCCAATCACTCACGAACTCACGCGCAGAGCCGAGCGTCTTTATGAGGTTTAAATCTCTGACAATTAAATAGCTTCTTGAAACATTACTGGCACGCATTATCTTGACTTATAGTGTGTTCAGTGCTTTATGGACGAAATTTGTTTTATGAGTGTTTTGCAGTAATCACCGAGAATAGTTACTTAGTTATCTGCGCACACAATAGCTACTTTTTACTCCCATAAATATTTATGAGTGTTGTCAGCTTTATGGTTGGATTAACAGAATTATTAGACAAAATCATAAGATTTCATAGGTCCGTTTAATGTAAAGTAAAAAAAAAAAAGTAAAAAATGATTTATTCAATACAGGATACAAGATATCGCTTATTGAAAGTCAATTAGACTAATCTAATTAATATTGATACCTTATTTCGTAAAGTATCCTATACTGATAGAGGCGAGGTAGTTCAGGGTGCCCACTAATTGGCTCAGGCAAACAATGTTTGCCTTGCCTTACGACAATGGTCGCCTGGAGACGCCCCCAAACGAGCCCTCCTCTGTCAAATGATTCTACTCCCTTTCGCAATGATTTTACAGCGTAGAGAAGAAAGGGGTAACAAACTCTACTTTACAATTTCTCTCTTTTTTTTTTTTTTTTTGTTCTTATATATGTGACATTACAATTCAATTTACAATACAAAGAACATAAATTAATACGATTTAAAGTACATACATGAAATAATGAAAATATCGTGCAGAGCTAGACTACTTCCATGCGTCTTTGTCGTTTTCATAATCATCAACATTGTAATAAGCTTTCTTTATCAAACCTTTTTTGATACGAGTTTTAAACTCATTATCATTCAGGATCAAAATCTCTTCTGGGATCTTGTTATAAAATCTTACTTCGTTTCCTATAAAGCATTTGTTTGTCCGTTTTAGTCTGTTCTGTGGAATACTTAGTTTGTTTTTGCTACGCGTTCTAAGGTCTTTAATTTTATCACATTTTTTATCAAACATATGTAAGTTTTTACGAGTATACATAATAATTTCAAAGACGTACTGGGACGGAAGCGTCAAAATATCAATTTCTTTGAATTTTTGTCTGAGGGACTCGCGAGCTTTAAGCTGATAAATGTTTCTAATTGCGCGTTTTTGTAGTATTAAAATGACGTTAATATCTGCAGCTCTTCCCCATAGAAGCAAGCCATAGGTCATTAAGCTATGAAAGTAACTGAAATACACAAGTCTCGCGGTAGAAACATCAGTTAATTTTCTGATTTTCCAGATTACGTACGCAGCCGAACTGAGCCTTGCCGCAAGATTTGAGATATGGGGGCGTTGAACTGAAGTTTCGAATCTAGAGTGATACCAAGGAATACAGTTTGATTTACCAGATTAACCCCCGAAATGTCGTGCGCACATACCCTGTGCGTAGGAATTTGGTACGGCAAATGTCCTACGCACACACCCTGTGCGTAGACTTTTAGGTTGGCAATACTTTTTTTTGTACGACTGATTTCGCTGTTGGTGCCCCTGACAAAAATATCCAACCAATCTGTGTATTGTAATAGACAAGTGAGAATATTTTGACCAGACTAAAGTGCAAATTACAAAGTGAAAAAAAAAAAAAGTTGAAATCTATCCACGCGCTCTGTCACAGGCGGCCATTACGGTTTTTATTGAGTGAACTTTGACCTGTGATTCTAAGAGAAATATTTCTGTATTTTATAAACGGTAAGTGTTTATCACATGTATTATACCTCAAATTACAGGTAATTGAGTAGGCCACACGTACAGTATGTAGTTTTTAGCATTAGAGTAAAATTTATTAGTAAAAAGACGATGAGACTTTTTATGATGCAACAATTCATGCCCGTCATTGCTGCTTTGTTTTTGTTATCGTAACAGAAATTCAATCAGAATCTTATTAGAAATAGATAAGTTTGTGCTAAATTCAGTAAGAAACCGATACATTCAGTCAGTTTAGCTTGAAACACAACAATTTTCGTAAAAAAACCGTTTATGTTTTGTTTTGGTACAAAATTACGAAAATGTACAGTTGGCAAAAAAGTAAACGTAAAATGAATATATATTTTGCTATACTAACATGAAAAAATAAATGTATGGCATGAATAATACATAATTAGACTAGCTTCGTGAATTTGTATAAACCATAATATTATTTTTTATTTCTTTTGTATGGACAAAATTTTTTGTTTCGTAACGGATGTTTTTTTATATATTTATGTAGGGGACCTATACACATACTTTTTTAGTGCCTATACCTTTTTCTCTATAGTGTATAATTTTTGAGAAAACTAATTGTATTTTTTTGTTTTGTATGAGAAATTTTTTTGCTCATAACCTATAAACATACATTTTTATGTAGCAGTTATACTGGTTGTTTTCTTTTGAAGCACTGGTTTATCAGTCGAATATATATTTTTTTTTTCTTTAGACCACCAGTACCAGCAATGCGAGCGGAGTGGGTGCAGCGGACCCTGGGAGGTTCAATGTACGTGGGGGACCCCGGGGTTTCGGTGCGCACAGCTCAGAAGCCTCAGCAGTCCATCCAGTAAGTTGAAAGATTTTTATTATTTTGAATTATGTACATTATAGAAACATTTTCTTTTGAAAAAGTATGACATTCATCATCATGACAGCCGATTGACTTCTATTGTTGACAATTCTATGCCTTTATTTTCAAATTTTATATGTATTAATTTCTAATATCTTTATTTATAGCGTCGCACCTTTGGAGCAAGCGGAGGAGATGGACGTGGACCAGAAGAGGGTGACGAGCATCTGGAGCATGTTCAGATATCAGTCGCTAGAAAGTGTCAAAGCTGTTCCTTATGATGAAGTACTGTTAGACTATACTACACTACAGCTGTCTACCTAGTATCTTCAGTGTTCTGTTATAAATAAATGTTGATTTTTGACTTTTTTGCGTATATAATTTTTTTTTTAATAATATAAACATTGTTTACGAAATGTTTGTTTTATTTGCGACGCTTGTGTATGACGTAGGAAGATTTGATAATTAGGTTTTTTGCAAAAAAAACTAGGGATTTTGCGAAAACCCTGATAATTTGATATAACTATTACTTTTTTTCCAATCATACTGACAAAAAGCAGTTATTTTGCAAAAAAACCTAGTATAATTGAAAAATTTGATACCTTTCTTAACTCTGATTGGCTAGATTATATTGCTTACCGTGCAACTCTTATTGTGATTGGTTCTCTGTAGCGTCAAAGGTATTTTAACGAACCAATCAGAATACGAGTTAACTAGCCAGAAATAATCTAGCCACCAAATTTTTCAATTATTCTAGGTTTTTTGCAAAAAAAAAACTGCTTTTTGTCAGGATGATTGAAAGGAGAGTAATGCTTATATCAAATTATCCAGGTTTTCTCAAAATCCCTTTTTTTTTTGCAAAAAATCTGATTATCAAATCTTACTACACATATTTGTTACCCTGGTAAAATCGGTATTAGTTGGATTTGGTAAAAATGGTATTAGGTGGTTTTGGTATTTGTGTTCCGGTCCGGGTAGGCTGGTATCTCCCGGGATGAGGTAATTGTAAGGGTAAGTATTTTCTACAAGATATGAAGTATAACATAATAAATACACGGTCGTGCGCTTTTGTTTACCGCAAGGCTACGAAAGCATTGATAAAATAAGCCTGTAGTTAGCCACTACCACTAAAGGCTTTGTCAAACAGACGGCGCTAAAGCGCCAGCCCTACGCGGCGCCAGAGCGTCGCGCTCTTTGTATCACTACGCAACGTAAAGGAGCGTGAGTGATATAAAAGAGCGCGGCTATAGCGCCGTCTAATTGACAAAGCCTTTATAAAACGTACCTACCTAACCCTCTTTCAGTCGGGTAAAAAGTAAAACACTTGCTTAGTAACATACATGTTTTATCCTTTCTTGCTATTTCATTTTACACATGACAAGCATAGATAATATTTATGAATTGAACAAATGCTTAACTTTTTTAAATAAGGCCATAGCCGATCTATATTATGTGTATATTTATTTATTTATATTTCCGTTTTGCATCGCGGCATAATTAAAAAAGAAAATACTTAAACTTCTAATCTTTCTTATTTTTATATATACTTATACAAAAAGGCTGAGAAGAAAACAAAAACGCTTATACATACATAATTAAGTGTAAGCGTTTTTGTTTTCTTCGTGGCGTTTATAAACATATAAAAACCGTTTCTATTTTACTCGCAGCCCGGTCATATTGAATACGTACCTATTTAAAAAATATGCAAGTAATAAAAGGTTGGTTACGCAAATAATATAAAACAGAAAAAGATACATGAATCCATCTATATATATAATCTATTTATTTGAATATAATGAATAAACGTAATAACATCAAATTCTCTTTACTAAAGGAGTTCCTATTTATTTGATAATCAAATTTAATATGAACCCATTACATTATACAAATAAAAAATTAATTATAATTATAAGAAATAAAAAAGGTACCATAATCCGAGCATAATGCTTACTTTGAAAAAATATTGTTTATAAAAGTAATTTATAATATATTGTATAATGATAATACAAATTCTTTTGCTAGCTGTACCTATACCGGCCGGCACGGCAGTTGAGCGACTAGCGAAGTCGATGGCCGCCATTTTTTTGGTGATCGCGTAAATAAATATTTATTGTGAAGTAAATAGGGTTTCTGTGATAATAACTAAACTAATTATAGAAACCTTACCTTGCAAGCCTACGATATATTGTTGTGTAGTGTGGTATGTGGCTATAAATTTCGTGAAATCAGTGTGTGAAAATGTGACTGGCGGGAAACAAACAAAACAAAAACGTTATTTTTGTAAAAGGAAAAATTATATTGAAGTAAACAAGTAAGTGACACGAAAATAGTTATAAGTATCGGCAAGGGAATGTATTTACCCTCATTTTAGTATATAACACATAACATATTATTATATTTACTAAGTACCAGGAACATATTTCTATGGAAAATCGGGAAAATTTGCATAGTATGACGATCATTTCGGCAGCATCCATAATCAGGTCCTCATCATTTGACGGGTTAAGCTTGTTATTGTCCAAATGTATGTCTGTATCATAAGCAGTCACATTTGGCAAGGAAAACTTAATGCAATTAGTTTTCTTTGCGTTCAAAAGTAAATTATTAGGAGTAAACCATTGAGAAATCTCCACTAATGTTTTGTTTATATCTAAGTTGAGTGAGTCACCTCGTTTAACTTTAAATGTTAAAGAGGTGTCGTCCGCAAAGAGGACAACATCAGTAAGTTTATCTAACATGTAAGGGAGATCATTTATGTAGACTAGGAACAGGAAAGGCCCCAATATCGATCCCTGAGGTACACCAATCTTGATAGGACAACCTGCAGACACCGCACCACCCACGTCCACTCGTTGGTCGCGATCAGTAAGATAAGAGGCAAGTAGATCAAGTGATTTATCAATTAAGCCATAGTGCTGTAATTTAAGTAGCAAAGTCTCATGGTCTGCTATTCTATGGACTGTTTGTTGGTTTCTCATTCGCATGCCTGGATTTGCATGAGAAGGAGACACAGAACCAACTCGTCTTATAATTGTATACTATGGCTGATATTCACAGTAGAGGAAGAGTTTTGATTTGAGTTTTCAGGAGTTTAAGAAACAAATACATGTTCTCCTAATAGGGAAAGCTTACTACACAGTGCACGAATTTCTTATAGATCATTATTTCTGATGAGTACAAATATTTTAGATTGAATTAATTGCAACCATATATGTATTTTAAATGATATAATTATTATAAATTTTAATTTAAATAATTAATACATTAGTGTTTATTGTTTTTTTTTTTTTTTTGTTTTAATTAGTAATTTTTGATATCTTGTATCTTGTTTGTATGCCTGAAAAGGCTGATCACAGAGGCACTAAATTGTATATTTTTTTTGTAAGATCTCATTTTTACCTGTGTTTCACAAATCAATAAATGAATTATGATATCGGACTCGAAAATTTTACTTTTCTTGTTTTCCGCTCCAAATCGATTACATTAGTTCAGACTTAAACTCAATAAGCATAAGCTCGACGGACTATGAGATTCAGTACTCGAGAACGGCTTGTTCGAGTTCAAACTTGAGTGAGTTTCATGTATTAGTGGGTTGACAACATGATACTGCATTTACTCTCAGAATAGAGTTCGTCAGTAATTCTCTATTATTTCTTAATTACCTGTAATTTCATGTTGGAGTTGATCTGAAAGTAAACCGCGCCGTGACGGAGCAACGTCTGTAGACGTCGTGTGCGTTAAATCCAAAGTGACTTTGTTGCCTTTGTTCTGGGCGTTTGGTTTATTACTCATTCAGTTAAAAAGGTTTTTGACGTTTCTGGGAGGTGTTACAAAATAAATTTGTCTATCTACTAAGTGTAGGTAATAGTAGGTATTATAATATTTTAACTAATGACAAGAAAAATCTTAGGAAACGCCTCTTGAGTTGTTCTATACTTACTTATAATTATAAACTTTTGGAAATAGTGTGTCCACTTTTTTATACAGTAATGTCAGTTTATTTTATTTACTACTAGTTGACCCGGCGAACTTTGTATCGCCCAATCTTAAAGTATGTTGTGCATGTACATTATATACTTAAAAACCTTCCTCTTGAATCTCTCTATCTATTAAAAAAAACCTCATTAAAATCCATTGCATAGTTTTAAAGATTTAAGCATACGTAGGGACAGACGCGGGAATCGACTTTATTTTATACTATGTATTGATATTGAAGTCAAAAGTATAGTATTTGCTTACTCTACTTAAAATAACTTACACTATACTAAATTGTAAATAATCCAATTTAAACCAAATTCATCTAAATTGTCTCATTAAGGTGGTAACTCTCGCTATGGCGCGAAATTCAAATTTTTTCGTGTTTTTTATTTATTCTGGCGAAAGTATAAATTTTTAATAAAGTTTAAATGAATTCGCGTATGTAAAAAACCATCTCCCACATTGCAATACAACGTTTTTGGAAGACAGACCTACAGATTTTGTGTCTAAGGGGTAAAAGGCCAAAAAAACAAGTTCCTTGAATATACACAAAATCGGTAACTCTGTCTTTCAAAAACGATATATCACAATGTGAGAAATAGGTTTTTACGTACGCGAATTCATTTAAACTGTATTTTAAATGAATACTTTCGCCAAAATAATTAAAAAACGTGAAAAAAATTGAATTTCGCGCCATACCGTGAGTTACCGCCTTAAGTACATAATATTTTTTACAGCTCTGAGCACCTTTATACTCTTTATATTATATTTTCTTTTTAGTTTGTTTTTGTATTAAAATAACCTTCAATCTCACTCAACACAGGCACCTGTAAAACAAATAACACTTAAAAATATTTTAATGGACACCCTAAATTGTCACTCTACGCAGAATCATAATTAAAACCATTGTCTTGGCGTAACGAAAATTATGGTCACCATAAACGGTGTTCGAGTCACCATATTTAAAATGAGATTATAAAATAGGATTAACAGGCCAGTTTAACTTGACCCGTGCGTAACGAAAACAAGTGATGGATGATTTAATAATTGTAGAGGTCTTTTTTAAATGGTGGTAAGTAAAAAAAATAAACGGTCTGGTAAAATCGGGCTACTTTTAAGATTTTGAACGTTAAATATTTTATTGGTGCTCAAGATTTATTATTGCTTAGGATTTAGATAATAGGAGAAGTCATTAAGCCGTGTCATTGTTTGTGGATGTGTTTTTTAAAGCTTGAGTGTTATTTTTGGATTCAGAAATGAGTAATTCCGTTGCGAAATTAAATTTTCAAGCTCTGTTTTCTTTTAATTCGTGTTTTGTATAATATTTATGTTTATATGCGTAAGAAACTTAAATATTACAAACATATTTTATGAAATCTGGTAAGATAAGATATAATACTCAATAAACACTCAAAGTACTTAATAGGTTCGAAACCACTCTTTTCTAAAGATTACTATAGGTTTTTTTAATATACTTACTTAAATATTTTAGAATGATTGATGCAACAAAGCTAATTTTTTTAATTGTGTCTCTATCAATAGTTAAATTAAAGCTAATAACAACCTATATATTATAACCCTTCACTTAAATTTTAAAACACTTTAAGTGACAGTGATTGATCATGTTATTTTTAAAGTAACCTTATGTTATAACAAAATAAATATAAAAAATATTATAGTCCAAACCTCTTCAAAAACCAACCTAGTAGGTAAATCGTTTATTTATCATAATATTGTCTTTTAAGTTAAGGCTAGTCGTCCGTCTCTGTTTTCTGTCACACTTTTTTTTGGTAAATTTTCTAAAAAAAATATAATAATAAACAAAAGCCAGTAACCTTCCGTGTTTTTAAAATTTCTTTAAAACCGGAATAACACAAGATCATCATGAATAGTTATGTTGCAAGTTGCGAAAAAAGGGGCTTTGGTGAAAATTTAGCGTTGATTAAATTTAGTTTCTCAGTATTTTTTTATTAGTATTTATAATTATTCTATACAATTCAATTTAATATACTTTATTTAGCGAAAACAAGGTCTTTACATAAAATCAGATTTTAGTTAAAAAATTGTCACAATTATGACTTAAATTGATGATTATTGTTGGATTACTTTAATATTAATAAGATGGAACTAAATTATATTTTTTTTAATCTATCAATCTATCAATTTTGACAATCGTTGTTCGATACCTACATAACTTATTTTGCTACCACAAGGCTTCCACTATCACCAATGCAGGCTTGCTTAGTGTCTACTATCTAGGGACTAATCTCCCATGTATGTATTTCGACTGCTCCGTAGCTCAGTTGGCAGTGATGTGGACTGAGAAGCGGGTGCAATGGGTTCGATTCCCGGCGGGGCGAACATTTTTATGATGAATATCGATATTTGTTTACTGGTCTAGGTGTAATGTTCGTCTCTTTATATCATTTGGGCACCCTAGATACAGGTTCTACCTATTTAGGGACTCTGAGTGTGATGCGTTATTAATTGTTTTTTTTATTTATTTACCCATGATAATTAAATTAATACATAATCCTTTCAAAATTAACGACCAAACACAGGTTGTATTGCAATCCACCCACCACGCCCTCACAGACAAAAAAAAAAGAATCAAAACCATATAACAAAATGACCGTTCATAATGACGTTACTATTTGTCCTACGGTCCTTCCCCCAATGTTAGTAAAGCCTCATTTATTTTTATATCTCCGCAGCCATATTAAAAAATAATGTTTAAAAAAATGAGTAGAATTACTGACGTCTCATGACGTCATACAGATTTTGTTTAGGTATAATTTTTTTATAAGCGTAGCAAGCAATAACAATTTATTTTATTTTAATTAATACTTCACAGGTAAAGTACACACATTTATTGAGCGTGTTTTTTTTTTTATTTAATAGACACACGACACGATTGAAAAAAAAAAATAATAATAAAGTATTGTATAATTAAGGAAAACTGTCACAACAAAGCGCCCCAGTCAAACTCATATAAGAAAACCTATTTGTTTTAGTAGTGCTGTTTTAGGACAATTTAATTCACTATTATCGGACAGCAACCCTTTTGCTTCCAGACATCTTAAGACGTCCATAGACGTCGTAATATAAATAAACAAACAAACTGACGGTTAATACGTCTTTTGTTCTACAAACACCTGAAATATCGCATCTTCTTTGTCATTTCCACTTGTTTCAAGTGGTATGGTGTGGTATCATCACAGGGACGCGAAATATAACGAAAATAATTTAATTTACCTATATTCTAATTCTGGAAGCCTCTGAATTTCTATAAAACAAAAACATAATTGTACAGTGGCGGTCTAGGTCGCCGTAACACTTCCGTTTTTTTCTGTATTGCGAAATAGCTCTTGTTCTTTGGTAATACAGTCTAGGGCTGACCATAGACGAATCTATTACGGCCTCCTAGTCCGCCACTGTACTCTTGGCTAAGTTAATATTTACTCTACCACCTAAATGAGCAATAATCTATACAAATATTATAAAGAGGAAAGATTTGTTTGTTTGTTTGTTTGTTTGTAACGAATAGGCTCCGGAAATACTAAACCGATTTGAAAAATTATTTCACTGGTAGGAAGCTACAAACCCCGAGTGTCATAGGCTATATTAGATTTTCAAAAAAATTAGGGATCCTTACCTAAACTAAAATAATATAACCCAAGGTGCAATATTTTTTCCGTTGTTTACATATTTTGACAGGTGGTTTGTTGTTGTTGTTTTTTTTTATTCGGGGTTTATTGTATTTTATTGTGTTTTAAAAAACCTTATTACTTCTTTAGCTTAGCATCCTGTATACGAACCAAATGTCCCTATATAATTCCCTGTCCTATACAAACAAACTCTCCTCGCAAATTGCTATAATTGACATTTCAAAGTTTATTTGTGCCCTATCTCTTCAGCTTTAGGTCAATTTGAATAAACGATCTAACTAAATTGTAATAACATACAGAAGATGTGGACTTGATGGCGTTGTTATGTGAAACAACAGCAGAATAACTGTGACAGACTATATTGCACATGTTGTCGAAGTTCATGAAAATAATAGAATCAATACATAGTGAGCCATTTATGAAGTACTGGGTTAGTGTACATATGAGAGATATAACCCAGCCTATGTAACCTAATTTAATTTAATTTTAGTTTTTAGTTTTATTTTTTTCCTTAATTAACATAATTTTTAAGTACTTCTGTTACTAACATTTATGGATTTTATTAATCTGAAATAAAGAAATGATTATTATTATTATTATAGTATACAATAAAGTTGCTTCCCGCGTCTGTCCCTCCCTATGTATGCTTAAATCTTTAAAACTACGAAACGGATTATGATGTGTTTATTTTTCAATAGATAGAGTGATTCAAGAGGAAGATTTATGAGTATAATACATGTACAGAGTACCAAAAGGTTGGGCGGTACGAAGTTCGCCGGGTCGACTAGTAGAAAACAATCTTAGATTTTTATCAATGTCAAACTAAGCCAAATTTGGACAATCAGGAGAAATAATAATTCGCGTAGTTTGGAAAATGTACCAATTTTAAAAATATTACATGAATTAAATCCCCTGATTTTATTAATTTTATAAGAAATAATTTGTATATCGAGAGCTCCAAACACATTCAAGACCTACAAACTCATCCAGATCTACAAAACTAACATTTATATCCATCTTAACAACGTTCGCCACTTTTAGGAATCAAACCCAGACAATCGAAGTCAGAGTCAACATCACTGCTAACTGAACCAGGGAATCAGAACTTTATCACTGACTTCTTTTCCCCTTGGGATATAAAATTCAATATGCAGCTTTGTTTTCCCTGACAATTTGCAATACTCGTGTGCAGGCTGCATAGGATATCACCAATCATCTGCTCCCTGGGTCATTAAAGGTGACTAAAGGAACACCCAAAGATAGAGTAGCAGCTTCTTTCATTGAAAAACTTGAAGAGCCACACTGCGATCGCCAACCCCCTTTTTTTTTTTAGGCGGGAAAACTCCTAACGAGTACCCTGCGACCCCGGGGGGAGTCGCAGGGTTATGTGGGGTTCGCACCCACTAAAACCCCGCCGGTGTCCATCTCGGCTGTTGGCAAAGGGGTCACGGGTGATCTTTCGATCGTTATGTTCAACTCCGCGACCCCTTCCAGCATTGGCTGTTTAGCCCCTTCACGGGGGGACAAGTGGTGGTAGTCCCCCCTGAGCGCGGATGGCTCTTTCTACGCTCGACGGCGGAATCGGGACACCGCGTTCCACTCCACCGTCCTTCTCGGGGCCGTTATATGACTACACGAGGCCCCCGCCTCGTGCACCCAACGACCCCGGGGTCCCCTCTTAGTCGCCTCTTACGACAGGCAGGGGATACCTCAGTCCTATTCTTCGGCCCGGTACTGCAGGGCGTATCGCCAACCCCCTCGCAAAATCACATCTCAATGTTTAACCTTGTGGCAATCTATGGGGGAGTCCTATGTTCAGCAGTGGACGTCTATCGGTTGTATGTAGTCATAGCAAGTTGCAGTAAAATTAATATTCTTCCAAGTTAAGTTGAATGTATTTGTCTGTCCCTAGACGTTTGGTCTCACAATCAATTGTAAAAACACTTAAACACCCTTTGCATATGCAAACAGTATGCTTCTGGCGTTTACTTTACACCCTGTATGTGTAGTGTTTGGTATTTTGTTAAGAAAAATGGACTTTAACGTTAACTACGTGAGGTTTGAATTAGATTGTAAGAGAGCTGTTACAATTAGGATGATACGACTTTTTAAAATTGGACGTATAATTAAAGGACATTGTTCTAAAAGGTATGGAGTCGTACATTTTAGTTTTAGTACTGTTTATTTTAAATGGTATTCAATGTGTTTAGTTTAAAACTTAAATGTACTTAATAATTTACCTATTTTTTTAATTTTGTATTGATTCAGTAATTTGAATCTGGATCACAGGGAAGCAGGTAGGTTCGACTTACATTTGCATGACTCTTGATTCGTTATCGTAGTAGCTAGTAGTACTTAGTTACTACAAAATAATAATTATTATTATTTATTTATTTAAAAGACAACTTGGTCCACTATATAACCAACACTATATATAACAACATTTAAATTAAAAAAAAACAATAAAGTTAAAGTTAGCGGAGCTTTTAAAGTCTTACCTTGTTATTCATAAAAGGTAAAGAGTAATTAGTTATTTATCGTCTGTCAATTTAGACTATATGTCTCGTATTTCCTTACAAGTAACCAGAGAAGTAGACCTCCGGTTAAGCCATTTGAAACCTATTGTATGTTTATGAATAATGCTGTAATAGTATGATAAAATATAATATGTAATTAACTTGGTAATATTTTTTTTTAACAACAAAGAACGAAATAACAAACTACACATTATTTATCTCAACTAGATAGAAAAAAAATACCGACTCTACCCCACTGGTGTCCGCAAAAGCATCAAAGACAACGTCTAGTTTTAACTTGGCCAAAACTAATTGGTTATGCAAAATTGGAGAGGCCATCCAAGTCTTTTGCAGAATGAAGATCATGGCAAACAGAAACAGGACAGAACTGGATAACAGGATGGGTTTTAATTCTCTTGAGGACAGGTTAGTACGGAAATTCTGAGAAGTGAAGTGGAACCAGTTGAAGTCAAGTGAATAGAGAAGGTTTTTGTTGTCGAACTGGCTGGCTGGACTTATAAAAAAAAAACACAATTTTATTTTTTTTAAACGGAATGAAGCTTTCTTTCATTTTTTAGGTTTCGCCATCGCATTTTTCCTTGTAACATCAAATTACCAATTTTACCGGGGTAAAAAACAGCCTATGTCCTTTATCAGGCTCTAGACTATCCATATACCAAATTTCATTCAAATCGGTTTAGGAAAGCGAGACAGACAGACAGACAGAAGCGGCCTCACAGACAACGGGTTATTACTATGTTGTGCATGTATTATACATATAAACCTTCCTCTTAAATCACACTATCTTTAAAAAAACACATCAAAATCCGTTGCATAATCAATATATATAAAACTCTTCCTTTACTGACTGACTGACTGACAGACAACGCAGAGCCGAAACTACTGGGCGTAGCGGGCTGAAATTTTGCATGTAGGTTCCTTAGGGAGTATAGGTGAGCACTAAGAAGGGATTTCCCGAAATTCCCACGGGAACGGGAATTAACGGGATTTTTGTGTTTATGAGAAATTTACGCGGGAAAAACCGCGGGGCAGCCTCTAGTTTTAAAGATATAAGCATACATAGGGAAAGACGCGGGAAGCGACATTGTTTTATACTACCTATACCTACTAGTATTTATGACATGACCTATGTATTGATATAAGTATGGAAGTATGGATTGAAAGGTATCAAAAAATTGAGAAAATTGCTTTCCTTGCCATTCCGTAAGAAAAAATATAATTCTTTAGTTTAAAGTAAAACAAGAATACAGCACCAGCAAAATAATGTAAAAAAATTTAGAACACAATAAAATGGAATGCATATCCTAGCTGGCACTCAACTGTACCTTGTTCTTTCTTTGACTGCTCCGTGGCTCAGTTGGCAGTGATGTGGGCATGAGCACCCGGGTTCGATTCCTGGGCGGGGCGATTATTGATATGATGAATATCGATGTTTGTTTTCGGTCTGGGTGTGATGTACGTGTCTGTGTGTGTTTCGGGCGCCCTAGATACATGTTCTTCCTAGTTAGGGGCTCTGAGTGTGATGTGTTATTATATGTTATTATAATAATAATCTAGTATAGTAATGAATACGTCATCTTATAATCCCCCAAACCATAACTTTGGTCGGATACTTTGTCTTTATTTTAACCGAAGACTCGATAATCCTACAAACACCCTATTTTTCAACTTTATAAGCCCGCTAACTACTGTACTAAAATAACTCAGTTTTGTTCACATCAATATTGATCAAGTATTCATTACTTTTAATCCTGAAAACCTATTTAGATTACAGTTATTGGTTATTTTGTGATTAAGTGAGAAAACAAAAAATTACGCCACAATGCGATCGCCAACCCGCCAGCCAAGTTTTTCAGTTCAAGACTATTTTATCTTTTTAACAAATATTTTTTTAAAGTAAGTTTCTTGGGAATTATTTTCAAAGTTTTCCTATAATAACCGATCAATCACACTTTTATTAGAAAGTTTTTCAACTTTTTTTTAACACCCTGTTTCTCCCAAGACAACGAAGCGATGATCAATTCATTAGTAAGAAAAACTTGAAATTCTTTTAAATTTTAACTCCGTTGCATAAAAAAAAAAAAAACATTCGTGTCGAATTGAGTACCTCCTCCTTTTTTTTTCGTCGGTCAAAAATGATAACAGTTGTTATTCTTCTTCTGTTGTGAAGGTAGAAAAGTGCATCACTTGTTTACGTGTTTGGAGCCATTGTTTAAGGTGGTAACTCTCGCTATGGCGCGAAATTCAAATTTTTTCGTGTTTTTTATTTATTCTGGCGAAAGTATACATTTTTGATAAAGTTTAAATGAATTCGCGTATGTAAAAAACCATCTTCCATATTGTAATACAACGTTTTTTGAAGACAGACCTACAGATGTTGAGTCTAAGGGGTAAAAGACCAAGAAAAAATTTCCTAGAATATACACAAAATCGGTAACTCTGTCTTTCAAAAACGATATATCACAATGTAGGAAATAGGTTTTTACGTACGCCAATTCATTTAAACTTTATTTAAAATGAATTCTTTGGCCAAAATAATTTAAAAACGTGAACAAATTTGAATTTCGCGCCATACCGTGAGTTACCGCCTTAAGACATTTTCAAATTCAAAAACTTAGTTGTTATAGAAAGTCTAGTAAAATACAATACCTTAAAAACTTAGTAAGTATCCAATACTTCATGCGGATAACATACTTCAGATTGCCACAATAATCACATATCCACTACGCTTGGCAAGGGTTGAATTTAATATCAAAGTGTGGCTCGTCAAGTGTTTCGGCGAAGGACACTGCTGCCTGTCCTTTGGGTGGTACCTTCGCCATCTTTTACGACCCCCCTGGAAGGAGATGGGGTGGTTGTTTTCTATGTCACTACCACACGACGGATGACACAGCAGCCATTCACCAGAGTCAGAATTATAACCATTTATTAACTTAAAGTTAAAGTAACATGTAATCTAACCACAAACATGCATTTAAACTACCAACATACTTCTAATAAAGTCTTAAACGTTTTTAAACTATCTAAAAGCAATTACGTAGTACTAATAAAACCAAAGAAAATTGACTATAATCATACTAATCTAGCCTCATACGGATATAAGGAAGCTTAAAAGCACCTTATGAGCTTTAATTTCTCATAAAAGTTCTGAAGACTTTATAATAAAGTTTTAACTAGTGTTAGTACAAGAGGAGAATTGTTAAGTGTAGGTTGGCAAGGTTAGTTATTGGATGGGCGACTAAATTGCTGAAGATTAAGTTTAAAAAAAAATGCGGTTTTGTCTATGGTCTCGTTCGCCCTAGACTGTAATACTAAAGAAAAATAGCTATTTTGCAATACAGAAAAACCGGAAGTGTTACGCCGTCCTTGTCCGCCACTGTACTTACGTTTATTAGTTGCTAAAGGAATAGGTTACTTATTGTAAAGTTGTTAAAAATAGACTGTCAGTTTTAATAGCCGCTCTACATCAATTTAGTTGAACTAATCATAACACACCTTATTTAATGGTAATAGAGCTGATATTATTCTAAACAGATTATTAAAAGACGATGTCATGCTGGCCACTACTGGTCGTGAACAGAAAAAAAAAGAAAAATAAACAATACAAAAAGTAGTACCGTTACACACGTGCAGCTAACGCATTATAAGTAAGGTAGGAAGAGAGTAGTTGACAGCCAGAAATTAGCAATTTTGAGTTCGCTTGGCAAAAACGAATAAGTTCTGCAACTTAATTCCTTACTACTACTTTAATTACTTTAAAAAAATTGTAAGTATCTTAAATAAAATGACGCGTTCTGGTTGCTAAAAAAAAATTAAAATTATTATTAAAGGTACTATATACATATAAACTATAGAAAAATAGCTTCAAATCATACAGTGCTTGGTCCTGGTTTACTATTTCATGAATATGTTTACTACGAATATAGGTACTATTAGATAAACTTTAGCCCCCTAATCACAAAAAAGTTAGACCGGTCTAAAATCGCCAATTTGTATGACGAACTAGTGATTTAAACCTAGTCTAGTGATTTAGACCCGGTTTAACTCTTTTTGTGGTAGAGCCGTAGATCATCATCATTTCAGTCGTAGGACGTCCACTGCTGGACATAGGCCTCCCTCAAGGCCCTCCATCCGTACCGATCGCAGGTGGCCTGCATGCAGCGTGGACCCGCAGCCTTGCGCAGATCATACGTCCATCTGGTCGGTGGACGTCCTTCGCTGCGCTTGCCGATCCGTGGTCTCCACTCGAGAACTTTTCGGCCCCAGCGGTCATCTGTTCTGCGGGCTATATGACCTGCCCATTGCCACTTCAACGAGCTTATCCGCTTGGCTATGTCGGTGACCCTGGCTTCTCTGCGTATTGTCCTCATTTCTGATTCGATCCCCCAGAGTGATTGATAATAAACTTCGGTAAACTTTAGATAAATAGCTACAAATCATACAGTGCTTGGTCCTGTATTACTATTTCCGTTACTTGCGAAGCGAAAATGGGAGAATTATGCAACCCAGTCAGAAAATTTATGGACCTAGCTGGAACTGTGAATCCATCTAGGAACGTAACTTAAAATCGAAGGCTTACAAACAATAAGATTTCTTCCAATAAATTGGTCAACTACCAAACGTTTACCCTGAAGGCAACTCTACGTAGTAACTATTATATTTATTTTCGGATCGCGTTACGCAATAGGAGTCAGTGATTGGTGGCAGAGACGTTCTGTGCTTTATCTATCCATTATTGTTTTAATGGTGATAATTTGTAATAGGAATATTAGGAGTTCATTTTATACATTAGCTTCTTGTTATGTTTAATGCATTAGTTTGTTACTAGTCGACCCGGCGAACTTTGTAACGTATAAACTATTACTATGTTGTGCATGGATTATACTTATAAACGTTCCTCTTGGATCACTCTATCTATTAAAAAAAACACATTAAAATCCGTTGCATTGTTTTAAAGATTTAAAAGCATACATAGGGAGGGACAGACGTGGAAAGCAACTTTGTTTAATACTATGTATTGTTATTGATATATTGTAGTAATAATATTGAAGTTATCATTTGTTGTATTAATAATAACACACATCACACTCAGAGCCCCTAACTAGAAAGAACCTGTATCTATATATTATATAGAGACGCACCATAAAATTAATGTACCTGCCAGGATTCGAACCCGGTTTTCGAAGTCATAGTCGACATCACTGCCTACTGAGCCACGCAGGTGGTCAAAGTCCATTTCCAGGTATTTAAAACATACTTAGACAAGCTATTCACTGATATCGATACTAAGTTTGTTATTGATTCACGTAATTGAATATAATTATTTTCCTTTGAATTGAAGGTGAATCATTTGTTTGGAGCAAAACTGTTTTTGTGATTGCCTACTTATCGAGGTAGGTATACCTATACCTACATATCCAGACTTGGCGATTCTGACATCTATATCTGACAATAAAAAGAGTGATTTAGCTCACCATACCAAACTTAAAGATCTAATAATTATTTTGTTTAGAAATTTCGACCCATATTAATTTGGTCAAATTATTATGTATGGCAAAATCGATCTTGTCTTGTCAGAAACTGCCTGTATGTTAACAAGGAAATTAATTTAATAATTACATACGTAACTAAAAGCAAGTCTTCAAATAAAAATTATTACAGTGTTCTGCTAAAGCTGCATAAAAAGGAAATCTTCTTTCTTAAGGCGGTAACTCCCGGTATGGCACGAAATTCAATTTTTTTAATTATTCTGGCGAAAGTATTCATTTTTAATAAAGTTTTAATAGTTTCGCGTATGTAAAAAACCATCTCCCACATTGTAATACAACGTTTTTGGAGGACAGACCTACTGATTTTGTGTCCATAAGGACTAAATTTGATTTTTGGCCTTTAAGTCCTAAGACACAAAATCTGAGTAGGTCTGTCTTCCAAAAACGTCGTATTACAATGTGGGAATTTGAATTTCGCGCCATAACGAGAGTTACCACCTTAAACCTTTTTTCTGCTCTAGATGAGCGAAAAGTATTTTACCAAATAAGAATTGTGTTCAAAGCCCCCTTTACAACTCATAATACCTATAGCGTCGCCATCTGGTCTGCTGCATTCAATAATAAATTTTATAAAGCCTATTATATTATGTTCTCAGTCAGCATGGATGGAGGCTAAGCTGCAACAGTAGCACAAACTGCACAAATTATAGTGAACATAGAGCAACAAATCTTGAAAGGCACGAGCGCCGAGAGGCGATCAAACTTTGTTTATGTTTGCATTTGGCAAGTTGACAGGATAGTAGAGTAATACTATTGGCAAGTTAACAGGATAGTTGAGTAAGTACCTATACTATACAGAAACTGGCTTAGAACTAAAACAATTTCACTATTTTTTCAGAGAGGCGAAGATGCATAAAAAGTACCGAAAACAGTAGCGCGCAGAGAATCATAAAGAAAATATTTTCCAACATTATTTTACGAACTATTTCTGAGGAACAAAATAATCATTTCTAAGCTAAGAACGCTAAATAGAAAATAAAATTTGGTGAAACATTTTTGACATAAATATCGATTTTCTTTTTTGGGTTGAGTATGTTTATTGTATGAACTCAGGGAGGCAGGGATGACCTGTACCGACGCCAAAGAAAGAGCGCAGGGCAGAGAAGTCTTGAGGAAGACTGTTGAGGCCCTATGCTTCCCGAGGAGTTAAAGGATTAATCGTAGTCGTCGTCGTCGTCGTTGTAGTCGTCGTCGTCGTCGTCGTCGTCATGTTTGTGAGTTTGTATGTGTTTCAAGCAACCTAGATATAGATTCTACTACCTAGATAAGTATAAAGAAGATAAGCTCTAAGTGTGATTGATGCGTTATTCATATTATTAATTATAAAAAGTTGTGGGAAAAGCTATACTGTATTAACCTACTTGATCAACACTTTGCGAATACAATCACTTACTCTTACAAGTTCAATGTCTACAATATTATTACTAATCTACTAGCCTTACAACTAGAATCGAGTAAACACTATCTCATAGTGAACATAGACCGACCGTAGACCCCAACCCGTTTCTCGTATACTATTATTTTGTATATGTATACGTTTGTGTGTTTGTAAGTGTAAGTTATACTGCGCGTACGTCGAGTACCTATAATGTACTAGTTTGATTCTTTAAGGTGTGTTCATAAAGTACTTTTTTTTTTTTTAAGAGTGCATCGTTCGCGACCTACGTGATACTAGCGCTAATGTAGAAAAAAAAACTTCTAAACCATGGCCGAAATCAATTGTGTTTTATTTTTGTGGCAGCCAAAGAAGGAGTTGAAAATTGATATTTCACGAACCGAAATTTTGGTGTGTGTCGAAATTTAAAATTTTGTAATAGAAATGGGGAAGTGATTTGATTGTTTTTTTTTGACGAAAAGAGCCTCGCTTTTTTAATCTGAAAAAAAAAACTGAATAATGTATAACAGTATTATTTTAATACAGACTTTCAAATTGCTAGGATCATAACAAAATTAATTATCTTATTACTTATCGTTTTCTACAAAAGAAATTATTTTTTTATAAATTTTTTAACTTATAACTTACTAAAACCAAAACTAAACATTTACAAGCAATTTAATCTAGCCAGACGCTCCTAGCCTAGCGTAGGGTAAGTTTGAATAATTTAACATTATCAGAATCTAATCTAGATCTTACTGGGTAAACAAATTAATATAGAAGAACAAACATGGTTTCGTGTTCCTAGATTCACAAGTAATTAAGTACCTAGTAGAAGAAAAAAACTCAGAAAAAGAAAGTTAACTTGGAAAGGGAAAATTTAAATACGTAATTACTGATACTGATTATGCATTGACGTGTTCTTTGGAAAGCAAATCTTTGTTTTGTAAAGGTTGCTTTACAAATAAGTACAATTTAAGTTTTTTTCTAATGTAAAGTCAAACCAATTTTGTGTGAGTCAACAACAACACAAAATACCCAGAATAGCACAATAAATTTATCAGTGACGTAAAACAAATCGATAAAATTGTCTATCGATTGTATCAGTTTAAGTTCATGAACTAAAACCAATATAAATAACTAATATAATTTGATAAACGATGTCACTTCTACTGAAATAAGGATGACTCAGGGAATTCGACTGAAATTTATTTCAAATGGTTAGTATGCATATGAATATTTAAAACTAAATTAGTGCTAAGAGTCTAGACTGATTGCAGGAAGGATATGGAAAGTAAGCGTTCTTTCTTGATAAACTTGAAGAGTCATTATGATACTGCGATCGCCTACATAGCGTGGAGATTATGGCAAACGGCAACCCTTCCCACCCAGATGCCTGCCCTTGTAGCGATTTGTGGAGGAGACCCATGGAACTAAGGAGACCTTTATTCAATAGTGTTCTTCTCACGGCTGTGATGTTGATGATTGAAACTCTGCTCTCTTCTTATTCTGCTAAGTAAATCCTTATTAAAATGTATGTCTCAAAGTCCACATACTAAATATTATTAGGTCATAGAGCGCGTGTTAAATAAAAATTTAAAGATTTAGTTTAATATTTTACGTAGTTGGACATATCCCTTTTTAGACCATCCAAAAACATTAATTTCAGAAAATAGAGTCAACCTAATGTTGCTTTTAATAAATAATTCTGAGGATTATATGGTTTGCAAGGTTTCAAAGAAGTATAACTTACAATAAAATAACAAAATGTCTGTGATAACAAATAGGGCATCTTTCTTTCCCATTCTAAACGCAGCCTTATAATAACCAGCGCAGCTGCGCGGGAGTCGATGCGTACTCGCTACCGGTAACCCCCTCCCCCCGTTCCTCTGTCGCTTTATACCCTCCCCCCACCTCCCGTTGCCCCCTTGAACGATCGATACGGAGATCTCGGACGGGCAAAATGGAAAATTTTATAATGTGGTTTGTCTTTGATAGAGTTTTGTGTAGGTTTCAAAATGTATGGTTGAAGACTTTTGGTTTAATGAAATATCGTAGTTTTGAAATAGGCTGTTTTTTATTTTTAGTTTCTATTACATTACCACGTTTTGATTATTTGACTTTAATTGCTTTGAGCTATAAATTTTATTGTTTGACAACTCTACTAAAATGTCAGTCTGATGGCAACCTGTAAGAATTTATTCTTGAGGTAATGTTGAAAGTAGATAAAAAAGAGAACCAACTTTATTATTGAAAGATTAATGTAAATTTGTATTTTAAGGATACCATTCTTTTAATGGAAACAGCATCAAAAAGAGGTTCGTTTAATATATTTGTTTCCAAAGTAGGTCCTACCTATTAAGTTTTTGTTTAAAACCTGACGAGGTAAGAATACAAAATACGAATATCAAACCCTTACCCAAAGCCCTTGAAAATCAGGTCCCTACAAGTACTAAAAGCACTAACAGAACCAACAATAACAAAACACGACAAGAATCATTATTCCATCAAGTGATCAACATAAAACAATATAAAGTGCATTATGCAATTGCTTGCAATCTTAATAAAGATAGAGCGAGATGCAGAATAGCATCAAGTATAGGTTGCTAAGCTAAGTATTATTTAATCTATACGATCATGCGCATACGTTGAATAGAGAACTAATGGACAGTTTGAAGCTGGCACCTTGCCACGATGATACAAACATCTTCTTGGCTAAATGTGGTACCATCTCGAAGCAAGCCTCTGCTTAACCCAGCGGGGAATAAAGGCGTGAGATTGTGTTATACAGCTATTATAATAATAACACATCACACTCAGAGCCCCTAACTAGGAAGAACCTGTATCTAGGGTACCCGAAAGACACACAGAGACGAACATGACACCCAGACCGGAAAAAAACATCAATATTCTTCATATCAATATTCGCCCCGCCTGGGAATCGAACCCAGGTGCACACGCTTACTCAGTCCACATCACTGCCAACTGAGCTACGGAGAAGATGTGGATAGTTTGAGCCGAACTTAACTAGACTCAGAGCCCCTAACTAGGTGGAACCTGTATCAAGGTTAAGGGAAGATATTTACAAACAAAGCAAACACTTAACTTACTTGAAATAAGCAACAAAATCTTGATCTGAAATACTTTTAATTACCAAATTTAATTTTTAGACCCCATAATCAGATGATGCTAGTCCTGTGATGGGTGCTAGATGAAATAATAACTATTAAAAACACCCTTCATTTCAGAATCAATCAAGTATTTTTTGGTCTACTAATCTCCAAGTCCACACCATGATACGACATGCTAAAGCTAGAACCATGGAAGAAAGTAGTAAGAACCATCAGGAGAAGGTTGTTACCCTCAAGTCAAAAACAAACAAAACGCCTAATCCAAAAGCTGCACCACTAAGGTCCACGACAGACTCGTTTGCCCCCCTCGCCTCTCGGCACAACCCGCGTGCGTAAACGTGACCTCGTGAGATGAACTCCGGTTGTACTGCTGAGCCTGGTTTAAGTCCCTTGAATATGGTGGTTTTCTCCCTATAGGTAAATGGTACTTTATTCTAAATAGGATTTTGGTAATTTTTTTGGTGAAGTGCTAATTGGTTCGAGTGAACTTAGTTATAAGGTCTTTACATTGTACCATTTTGAGATATCAGAGCCAAAGAAAATATTAGTATGGTATGATTATCAGGCTCATGGAGCATGTTAAATAGTTTTTAAATCAGTTTCAAATAATTCACAATGTATAAAAAGACAGGATGGATAGATGATTAAAATGTTATCTAAAAAAGCGTTTTATCGATCGCTTTATGCAAACTAAATATGCGGTCCATTAGACCAAAGATTATGTAGCTTTCATCGAATTTATTTTACAACGAGCTATCCCGGCTTACTTTGTTACGCCATAGAATATAGATACTTCTAAAGGCTCTATCGACTATGTTCTTTTGACTGCCCAGAATGGGCGAATAAAAAAACAAACAACAACAACAAACCACCTGTCAAAATATGTAAACAACGGAAAAAATATTGCACCTTGGGTTATATTATTCGAGTTTAGGTTAGGATCCCTAATTTTTTTGAAAATCTAATATAGCCTATGACTCTCGGGGTTAATGTAGCTTCCTACCAGTGAAAGAATTTTTCAAATCGGTTCAGTATTTCCGGAGCCTATTCGTTACAAACAAACAAACAAACAAATCTTTCCTCTTTATAATATTGGTATAGATAAAAGGCACTTATAGGTATCAACGTTCAAATAAACGTTACGTACGTTTTTGTATCCTAATCATCCCCGTAAATAATCAAAAATAATGCTTTATTGTATTTTTTTTCTTACTTCAAGATTGAATGTCCGCTAATCCAGGGGACTTGTTTCGTGGTTAGTTGTAGGATGAAGTTTGTTTTTTCTATTTTTCTCTGGTCTAGTAGTAGGGACTGGATCCAACTATCCAACTGGACTTTTGTGAAGTTGTAATAAACAAACACACGTTATAGTAATTGTTTTTTACTAGATGTTGTAGTCAGTCTTCTGTAGAAATCATGCTAAAGATTTTAAGAAGGCTGGCCAAGCTTAATATTTCTAAGGAAATTGTATTGCAATAAACTTAAAATTATTTTGGATATTTACAATATTTTTTTGAAGTAGGTAGCTAGGATTTTAGGGTACGTTTACGCGGAAAGTAAAGTAAATCATGTGATTGGCTCATAATATGAATTCTATTGTCAAAAAAACAAAAATGTAGTCTTTGGTTTTCCAGTACCACAATAATAATGACCACAATATTCGGCATTATAATGTCAAAATTTATTGTAAATAAACAAATAAGTTTCCACAATTTGTTCGGAAGCATTATATAAGTAATTTTTTTTGTAAAATAGCAAAAAACGATCCACCGACCCAAACATGATTTCGTAACGTATTGGTTTTTGAAATAACTAAATTCTTGTGTAAGTGTTCTCTAAAACGACCCACCGACCCTAAAACTGTCTTTTTTCTTATATGTTTAACAAAAATTGTACTGGTTAACATTTTTCTATTGTCGCGTCGTAACTCTCTAACCGCGTTTTTTTTTTTCAGGTCACAAACTAAAATAAATCCAAAATGGAGCAGATTTTTATGATAGAAGTATTTGTTAAAAAGATAGTTCTAAAAATAGAGCCTCCTGAAAAAGATGAGTATGAACTGAAACTTGAGGCGGAAGAAAGGAAAAGAGAAGCTGAAGCTTTAGCAGCTGCTGAAGCCGCCAAAAAAGGGAAAAAAGGTAAACCGCCAAAACCAAAAAAAGGTAAAAAAGGCAAAGAGCCCCCACCGCCTTCGGAAGAAGAAATGAAGTTTCTTCAAACATGCACACTTCAAATGAATTGCCTTCCTCTGTTCGACTTTTACGTAGCACACGACAATTTCGTGGCACCACCACCGCCAGAGCCACCCACAAAAGGTAAAAAGAAAAAACCTCCTAAACCCAAAAAGGGCAAGAAAGGCAAAGAACCGCCAAAGAAACTCATCTTACCATCAGAACCTTTGCCCCAGCCTCCATTCTTCGGCGTTGGCAATGCTGTCATGTTCTTATCCCGGCCTTCAAAACTAGAAGAGGTTCTCAAAGAAACCCCAATCTACATCACAGTGTGGAATCGGAATCAAGAGATGAACTGCATTGGATTCTGTGTTGTAGGATGGCACGAGTCTTTTCTTGATTGTCTGAAAAGGGCTGCTGATTTGAATCCAGTGAACATGGATGCTGCCGAGTATAGAGATACTAGAAAACAGGAGATGATTACTAACACTGTGGAATTGACGAGGCCTTTGCAATGTGAGGAAGATCTGAAAGCGTCAGGCGAGATAGAGTTCTTTATAAGACTGTCATGTCTAGGAAATAGGATACTAAGCTACTTTGTAGCGCTACCAGAAATGGAACGCCTTCCCGGAAGAAAATACTTGACTGACGACTTGAAACTAAAAGACGTTGAAGTTGTGCGACACTGGGAAGGTACAACTATTGATTCTGTACCACCTGTGGCTTACATATTTGGGGCTCCAGACATAACAAGAGAACCTATAAGGCCTGAAGAAGAACCAAGAGTCTTTGAAGATTTCGTAGCGCCATTCACTAGCAGTGAACTAACAATCTTGGCAATGGGTTTCCCTAAAGGACCGTGTGGTGGTACAAATTGTCCAAAACGAATGGATTATAGGGGAAGTCAGCACCAGTTCATATACGGTGAGAAGATAAAAGGCAAGTACGAGCATGGACAGTTTGTTAACAAAAGAGATGTACACGGACCATGTGGGAGACTTGATTGCCCACTAGCCAAGAAAGTGCGATCCTTTTTATGCAACGAAGGGAATTATAAGACTTGCAGAAAGCCTTGTCCTAAAGATTACTATTAAATTCTTTGTGTAATTGTTTGAATCCGTTGGCTTGTTGAAAATGTGGACGCAATAAAGCATATTCGATACAACTTTCTCTTTTGACACAAAATTAGGCTTCTCCAATGATTCACATTAGGACCGTATTCTGTTTAGTCGAATGTAAATATTGAAACTCGTTTTAGTTTTTAATAATATAAGGTTACGCCTACATGATCTGCATGTGGTTATGATAGATGTTCTGTTACGCAATGATGGTAAAGTAATAAAGATCAATATCGAGTTATTGTTGTATCTTCCTACGCAATAGGTGATTAATTAGTAGCGACTTTTGGCAATGTTTATAGGTTTGTTTGGTTTAGTTTTCAATGCACAGGAGTAGTTCACTTAAAGAGTTATGGGTTTTTAAATAGAATAGAACATTTTGTTGGATATAGGTTTCCCCACGATATAGTTTAAAGAGGGGATTGGCCTAAATCCTAATCTCCATGCTTGACAGGCGGGCTAGCGGGCTAGCGATCGCAGTATGGCTCTTTTTGTTTTTCAAGGAAGGACGCTGCTTGCTGCCCGTCCTTAGGGCGTTTTCTTAGTTGCTTTTTACGAGGAGTAAAATGAGGTGCTAGTATTTAATCCCGTTACTACACGGAAATTTATTATCATCGTTTCAACTGAAAGTCATCCACTGCTGGACATAGGCCGCCTCCATTAATTGCCACAGCGATCGGTCTTGAGCAACCCTTATCCAGTGTACTCCCGGTAGCTTTCACCTTTTTAGCTTTTTAGTTAAATAAAATTTAAATAAAAATTAAAAAGTGCAACAGAATTGTTTGAACATAAGCAACCGACTCATCATTTGGTGAAAACGTAGATTCCACGAAGCGTAGCGTGATATCATCCCAGCGACAATGAGCTCTCATTTGTGGCAATTATATTATAACAGTGTAAGTGGTAAGGAAAAGTATACATTAGTTACCAATTAGTATGGAAATTATAGAAAATTCTAGTAAAATAAACATAGTGTGTGTGAACACAGCTTTCCTACGCTTGAAAAATTAAAATTAAAATTCACGTTTCTGTTTCGTTATTATGAAGAAATGTTTTTTTAGTGCATACATACATACATAATCTCACGCCTTTTATTCCCCGAAGGGTTAGGCAGAGGTACCAGCTCAAGAGCCGGACCCACGTTTAGCCGAGTTTATGCTTTTAGTGCATATCTATGAAATTAAGGAACTAAAATTCCTTATTCGAAGCCTCTATCTAAAGCGGTTAAAATTTTATTGTTCTTTATGAGTCAATCAGTCTGTAACTACAGAAACGTATTTTGTAGCTTTAAAATTAAAGTAATGATAACTTTGTTACGTTATGCGTTCATAGAAATCATCTATACTGAAAGACGTCCGCTGCTGCATAAAATACTTCCAGTGCTCCCGTTACCTTCAGGTCGTCTTACCACGGTAATCTAGATAGTACTTATAATAATAATAATAATAATAAGGCGTAGGGATGTGACGACCCCATCGCCCAGTGGAAATTCCAGTCCTTTTGGTCTGGAACTTCCATTGCAATGAGTCACCGCAGGGACGGCTTGTGGCGAGTCGATGGTGAGTGGCGACACCACGGACCCTATACCTCCAGGGGGACACACGCAGTCATCACACGCCCACTTACATGCAGTCATCACACACACACACCCCCCCGCCTCTGAGCTTGTATTCACCAGCCGGCCAGAGTGGAGTAGCAAGAGCGAAGCCTATGCTCCAGGTTGGAAGTGTAAAATGTCATAACGCCGGGTGCATCTTATGCTGCCCGCAGTCTCACCTCTCGACAACCTTAGCTGTCCACGCCCAGTGTTGCGACCCGTTGCCAATATATCGGCGACTTAGTGGAAGCCCACCCAGTGGACAGCGAGTCACCGCCTGCCATGATAATTAGTGAAATGTTGCATTAAAGGCAGGCGTACCGGTATTTCACTCCATAGCACCAGTTAACCGGTCCATTAAACAGTTCACCCCCATAAACCATTTCTTGTCATCCATTTTGCAATAGTTCCTATCACCTTCTGGGTGCCGTCTCTGGGTGCATGATCTATTTGTGCATTTAGTGACGGTGCCTGGTTGGTGATCCATATACAATATAGCAAAACTCTCGAAAGGGCCTCTACGAGTTGGATTCGTCCCCTCGCACGCCTCTCAAAGGACCGGGCACCATCCCGTGATACCGAAGAGTATTGAGAAACATAATAATAATAATAAAAATATTTATTTCAATAAGTAGATTAGAAAATAAAATTACAAGTAGTCCCTGCACTAGGTAAGCCTGTATCGCAGAGGCCATTATAAATTACGAAGATATTTTAAAAAAGTATTAAAGCTTTTAGTAGGTAGCATTTGTAGTAACCTAGAATGCAAAACAAAAATTAAATTAAAATCTAAATTACCTAACAAACTAAAATTTTTACAGTTTAGGTTGGGTTTCATTGAACTAAAAATCATCACTATTGCAAGCACACAACAAGCAATATATATGTAAGAATAAAAGCCTGCATATATTATACAATTAAGCGTAACATGCATAAATGTTACTTTAGAGGTCGCAAGAATTGTTCAGTTTTGTCATAAGACCAGGAGCTGATTGTTTGGGTCAACTGCGCCCTGATTTCAACAACAGACTTATTAACTTCCTTACAGACTTCGTTTTTCAACTTAAAAAACGGTAACAATATTACTTAGGTATAGCGGTATGTTTTAGCCTTATTTCAAAGCCTCATAATTAGGGCAGTTACAAAGGCGTGATTTTGACACCCACAGTGGTTTCTTTCACGGGTCCTGAGCAAGAATAAAAGCTCAGTAATTAGCTAAGATACCGATTTCATACATTTTTGTATTGTATTTTGTAAGTTTATTAGCATTTTAGCTCAGTTGGCTGTTGCGTAAAATTTGCTGAGGTTCATTATAAATTGTAAGTTTTGATTTGTGTGCGAATCCTTTTGCAATGTGAGGCTTAAGTCATGTTGTGAAAGTCGTCCTTGCTTGTAAGGATTTCTATGGGAAATACACTTAGTTTAATAGTTTTGATTGGTTGTTTAATATATTTTGTTACCAAGCAAATTACATATGAAAAGCAAAAAGGCACAGAATAATAAAGATTGTTAGTAAAGAAATATAATTATGAAATATTTAAAACAATTTTTTTTTATAATAGATATAAAATATGAAAAGCGTTAAAAATTTAACTAAATCTGCTTTTTGTATCTGCTCTTTGGTCATTTTTTTTGTAATAGTATCAGATTATAACCGAAAAAGAAAACGCAATTATGATAGCGACATCAACTGAAGCAAATCTTGTCTTAAAGAATTTACTAATTATTGGTTAAATATTATATTCTCTGTGCTTTGGCTTTTCTTTTTGTTAAAATAAATTTAACCAGTCTATCGAATCAAAACCATACAACAACCTGCTATCTCAAACGAATAAACAAACAAAGTTTATTAGCCAAGTCAAGTCAACACATTTTGCACTAACAATTTTATCTGATAATAGCCCTACCACCTAACAAAAGATTACCCTAATGCATTCAAATTGATGCAAATGTAGCGCTCAACAAAGAGGTTTATCTATGCTTTGCGTTGCACTGGGCAAGGTCATGTGGTGTTACTTGTTTCACTCACTATAGTATGAATACCTACTGTAAATATAAAGCTTTAATGCAGACAGAGAACACTGATCCTTAAGGTCGTCGGTAAACACTGGACCAGAATGGCAGAGGACATTGTTTGTGGCATGCCGTGCGAGATTACGAGCTATGTGTGGACAGAATGGATGGATGATGATAGTATAACATACCTGTATATTGATTTACACTTTCTCACGGATACCAGCATTTGAGTAACCTACCTATTACACAGTTTATTTATAAAAAACAAGAAAAAAAGGGTTTAAAGAGTAAAACATAAAAAAACATAAATTACAGTATTTATTGATTTGCTAATTGCAGAAACCATCTATAATATAAAAAAAATATTTTAAATAAGAGAGCGTCATTACAATCTTATAATTTCGTAAAGGTTACCGACGTTGTTGAAAAACGCCTTTAAGAAACTTTACAGCAATTCCCATTAGAGCAAGCGTCGAAGCCTTCGAAGGCTTCTTGAAACTGGTATCAAGGCGTTAAAAGTGTACTTTTCTTGGAAATTACTAAGAAATAAATAGAATATATAACCCCTCAGGACAGAAGTCGATTTTCAACTATCTTTATCATGTAGGTACTTGGTGTCCTTTCTGTGAGGTCTGAGATTCGAACCCTAGTGGCGGCACAGAAACATTGTTTTTTTTCAGATTTTGAATGTTTCCAAGATCGCTTCCTCGCTTCATCAGCAGGCTCGCAGTCGTGTCGGTCAGCAGTCCCAGTGACTTTAGGGAGCTAGAGACCAGAGAGTGGGTTTGTGGTCAGGGCAGCCTGCTTCTCCACCATATAATTTAAATCACGCGATACATGACCAAATTGTCCTAATAATGTCGATGTTTGCCGTTGTCTAATACGCCTATACTGCTACCCAATTGTCTGTAGACCTAATAACTATTAGCTATCTACGCCTAAAATTTAATGCTATTTGTGCAGTAATTTCGCAACAGCAACTTTTGGCCACCACTCACGCGTGATCAAAATGGAGTGTTGGCGCTTATCTAATCGCTGCGTGGACCATCTATCATGCGAAATTGTGACAGAATTTAGCCACTGTTTAGAACAGTTATCGGTGATGTCATTAGTTTGGATTTGTGAGGTGTTTTAGTGCATTAGTTTGCCTTGAAATAAAGTTCAATTGTGCATTATAATGTGCTCCCACCGTGTTGTGGCTGCTGCATAGCTTACCACCAACCCATCTCCTGCTTAATCAATATCAATATCAACACATAGTATAAAACCAAATCGCTTCCCGCGTCTGTCCCTATGTATGCTTAAATCTTTAAAAATATGCAACGGACTTTGATGCGGTTTTTTTCAATAGATAAAGTGATTCAACAGGAAGGTTTATAAGTATAATACATGAGCAACATAGTAATTGGTTAGGCGGTACGAAGTTCGCCAGTTCGACTAGTGAGTAATAAACTATAAAGCCAAAGGACGGGTAGTAGAGTCATTTGTTAAAATACTTTATGAGCCATACTGCGATCGCCAACCCGCCTGCCAAGCATGGCGATTATTATGGCAAACTCTCCCCAAATATAATTATTTGAAGTTTTCTGTAGGGCACGACCAATAGTAGAAGTTCCTAAACTAAAACGATAATTATAAATGTAACTATATCATAAGTTAAAATACTAATAATAACGCATCACACTCAGAGCCCCTGACTAGGAAGAACTTGTGTTTAGGGTGCCCGTAAAATATACAGAGACAAACATTACACCGGAAACAAACATCGATATTCATCATAACAATGTTCGCCCCGCCGGGTTCGAACCCAGGTGCACACGCTTCTCAGTCCACATAACTGCCAACTGAGCTACGATGCATTTTTACATAGATAAGGTATCGATTTGTTTATTGGCCCTTATTAAGTTTTCTTTTCTTTAAACAATGAACCCATCAGTCGGAGAAAGGATAAGGTCATTAAATAATACTTAGTCATAAAGTATGATGTAACGTAAGACGGTTGTTTCTTGTGTGACTCATGCTGAGGCCTACGAGGAACGTTGAGTTACGATGATACAAAAATTATAGCGTCCAAGAAAGCAAGCAAAACAGTACAGAATATCTAATAGTATAAGGACCAGAGCAATCTTTTTCCTTACATTTTGCGTCCCGCGGTGGCTTCACCAGAGCGCAATTCCACTTCAATAAAAAAAAAAACATATTTTTCGTTCCCATGGGATTTTCAGTATAAAAAGTATTCTAAGTTCGTCTCATGATTCGTGATTCAAATCTCTCAATTCATTGTATCATGGAACATTGGGAGATACCGAGTCAAAGACTCATCTTATTCGAAATCCTCAAAAGAAACTGGAATGGATAGGCATGTGCCTTAGAAGACCTGAAGAAAACATCAGCATTATGCTTAGAATGGAACCCAACTGTCGGCCGAAGAAGAAGGGTTGCCTCGCTGGACCCTGGAAGCGCTCCGTCATGACAGAACTCAGGGCGGCAAGATGACCTGGATCGATTCCAAAAAGGCATATAAACGGAGAAGTCTGAAGGAAGACTGTTGAGGCCTTATGCTCCCCGAGGAGTTAAATGACTTGTCATATATAGCACATCACATCACACTCAGAGCCCCTAACTAGGAAGAACCTGTATCTAGGGTACCCGAAAAACACACAGAGACGAACATTACACCAAGACCGGAAACAAACATCGATATTCATCATATCAATGTTCGCCCCGCCCGGGAATCGAACCCAGGTGCACACGCTTACTCAGTCCATATAACTGCCAACTGAGCCACGGAGCAGTCGAAGTTAGCAATTGTCACATGATTGTGCTTTGTCTACAGGCAGCATAATAGGTTTTTAACTCTTCTGTGAATACCTAGATAGATAATACTCTTTGTCAACAAGTTTTCATAAACCTGTAACGTGCTTAATTACTTATGACGCATCAGCAAATGGGATTCGATGTAGCTGGCTGCCATTTAGTCAGATAAATTGACTTGTTGTTGCGATTTATCACCATTACATTACAGTTTCCTAGAAAATGTTTAGTAACTGTTATACTTCAAACGAGTTTTACGAAAACGTATTGAATTCTTATAGGAATTGCGTCTAAGAGCACTGCTCAGCAGTCTGAAAGTGATAGGTTAACATAAGTTTGTGTAAAATGAAAATTTCAGATGGGGTCAAGCCATTTTCAAATTTTATCGCGCCATAGTCTAATTGCTAGCGGTTTTATTATTAACTAGAGGCTGCCCCGCGGTTTCACTCGCGCAGATTTCTCATAACCACAAAAATCATTTTTTTTCCCGTTCCCATGGGAATTTCGGGAAATCCTTTCTTAGTGCTTACATACACTCCCTAAGGAACCTACATGCAAAATTTAGCCCGCTACGCCCAGTAGTTTCGGCTCTGCGTTGTCTGTCAGTCAGTCAGTCAGTAACGGAAAAGTTTTATATATATTGATTGTTGCTTTTTTCTTTGGCGTAATATAGAAATAGACATTCTTGGAGCGACTGTGGTTAACGAAATCGATAGCAATGCGATTAAAATTTGCTATCGTATAAGTTACGAAACCTTGACCCCCTAAAATATTGTTTTACTTCTGTGATTCTGTGTGTCTTCGCCTCAGCTTGAAATGCAGCCAACACTGTATATTTATTTTGAGTAAAAACAAATTGAACCTTCACTGTACAGTTACAGTGGCAGACTGGGACGGCGTATCACTTCCGGTTTTTCTGTATTGTAAAATAGCTCTTTTTCTTTGGTAATACAGTCTAGGGCGCACGAGATCATATACAAATCTGTTACGCCTTCCTTGACCGCCACTGTACCAAATCATTATGATTAGCCTGCTTGTGGTCATAAGCCTAATTCTCTCGCACGCCTTAAACCATGGTGAGCCAGTCTGATTCAATGCCTTATAAATAAATGAAATTATAGGTACAGTCACGGACTAGGAGGCCGTAACAGATTTGTCTATGGTTTCGTCAGCCCTAGACTGTATTACTAAAAAACAAGAGCTATTTTGAAATACAGAAAAACCGGAAGTGTTACGCCGACCGTGTCCGCCACTGTACTACCTACTGACAAAACTGTCGTTTTACTTTTTATGATATAACTAGTCGACCCGGCGAACTTCGTACCGCCTTACCTATTGCTATGTTGCTCATCAATCAATATATATAAAACTCTTCCGTTACTGACTGACTGACTGACTGACTGACTGACTGACTGACTGACAGACAACGCAGAGCCGAAACTACTGGGCGTAGCGGGCTGAAATTTTGCATGTAGGTTCCTTAGGGAGTGTAGGTGAGCACTAAGAAGGGATTTCCTGAAATTCCCACGGGAACGGGAAAAAACGGGATTTTTGTGTTTATGAGAAATCTGCGCGGGAAATACCGCGGGGCAGCCTCTAGTGTATTATACTTTTAAACCTTCCTCTTGGATCACTCTATTGATTACAAAAAACCGCATCAAAATTCGTTGGATCGTTTTAAAGATATAAGCATACATAGGGACAGACGCGGAAAGCAACTTTGGTTTATACTATGTATTGATGATGACATAACATAACATAACATAACATAACACATCACACTCAGTCAGAGCACCTAACTAGGAAGAACCTGTATCTAGGGTGCCCCGTGCCCGAAACACACACAGAGACGAACATTACACCCAGACCGGAAACAAACATCGATATTCATCATATCAATATTCACCCCGCCCGGGAATCGAACCCGGGTGCATAAGCTTACTGCGCGAGCACCGTGTTTTTTTTATAAACAAATTTCAAGCAATTATTCTCACTTCAATTTCCTACTAAGCAAGATCTCAAATTTCCTACCAAATTCTGGACGTTCCTTCTCTCTGCCGTCCCGTGGGACGAACAAACCGTACGAAACTAATCAAGCGACTTTAGCCCACACTTGTGAGGTGCAGTTTACGTGCAGTTGCCGTGCAGTTGAGGTGCAGTTAGCGTGCAGCTCACACGCTTCCAATGATTAAATTTAAACTTTGCAGTACAGTTTGACTGTTACTGTTAAGTTTAGGATTGTTTTAGGTTTTATGTAGTTTTGTGAATTAAAAAAAAACAGTATGAGTTTATTGTTTAGTACCTCTCTTAATAAAGAGTAAAAAATTTATTTAATATTGAGGAGTCTCTTAAAAGAGGTATTTTTATACTTAAATGGAGATCCCTTGTCATGCAAATTTCAACTGTGTTTTTCAAACGAACATTAAATGTTAAAATAATAAAATAAATAAAAATTTTATTTATTCATTTGTTTTATTGAGTTAGAGACCATTCATAAAATATTTTATTTTTAAAGCAGTTTTTTAATTAACCGTTTCCTTTTAAAGTAAAAAAAATGATTTATTCAATACAGGATACAAGATATCGCGATAAAGAAATTATAACCTGAAAGTTTTGTTTCTAGTAGTTTTTTTTCCATAAAATAATCATTATATCACCTCCTTGGTTCAGTAGACTGTCACAGGTCCGGGTTCGATTCTCGGCGGGTACGAACCAACTTTAAAAAAATTATAGATATTCTTTGTAAATGTTTCGGGTAGGGACTCTAACCCGGTTTCCCAAAGTTACAGTCATTATCACCGCCAACTCAACCAAGGCAGTGACCAATTTTTAGATACAGTGGCGGACACGGACTGCGTAACACTTCCGGTTTTTCTGTATTGCAAAATAGCTCTTGTTCTTTGGTAATACAGTCTAGGGCTGACGAAACCATAGACAAATATGTTACGGCCTCCTAGTCCGCCACTGTATGTATTTCGTATTGAAATGTTAACTTTATTAAGGATCCAACTGTACTATCATTTGCCTAACGGCTTCGAATTGGTGAATTCGGTAAGAGTTAGTTTCCTGTCTCAATTAGGCTAAGGTCTGGTCAATTCTGGACATTGGCAGCGCAAAGTTTGTCCCTAAATGGACAGACGCCATTTTTGAAATTGTTTGCCAAACTTTATAATTAAAATTGTCAGTAATATTGTTTCTAATTGTGTTAAAAGTTTCACTAATTGAACGGATATCGGAGAATTTGGCACGAAATATGAATGTAAAACATATCTGTCTAATGATGAATATTTTCAAAAGAAAACAGAAATTGTAGAGTAGTGTGGCATACAGCATCACACATCTTAATATTTACCTTCGTTAAAAGTGTATTAATTACTTGATGTATGTAAATAGGTCTCTCAAATCAATATAAATTACACTACAAAAATAAAAAATGACCGAACTCTTATAAAATAATCTATACTCTAAAAAAGAAGCTTAATATTTAATTGTCTGTTTGTAAAATCGAATATTCTAGTAAACAACTGGATCGATTTCAAAAATTCACTTACCATTAGATTCTTACATTCTAAACTTAAACTATCCCAGATTTATATAGGCTTATAATACATTACTTTTATGAAAGTTTCAGATTCCTATGAAAACTCCTGTATGTAACCAAACTCATAATGTTAGGCGCTACGAAGTTTTCTAGGTCAGCTAGTCTATAGTATATTATCAAATATCAACAACCAGTTACCAATCCGTATTATATTCTAAACTTATCTTTAATTAATCAACTGCATTTCTTTATTCAACTCTATGACAGCAAAAAAAAAACACCCAAATTTAAAATGTCTTCTAAGCTTCGACTATCCATAGAACCTTTTCACAACTTTCAAAATAGTTAAACACACATTACAACTTTCAAAATAGTTAAATACACATTAAATTACCAATCTTACCCAACAAAGGGTGACATGTTAAGATTAATAATACAATTTTAAACATATTAACGTGTGAGGTCAAAATTGTAAAGACCCTAATTATAATCTGGACTGGTGGAAGTCAAATATTTTTAGACGTCAACTTATGGATGAGTGGAAGAGAGAAAAAAAAACGTATGTGCGGTCAACTGGGTATAGGCAGAGCACATCATAGAATACAAAAATGCTTGGAGTAGATATAGAGTGAAACTTATAATTCGTAGATAGTAACTATGCAATATTACAATCAATAAAATTTACAATAATCACAATTTCCCTTAATTATTATTAAATTGCAATGGGCGGCTTTATCGCTTAGAGTTATTTCTTCGTAACCCATTCTAACGATATTACTAAATAGTAGTTAGATTTTGCTAAAGTAATTCATTTAAATAGGTACCGACTATATTGAGTTATTAAAGTATTGATAAAATAAAAACTCAATCAAGTGACTAAACATCGTCAAAACTACTCTTTATATTTTCTGTTCTACATGACATTTATGAGTCACCCTTACAAGAAGTAGAACACAGGCACTACCCGGTACGAAAGGCTTACGTATAAAATAAAACCCTATCTTTTTAATAATAGAGCTGATATTTGATTAGAAATAAAAATTGGTATTGAAATGCGGCGGCGGGCGGCGCTTGAAAAAATTACTCTCGTGTGTACGCATCTTATCTGTTGCATCAGATATTATTATACAGGATGTTCTTGTTTTCTAATATTGATTTCTTTTTAGATAAAATTACTGACTATACGACTTGTAGGAATTTAATAATTTATTTAAATAAAAAATAAAAATAATTTCACGAATTAAGTTATCAATTATATTGGCAAAAAAAAGGTTTAAATAAATAATATAATATCCCAAAAATAAATATTACAAGAATATATAATAGAATCAGCACTTTGTCAGATTCAGTAAAAAATTAAATTTTTAAATTGGACTGCAATTTACCTGTGCCATAGTTTTCTGAGTATTTTCAATTTTTTTGAACAGATTGGGGGAGCATTGCCGTCCTTGTTATTTTTGTTTTTCGTTGCATCAATTTAAAAATATGAACTTAATCCACATCACAAAATAGTTTCAGACTACCTATGTCATGCCATGACAAACCTGAAGCCAAATGAAACAAAAAATACCAACTATATTTCATTTTAAACAAAGGGGTTAAAAAATTCACTTCACACCTTTCACAAAAGCAAAACCCTAATAAAAGCCAGGTTTCAGTTTGCAACATGTCATTTTGCCCAGATTGGCTCAATCAGCCGTCCTCAGTCCACACACATTGTCTAGACTTTTGTGATAGAGTGCAAAGATAACAGAATTAAATTAGTTTTCGTGTGATGAGTGTAGCTTTTTGTTTATCTTCTTGGTGAATAGAGAATTTCATCCTCGTGTTTGGATAGGGAATGAAATGAAATAGGTTTGTAAATTGCATCGGGTTGCTCAACGTCATTTATGTTATTGGTAAAAAGTAAATTTGCTTCAAAAACTTAATGAAACTTCTATCAAAATTAGGCAAATAAAACAATCACAGTTAAAAAATGAAAAGAAAATACCAACCTGTTTCGGTATGTTGAAACAATAAATAACTTTAGAAATATGATAAAAAAAAATTATAACTTTTTTTTATTAAGTATATTATAAATTTAACCCTTTAAAAAAATCTTCTTCCTCTCCTCTTATGCCTAATCAGGGACATAGGGCTTTCCAGCTCGACCGGTCTAGCTCCTGCTGTTCCAGTTCATCCCAGTTTAGATCGAGAGACGTGGCTTCCTGGTCCACAGTCCGGTGCCAGGTTTCTTTCGGCCGTCCTTTCTTACGTCTTCCCACCATCCTTAAAAATTATAATTTGCATCAAATTCTAAAATTAATTATTGCATCTACTTTTAAAAAAATGACAGTAAATAAATCATCCTGTACAATATTTCCCGGTCACCACATAGCGGAGCCCGCCCATGACTCACCTGTACCAAACAAGACTTGACAAAGAAATAGTTTGTAAATTAACGTTTATTTAAACAGTGTGTCATGAGATTAGAGGAATGTTATGTGTGGGAATATTTTGGAGGTCCTCTTTTCTATGCGTGGATGATTGAATAACCACAAAGGACAACAGTACAAGGAACAAGCAGAAAATTAATAATTCAGCTTAATTAAAAGAGAACCAAAGAATAAAGTGCAGTTATCTTAGCCGAGAGATGACTAAATAAGCTTCCACATATTTGCAACATAACTCAATTACTCTCAGAGGCCCTAATCTAGATAGTAGTTGCGCTTAACCAGTAAGAACCTGTATCTAGGGTGCCCGAAACATGATATACAAACACACCTAGATCTAGGAAACGAATATTGATATACATTATAATAACGTTAAAATCCGGCAATTATTCAATTAAAATTTTAGATTACAACGTAGCATTTAATTTGCTTAACTTGTGACTGCCTTTTAAAATATTTTAAACTATTATTATAATATTTAAACGTAATTAAATACATGTCATATTAATAATTAATGAAAACGTGACGATCCGCGATTCAAATTCAGCGAAATAGTCGTTAACACTCAAAGTGCAATTAAAATGCCAAAATTGTCCTCCGGGGTATGGATTAATTGTTTTTTGGGTTATTTGGAGAATTTATAGAATGTAGTTTTATAACATACAAAATTCAGGTATCGATACAATTCAGTATGATTTATTCCCACTATCGGAACTCGCAAACGAAGTGAAAAAAAATATTTTGCTGGCCCGTTTTCAAAATGTTTTTTTTTGTAATTAGAGTAATTTTACTGAGACATGTGGGGAATTACTTTGGTTATGTCTTATTTATGATATTTATTTTGTAAGATATAGATAAAAATCTTTTGTTTCTAGAATATATATTAAGTTTCTTGCCGTGTGGTGATTATGGCAAACCCTCTCCAAACGAATTATCCTTGTTGCGATCTATAGGGGAGGTCTATGTCCAACTGCGACCGTCTGACGGCTGAGATGAGACAAAACTTTCATGGTTCCTTCCTATGCGCTTTCCCGTATCAACTTTTTAGCTACTTTGTCAGTGTAAAAATAAACTCTTAATGTCCATTTTATTTATTACCGATCGTCAAACTAACGGTTTTATAGTTAGAATGTAACGCGACATGTTATATTGCTCTATTTAATGATTTCTAACGTTTCTTTACAATGGAGGTTAGAAATTTAATGCGATAAGGTCATAAATCAATAAAGTCAATCAATGTTGTCATAAAAGTGTGGAATTCTTTGTCGCACATTTTTTGTTCTGGTTTACTGGATATGTATGATAAATTGTAAAACATCTATTTCAAAGCTTGACTTTAACCTGTAAATAACAAAAAAGAAACAAATGTATAACTTTGAAATAATATATATTTTTTACTTAGGTAGGTTTTAAATTATTTTTTTAATATAATATAAATATGAAAATCAATATTTTTTTCATAGATCTCTAGTTTAGTAATAGTTTTTTTAACTATAAGAACTAAAACAAGTTCTTCATTACTACTACTTAATTTCATTCAAATATACTAAACAATTGTGTTTGTTATTTCGCTTTCTTTGTAAGGTATAATAAACTGGTTACCTGGAAGAAATCTCAATTACTTAGAGCACTAAGTACGCTGTCTACTTACTTTAGTACAATTAGAGGATCATTTTATTTAATAATTCATTTATGATATGATTGAAACAACATTGAAGTTCATTCTATACTAAGTTAACTATCAGTAGTGTCGAAATAGTAGTCAGTGTGTTATAATGTGCGTGCTTTTACAAAAAGCTTCATTGTTTGTTTAGAGATAAGAAAAGTTAAATAAGTATGGTACAAACCGAATAAGAAACGAAACTTTAAAAAAATACGGCCTCCTTTTTATGGGTTGTTGGTTCTCAATTTCTCATTCGCTTTTCTGAAGCCTCTTTAGGGACACCCTGAACCACCTCGCCTCATGTATTAGTATACATTTATGCTTTACCTAGTTAGGGGTTCTGAGTGTGATGCGTAGGGACGCTCGGCGTAGCAAATGTTAGGAGGCAAAACATCGATGTTGCGTAATATCAAATATCGGAACATCGGTTTCGCATTGTAACATCGATGTTAGAAACATAAAATCGACATCGGGTGACTGAAATAAATCGATTTCTCAAAGCTACGATTAACAACCCTCAAAATCTAATAAACGCATCTACAGATTCTTTTTTTAAATTTCTGAACGCAAAGAAACGTGAAAAAAAAAACTCGTTTGATAACTTTATCAATGTTTGTGAGAAAAAAAAACGATGTTGCCTAACATCGATGTTTTCGGGTTCGTTGATTAACAAACATCGATGTTGAGCTCTGCCATCGATGTTTTTTTTTTAAATCGAGCATCCCTAGTAATGCGTTATTGTGTTACTTACTATTAAAACAGAATTTACATTAAAAGATATCCTAGAATTCACTTTAAATTTTAAAACTTGCAATTGCAACTGCTATTTAATTCATCGCTATAAGCACGGATATAAGTTTTAAGTTAAACCATACAACATTGCCATACTCCGATAAAGTGGTGTCGTAAAATTAATTTCCATACAAGCTTGCATTAGGGAACTATTTGTAATTTTGTACGTTATCAGTGTTAAATACGTTTTAGAAACCGATAATGTAAAGGTCATTGAACTGACAACAATGTGATTTATTTTAATTACGAGCTTTCCCGGCTTACTTCGTTACGCCATAGAATATAAGATACTACAAAAGACTTGGCTCTATAGACTATGTTCTTTTGACTGCCCAGAATGGCCGAATAAAAAAGAAACAACAACAACCAAACGACATGTCAAAGTATGTAAACAACGAAAAATTTTTTTTTGAAAATCTTATATATCCTATGACACTCGGGGTTAATGTAGCTTCCTACCAGTGAAATAATATTTCAAATCGGTTCAGCATGTCCGGAGCTTATTCGTTACAAACAAACAAACAAACAAATCTTTCCTCTTTATAATAATGGTATATATTATAGGTACTTACTGAAGCCCAGTATTGCCCTTTTGGTGTAGTGTCGTAAGAAACGACTAAAGGAACATCAGAAGGACGGGCAGCAGCTTCCTTTGTTAAAAAACTTGTTGAGCCATACTCCAATCGCCAACACGCCTGCCAAGCGTGGCGATTACGGCAAAACTTCAATTTTTTTAGTTACGGGGGAAATGCCTTACGTATTGCCCGACGCTCGGGGGAGCGTCGAGGGTTTGTGGGGCTCGCACCCACTAAAATCCCCGGTGGCTGTCTGGGCGTTTCGGGGAAGAATCCCGGGAACCGATTATCGGCGTCCGGAGTCCTTCTCACACGGAAATACCCCTACCTCAATATGTCCTTTTCAGTTTGCAGATCACATATCTATCCAAATAACTTGGGATTGTTAGCTGTTTGAAATTTGAAATGAAGTTTTTAGCGTAATCGATCTTATTATAAAAAGGTTTTTAAAAAAAGTATTCTTACATACAATGATATGAAAATAATCAATAAACGATTAACACTTTTAGTCAAGTCACCATCGATCGGCTAATTTAACTAAAGAATTCAACCCTTTGCTAAAAAAAACTTAATTAAATAAAAATTTCTTATGCCTATGGTAATTGTTGTATCATTCCCTTACTACAAGTTCAATTTAAATTACTGCCAAACAAAATAATACTGTGTTTCTTAACCAAAAAGGTTCTTTATTGCATTTAAAGTCACCAAGTTAAAACTGTCAATTCGATTACGTACAGTATTATAATCATTCGCAGGTGTGTACTTTGAAATGATTTTGCTTTTTTCTGCCATTTTTTTACAAGCCCACGTTTCGTCCTTTTGTGCCATGCAAAGGGATCTTTTTGTTGTTGGAACATGGATCAGGGGTGGAGAAAAAACTTGTAGGTATTGTTAATGCAAAAGGCAAAGCTTAGGTGATTTGTTAGGGTTTCTTGAATAAAATTTATACAGATCTTTATTAAAAGCCCTATTTTGTACAGAGACTAGTGGTAACAATCGCTTAAAAAATTGTAAGTATCTTTTTAACTATGGCAAATGTTTAATGTGATACTTTATGAATAACTAGTCGACCCGGCGAACTTCGTACCGCCTAACCTATTGCTATTGTGTGCATGTATTATACTCATAAACCTTCCTCTTGAATCACTCTATCTATTAAAAAATACCGCATCAAAATCCGTTGCGTAGTTTTAAAGATTGAAGCATACATAGGGACAGACGCAGGAAGCGACTTTATTTTATACTACGTATTGATGAAGATAATCTTGCTAACTATGTTTTTTTGGCACTGTTGTGTAGCTTAAAGGAGTTAAGAGGGTTCCAACCGAGATACTAAAAATCATTCTGTTAAATTCACTAGACTAGGTTTTAATCACTAAATTCGTCAAACAAATATAGCCATTTAAGGACAGACTAACTTTTTTTTGAAAGTAGTTATACCCCTTTCAATAATACATACATGTGTGTTTTATTTAGGTCTGTAAACACTGGACTGCATAGAAGATTTTGGATGTCACCATAATGTCCGTCAAGATAAAAATAACTCACTGCACTCAATATAAATATTTGTAAATTTTTCTTGAAATATTTTAAACAAAAGAAATCTAGAAAAACAATAGTCATTTCATAATAGAAACATAGCAAATTTTGCATAAGTACAATGATGCACTGTCATATTACGTAGGTATATATTCCTACCTTATGCATTATCCCGCATAATATGACACAAAGGAAACCTTGAATATACTGAAAAGTCCCTTCATGATATACACGTATATTTTATTACTAACGGCATAAGGTAAATTTTGCTTTGCGAACAGTTTTTTTAAGGACCTTAGATAAAAATGTATGAAGTAATAAATTAATGCTGAACTTGAACTCTGGTTGATATCTTCTGATGTATTGCAATAATAAAACTTTGCCTGTTACACGTGCTGAAAAATCATAATTCATAAATGCTGACCTAATTTGCAGAAATATTGTCTAACTAAATTCATATTTTTTATTATGTACTAGCCTATCCCGGCGAACTTCGTATCGCGCCTTAAAAATGTTATATGAAAAAGTTCAATTGTTGTTTTTACCTAATTCTACTCAATGTTTCCATGTTTTATCACCTTATATTATCGTAGGCTCAGTCAATGAACTGGTGCGTCTGCCTAGCCCTTTGGGGAACATAGGAGAGTGAAATTATATTGTTATCATTATTGACTGCTCCGTAGCTCTGTTTGCAGTGATGTGGACTGAGAAGCGTGTGCAACCTGGGTTCTATTCCCGGGCGGGGCGAACATTGATATGATGAATATCGATGTTTGTTTCCGGTCTGGGTGCGATGTTCGTCTCTGTGTGTGTTTCGGGCACCCTAGATACAGGTTCTTTCTAGTTAGTGGCTCTGAGTGTGATGTGTTATTTTTATTATGAGAAACACCAATATCACAAATAAATAACATAGAGCTATTATCATTGCAATTGCAAATTGCAATAGGAAACAAAGACATAACACTCCCTCCCGTCTTCGTAGCGTCAAGTTCGTTAAATAGACTGTAACAGGAAACACACATTATGCTAAAACAACTAGGTTTAATTGCAAGGAACATCACCTAATGGATTCTAGACCTAGACGTGCCTAGACGAAGAAGACGTGTCGTGACGTGAACAGCGAGCTGATAATATAATAGAGATATCACATCATTGATGTTGTTAGAAAAATGATTCCGCTAAATCTTTCTGCAGACAGTGCTCAATTTTTTTCAATTTCCTATATCACAAAAACTCTCTAGTAATGCTGCTAATAACGTGTTTTGTAAGAAGGCTTTATACAACCACTTTTCCGGGTTCTATGCCCACTCTTTTAACCAGAGTTATCCTAAATTTTGTGAACTTGATATTGGTAAATCAGGACACCGAGGTGGAGACAAGTGAATTAAATTAATTCAGCAACTACAGCAGTGGCTTATTAGCTTTAAAGTATCCACAGGGCGCCTTGTGGCGTTGTGTGTTTGGTGATTTCGTCTCTATTAGCTTAAGAGCTCGCTGGTCGTGAAATATGACTGCGGCACAGTAGAGCGGAATCGCTAATGGTAACACAATAGCTGTCAGTTTAGACAATGAAGACTTTTAGTACTGGTTGCAGAAAAAAAACATAAAATGATCAAACTGTAAGTAATACGGTTTTATTTACCCATATATAGTTTTATTTACATTCGTTTAGGTGAGGGTTATAGGCCCTTGATGAATCAATATCAGCAGATCTATAAAAAGAATCATCATTAGCACCATCATCTCAGCTTAAAGTCGTCAACTGCTGGACATAGGATTCCCCAACAGTTTGCCATACCGACCTGCCTTGTGCGACCCACACCCAGTGTACTCCCGCAACTTCCGTTGCACAAAAAGAATCACAAAAAATATTTATAAAATAAGAAAGATAATACATTTATTTACCAATTTATAGGCGACATAACTATGATTTACATCATATTTGTATTCAGTATTTAACTAACCTATATATTTTTGTATGAAAACATACATATAGATGATACACAGCATTATAAACCTGTAACAATTTTCAAAAAAACTTTACTAATCTTCGCAAAAAAAAAAATGTAAAAAAAGGATTTACCCCTTTCTTCCACTGAGAAACTTTCAAATGTAAACTTTGCATAGTGTAAGAATGCTTATTTCAATGCTACCTGTATTTGTAAAAAATAAAATAATTTAAATAAAACATCGATGAAGCAAATCATTTGTCTAATTTATACGAATTGAATAAAGAATGTGGTTACTTTGTAAATTGACCGTGTATGATTATTTAAATTCCGGATTTCATATTTCGAAGGGTATAATTCTGAATGTTCTCATAATTTACATTTTACTTCCAGCCAGTTATCTATCAATGTTTATCACAAAACTGTTAATTTGAATAAAAAATCGATATTAGCGGATTATGTTTGTTTGTGTGTGTTTTTTTTCTCAAGTGTATAAATAAATGTTTTCTATGGTAAACTAAGTTCTCATAGTTTGCATGGGGAATAAGGTTGTTGATTGATTGATTAAACAACTTTTTAATTAAAATAATTGTCGTATAAGTACAAGGTTGTTAAATTTTAGGAGCTTCGACAAGGTATTAATTATGAAGTTTTTTTTTTGTTTCAAGTTAATTCTTTCATCAAGTCTTAACATCTAAGCAATATCTAAGCCTACTCTTACTCTAACTTCATACCTAAATAAGAAATGCTAAAATTACTCTACCTACGAATTGTGTAAAGAGTAAATGTAACTCAATCACGCCTAAACTACTGAAACGAATTGGCTGAAAATTAGTACGACGATAGCTTTCAACCACAAAACGGACATAGGATACTTTTGAACTAAACATTTTGAAAACTTCACGCGAACGGAAAATTTCAATTTGCGATTTGCCTAATTGCGCCAGTTTTCTTTTAATGCAAAGACTAAAAATAATAATACAAAGCAGAACTCAGCGTAAATACCCAGGTTCATTACATGTATCGTATTTTTGAACGCAAACCGCATTATATTCAGCCCAGCATTCGCAATGTAAGCTGTTCCAGCAAATATTGCTGCTGCAGCGAATCTGGGGGAATTGCTGCACTGCCTGTTCTTTTAGGGTTTCGTAGGCAGGCTGTCTTAGTTAAATTTAATGTTCTCGCTAATTAAGCATCTTAAACGGGCTATGGCTACGGGGTAGTTCGACGTAATCTGTTGTGAAATGTGTTCTGGGGAGCTTTTTAGAAAATTTAATTAAAAAAACCTAATTGGCTGTGGTTTTAACTATAGTTTAATGTTTTTTTAATGAAATAAACATACAATAAGACCACAGTTAGAATGGTTGTTTCAACAATTCGGTATACTTGCATGTAATAAGGAGATGTTTATTGTTATACTTTGGCTACAACAGAGTTTACGCTGTTTAGCTATGGTAGACTGAGCAGTATTATAAAAAAGGTGTTGTTTCCAAGTATTCAAATATATTTTTTTTGTATGATTTGTTTGCTGCCACTACTTAATTAAATTATAAAAATAAAAATAAAATCTCGATATTACAGTTTAAAAAAAAAATCTGACAACTTGATAAATATAACCCGACGTTTTCCAAATAGGCCTCGGTTTTTTAGGAGCCTGCACTTTAGTTTTACAAGAAGTCCCATACGGAACCACAATGTAACAAGCTTGTTTTACCCCCTTAACTGTATCCGTATAAACTCCTCATTTAAGATGATCGTCGTCTGTTATTTGCATTTTTATCCGACCACCGCGGATTCGAGAGCAATTTGAATAATTTCGAGACTTGACAAATGTACTTTGTATTGAAATTTCACCTTTTTTTCCATACACCATACGCCACGTCAAATTGACCGTGAGAGTTGTAATTTTTTTTGTATGATTAGTGGTTGTTGTTTTTTTTTTGCAAATGCAAAACGTTTTTTAACAAGGTGCACATTTCGTTTATAAGCATCCAAAACAAGTTGAAAAGGGAATTTACAAAGTTATTGACACATGCAAATCGGATTGATTGAAATTAACATATTTTTTTTACTTGCATTATCTTTAGGGATAAAAAACAAGTGTGTGAAACTTGTTTATACTTGATTCCCAATGTTTATTTGAATGATTGTTATTGATTAGAATAATGATAAAAGCAAAATAATAATATTAGCGCGTTATAAAATACTGTAAGATTTCATCAAGTTTACGTTAGTAGTTTACCGTAAAAGTTAAACAAACCTTCATACAATAAAACTTTAGCATTTATTAATATACGAGCTGTCCCGGCTTACTTCGTAACGCCATAGAATATAAAGACTTGGCTCTATCTATAGACTATGTTCTTTTGACTGCCTAGAATTGGCGAATAAAAAAACAAACAACAACAACAAACCACCTGTCAAAATTTGTAAACAACGGAAAAAATATTACACCTTGGGTTATATTATTTGAGTTTAAGTAGGGATCCCTAATTTTTTTGAAAATCTAATATAGCCTGTGTCACTCGGAGATAGTGTAGCTTCCTACCAGTGAAAGAATTTTTCAAATTGGTTCAGTATTTCCGGAGCCTATTCGTTACAAACAAACAAATCTTTACTCTTTATAATATTGTTATAGATGATATAGATAATTTATTAAACATAAGTATATGAATATAGAACTGTTTTTGGTTCTATTCACTTACGTATCAAACATGTTTATTTCAGTACTTTTAGGTATTTTCAGAATTTTACCTGATAAAATCTGCACTTTGTTAAATCACGCAGCTCTGTTCGTCATATTAATCATAGTTTAAAGTTGACGGGTAGAACAAAAGGTTTAGGATTTAGTTAGTTGAATAAAAAGCTATTTACATTAATTTAATATGCGTTATCAATCATCAAGGTGAGTCAGTTGTTGTTGTTGTTGTAGTTGTTGTTATTGCAAATATCAAAAATGTGGCACAGTATGACACTAGATAATCTTGCTTAGTATTTTTTGAGCACAGTAAAGTAGTCCTAACTAAAAAGAACAAAATTATACACGTATTGTTGCTTAAAGTGGCCACTTTTAGCAACACTTTGTAGCTTTCTTTGGTCTTTAAATTAATATCAGCAATGCCCTAAAAACACTAGGCTACATTATCTAGTGTCATACTGTGCCACTTTTTTGCCTTAGTTTAGAAGATTTTTTTTTTTCGCAAATGGCGCTGGCATCGCTTGCTTAATACTTATAATTTTTCCACTTATTAATTTAATTATTTTCACGTATATTTGTTTTAACTATGACTGTACTTCACCTTCACTGGAAAAAAGGGATCCGTTCGGACTAGCAAAATTATAAGGGATCAGTCCGGATAAAATTTATAATATTAATTGGTCGGGGATCAGATTAAGGGATCGGTCCGGAATAACTCCTGTAAACTGGCTCTTAATGTCAATGGGACGGCAGACCGACATGACTGAAGAGGAGCTAAATAATATGAATACCTTAATAGCAGCTAGAAGCTAGGGGTTTCCTTGCGTGATCGAATCAGAAATAATGCGATCCGCAGAAGAACTAAAGTCACCCGACATAGCCTAAATAATTTCAAAACTTAAGTGGCAAGGACAAAGCACAGCTCGAAAAACAGATGCTCGCTGGGGCCGAAAAGTTCTCGAGTGGCGACCACAAACCGGAAGGCACAGACGACCTGGTGAAAGAGTAAACTGATGACGAGGGTCGCTCAAGAACGGTAGATGTGGCGATGTGTGGGAAAGGAGAGGCCTATGCCCAGCAATAGACGGGATTCGGGAAAGATAATTAAAAAATAGGATCTATAAATGAATGAAAAAGACTACAACTACACAGCCCTAAACCTAAAAGTGACGTTATATCAAATACATCCACATCGGAAAAAGAGAGGTGTTATGTGATTGATGACAATGACTCTCAACTTTGCACGACAGACTATCAGAGCTTTGCGAACTTTTTCTACGAGCTTTTTTCCATGAAAGCTTCCGTTAAGGACGGGTCGGTGACTGGCAGGTTTTTGTTTTGCTTTATGACTTTTTAAGCTTGTGTTTTTTTCTTATAAACTAAGTGTAATCTTTAAAAAAACCATATAATCCTAAGTAAACGATCCTAAGTAACAAGTAGCCTTAGATCAAGTTACACACTTTATAATAAAACCATCTATAATGTAGGTTGTGTTGTGTAAGTTGATTTGCTGTCAACTGCACCTACTCATACTTGACCATGACTATGTATTTTTTATGCACTATTCAAGTGAAGTTAAATCGAAGGGGAATTGAACCTGGATCCCTTTGTTACGCGGACACCTGCACTATTAGCCTTTGGTGCTCTTTATTGTAACTGAGACTTCACAACGTCATAACAGCGTCAAATTTTTTACTTTAATATCAGCTTTATTGATAACGAAATATGAATATTAGATGATTTAATTATTATTGTTTCGTAAATATCATCAATGGGTTACGCAAATTATAGTCTAGCTTATGGGGTAAGGTATCTGTTTTGAAGTTTTTTTAAAAGTAAATTGTTAATTTTGTGGTAAAGGTTAATCATGGTACAATGATCATGATTCATTCGAGCTAGCTATTGCACCTATATGCGCGAAATACTTTTTAGCACTAATGGCTAATTCATATATATTAAAAAAAATACAAGGCTGGTAAATTAACAGTGTGGTTGAAGCCCACTAACCAACCATTACCCCTTGAGTGTCGTAAATGGCGAAAAAAACAGTTTCTTCGTTAAAAAACTTGAAGTACTTGAACTTAATTTTCGTCTCTGTATGTCTGTATCTGTTTCGGGCACCTAGATACAGGTTCTTCCTAGTTAGAAGCTCCGAGTATGATGTGTTGTGTTGTTAATCTGTCTTATGTCCTATATTGGACGCCTTGCAGTTGTGATGATGAAAACGATGAATGCCTTGATACAAAAAAAAATTGTTCAACGAGTTTCAATGTTTTTTCAAAGTTGTTATACCTACCTTCTATAAATAACACCCATTGTACATCGATTAATCAAACATACAATGTTGATGATTATGAAAACGACAAAGACGCATGGAAGAAGTCTAGCTCTGCACGATATTTTCATTATTTCATGTATGTACTTTAAATCTTATTAATTTATGTTCTTTGTATTGTAAATTGAATTGTAATGTCACATATATAAGAACAAAAAAAAAAAAAAAAAAAAAAAGAGAGAAATTGTAAAGTAGAGTTTGTTACCCCTTTCTTCTCTACGCTGTAAAATCATTGCGAAAGGGAGTAGAATCATTTGACAGAGGAGGGCTCGTTTGGGGGCGTCTCCAGGCGACCAATGTCGTAAGGCAAGGCAAACATTGTTTGCCTGAGCCAATTAGTGGGCACCCTGAACTACCTCACCTCTCACAGTATAGGATACTTTACGAAATAAGGTATCAATATTAATTAGATTAGTCTAATTGACTTTCAATAAGCGATATCTTGTATCCTGTATTGAATAAATCATTTTTTACTTTTTTACTTTTACTTTTTTTACTATAATAACCTCCATTGTACATATAGATTAATCAAACAAACCAACTTGTTTTCACACCTAATGCAGAGCGTTTCTAATAAGCTTGAAAATATAATAATATTTCCAGTGAGAATTTTCATCTCCACTTAGCGAAATGTTATCAGAACAAATTCAAGTGGTTTTCACTTTAAATTGCGATTCTCACACCTGCTTCTCTCTGTAAGAGGTATCATACACGTTCAGTCTGAAATCAGACTATTCCGCTAGTATGTTCTTCAGCCAGGATGATCTTCCAATTGTACAGTTTCATGGACTGACGTAAGAAATGAATATGGAAAAATTTGTAGTAGAATGTGATTTAAAAAAGTCTGGCCTCACTTTCCTGCGGGGCGAACATTGTTTTGATGTTCGATTTCAGGGTTGGGCCCAGAATACCTTGTCTGTATGTATTTGTATTTTTTTGTAGTGTTTTGGGCACTTTTGATACTTATATAGTGCGACACAAAAATCTAGAAATTAATAAGTGGCAGCCCTGTATGAAAATTTGCCGGATATTCAAAAATTTTCATACCACATTTTTATTTCTAGATTTTTGTTTCACACTATAGAGGTACCTCGTTATATTTTAAAGACCATGTGTTATAATAATTATCAATCTGGATTATGGACTGATGAATTAGCTGACTGAGCGTGTAGGGCACCCTTAAGCGAATAGAAATAATAAGATTTAGAATTAGAGAGAGTTTTAACAAAATTCCTTCTTACAAAGCGTGATGAGAATTGGACTGGTAGTAAAATGTAAGATTTGTTCGGTCTTAAAAGCTGGATATTTGCAAGTTTTAGTAGATTAGCGTTTTTTTTTTATTTCAGAATCTTTATTGGTAAAGTCTAGAGTCGATGAGTCTGTGATAAATATAGGTCTAATTTAGCTAAACATATACCCTCTTATTCATAAAAAGTTAAAGAACATTTTAGTTATTTGACGTATGTCATTTTAGACTGGATGTCACGTATTTAACATACAACAAACCAGAGAAGTAGACCTCCAGTAACGCTACTTCAAATCTACTGTATCTTTATGAATAACACAGTTAAGATGTGGGAAAGGTCGGTATTAAAAGTATATTATACTTGCATGTTTTCGTAGATAAGTTTTTTTTTTTAAATTCAGTATCTGTATTCGTAAAGTGGGTGCGTGTCTGTGATAAATATAAGTCTACTGTAAGTAGCCTGTACATTTACTATTTAATTTGAAATTTGAACTTTATGAAGAGCGGTTAATATTATTATTATTACTAAACTTAATATTATTATTTTTAAGGGCAAATTACAGTAGTAGATATTACATGATGAAGCAAAAATAATGTACAATTAGTTAGACGATATAGATTTTGTTTTTTTTTTGTCATTAAAACTGTTTTTATTCTGCCAAAAAGCACACCCAGACAAACATCGATATTAGTTTATTCTTATATCGATGTTTGTCTGTTATCATTATAATATCATTATAATGTTTGCCTCCGCCGAGAATCGAGCCTGAAACCCGAAGTCTCAGAGTTAACCCCTGACATAGTTTACAAGCGAAATTGTTATAAAATAAAAATAATAATCACACTCAGAGCCCCTAACTAGGAAGAACCTGTATTTAGGGTGCCCGAAACACACACAGAGACGAACATTACACCCAGACCGGAAATAAACATCGATATTCATCATATCAATATTCGCCCCGCGCGGGAATCGAACCCAGGTGCACACGCTTACTCAGTCCACATCACTGCCAACTGAGCCACGGAGCAGTCGCAGCATAAAATATGTACAAAGTCACAATAAGCACAGCGGGAGACAAAAGTTGGCGATACTAGAACAATAAACAGACTGCAATAACAATTATCCACTTGGTAGCTGCTACGAAAGTTTTCTCTAGGTTGAGCCAGGAAAATTTCAGTTAGCGATAAGCAGAGCGGGTGAAAAAAATACAATTGGAGTCGACCATGTAAAAAGGGCGACCGCGGACTGGAAGATGCAGAATAGGTAGGTGTTCAGGCTACCTGGTGAAAGCTGAGGAAGTACACTTAATGAGGACCCAAGACCGGCCTTTGTGGCGATTGATGGGTCTGGCAGTAGATATCTTTTGGCTGAATAGAAATGATGTGTTAAAAGTACAGGCGTTGAAGTTCATCTTTAATGGTGTTTTAAAGTTGCAGTTTTTTTTTTGTTACCATAATGTGTATACTAAAGTACTTTATAATATACGTAATTACCTTAGTGTGAATATCCGTATCAGACTATGTGATGCGCTGGTGCTATCAAAACTCAATTATGGTATTTGTGTGTACGGTCCATGCCTGTTCAAGAAGACGCCGTCTCCTTCAACGTGTTCAGAATGCCTGCGCTCGTTTTTGCTTCAACATTCCGCCACGTACTCATATAACGCCGTACTTGAATGACGCAGGCATTCTGAAGATGGAAGGACGGCAGAACGTTTATTTAGCCTGCCTTCTGTTTGACGTGATAAAGAGTAGAAAGCCTTCTTACTTGTACGAGAGACTTACATGGCGTCACATGCGACGGGACTGCAGGACGTGTGCTCCACCACTGGTCACACCCTATCACCGTACAGCAGCGTTTCGTGGTAGCTTCACTTAAGGTGCCACCAAATGTTGGAATGATATACCCCCACCCTTGCGTAATTTATCAATAAGTAAATTTACCTTTAAGAGGAACTTAAAGAAACATTTCCTTCACCTTCAGCTGGTTGCATCATGAGTGGGGCGATGTTCGCCATTTTCTCTTGATTTTCTTACACTGTCCTCTAAAATTTTATCTTCTATTTAAATTACTGTCTTCTAATTGTCTACTAATTGTTGAAGTCACATTCGCATTATATTTTACCTATTATTGTTGTTGCAAAGGCATGTATTTATTTACATTAAGGTCACACTTATTAATGTATGTATAAGAATAATTACAGCAGTAACACAAATCTTTTTCTAAAATCTATTTTTATTTTTATTTATTTATCATGTTATTTAATAATTTTATCTATTTTTTTCGGCTGCACGGCTACTCAAGGTTCTGGCAGAATAATCAGCGCTGCATTACTTGCAGCACATGCTGAGTCGGAGCCTTTCCACATGCGCAATACATGCTTTCATAGTTTTAGTTTTGCTTAACTCTTCTTTGTATTTTTTTCTTTTGTTTTGTATGCCTGTATTGTTCGTGTGAATAAAGATTTATCATTTGTCATTTTTCATATAATGAAAATTGGTATAATTATGTAGAGGATTATTTTTATTCCGTTCAGACAGAGAACTTTGTAAACTGAAAAGAATGTAGTGACCAAGTTCGAAGAGGGTATAATTGACTCTACCCAAACCCCTAATCAAATATGCTTGCCGTTATATATACGTATCATCATCAATACAATAGTATAAAATAAAGTCGCTTACTGCGTCTGTCGCTATGTATGCTTAAATCTTTAAAACTATGCAACGGATTTTTATGTTTTTTTTTAATAGATAGAGTAATTCAAGAGGAAGGTTTATAAGTTTAATACATGCACAATATAGTAATAGTTCAGGCGGTACGAAGTTCGCCGGCTCGACTAGTGTATTAATAAAATAACCGGATATTTAATATTAAAACTAATATAATCAATAATTTTATGACAATCTCATGGCCCGACCATTAGTAGTATTTCCCCTAAATTGAAGTTTATTTCAGTTTCCTAGGAAATTAACACTTTGTCTTTCTCCTAGACTTCCAGACGTGGCGATGGCGACCTAGAATAATTATTTATTTGACTTTAAATTAGCATTTCTGAAGCGACTTTGTACCTATCAATATAAGATAGAAGGCGATCACACTAATATTATAAATGCGAAAGTGTGTGTGAGTATGTTTGTTACTTCTTAACGTCTAGGTAAACGGCTGGCGATATTTTAATAAAATTTGGCACGGAGTGAGCTGACACACTTTTTTTTTTTTTTAAGGCGGGGAAACTCCTAACGAGTACCCTGCAGCCCCGGGGGGAGCCGCAGGGTTATGTGGGGTTCGCACCCACTAAAACCCCGCCGGTGTCCTCGGCTGATAGCAGGAGGGTCGCGGGTAAGCCTGTGGAATTCTCCGCGACCCCCCCCAGCATTGGCTGTGTAGCGTCTTCACGGGGGGACAGGTGAAGGTAGTCCCCCCTGAGCGCGGATGGCTCTTCCTACGCTCGACGGCGGAAACGGGACACCGCGTTCCGCCGTCCTTCTCGGGGCCGTTATATGACTACACGAGGCCCCCGCCTCGTGCACCCAACGACCCCGGGGTCCCCTCTTAGTCGCCTCTTACGACAGGCAGGGGATACCTCAGTGAGCTGACACCCTGGATTAACATTATAGGCTATTTATTTTCCCTAATTGACTGCGGAGCACAGCTAGTAATAAAATAAATTTAAAGAAAATCAGCTAAGCGATAATGCCGCCCATTGCAATCAGTGTTTTAATTTAAGAATATTGTAATATTTTAAGTTCATTGATTGTAATAAAGAGTCTATCTATCTATCTATCTATCTAACTGTACCTTTTTTATTTTGATAATGGGGGAAAGCATAAAGATCTGATGCGCGACGAGGGACGTATGGGACGTTGTGGAAAGGCCAACGGAAAGCATTGTATGATCTATGTCCTGTGTCCTTCACTACCACGCTACTTCCACGCCTAGCTGCTATACAGCTTCTTTTCCGGGGAGGGCAAGTTGTCCCCTCCCCGGCTTGCCTCTGAAGCCACCCCACGTCCCCGATGACCATTTATGTCGCCCCGAACGGCAGGACATACCGAGACCAATTCTTACGCCCAGCCCTCCAGGGCTTAGCTCATTAGGTATACCTAACGACTTTACGCTAGCATCGATATAACAGCACCATACTTAGAATTAGGACAAAGTAAAAAAGTTTCATTAATTTGGTTAAAATCCAGGCTATGCACACCGTACTCAAAGGAAACGGTAAACTAAACTGACTCAAGAAATTATGAGAATTACAACAGTACTTATTATCGTATTACTAACAAAAAAGGTATAACACAAACACACAATAAAGGGTTTTCAATCGCTTTATAATCGTTTCTCAATTTGCAGAACATTAACAAAGAAGGATCAACTTCTGAGGTAAACGAACTGGCTGGTTTTCAGTTTTTTTTTAATGAAATTGGCTTACTTTTTTTATCGATCGTTTTTTTTTACTTGTTTAGAAAATTTCTTTTTAATTTTTTGGTTGTAGTTTTTTACTGGTAACGGAAAATTTTGTAAATCCAAATATTAACTAAAGCCGATAACCACGTGTGTGCATGTTATTTATTTGTCAAAAGTATTTAACAATGCAAAAGCTCATAAAATAAAAAATAAAAACATGGAATGAAAATAAAATAAGTAAGTATGATTACTGTCTTAGCCACAATTTAAAAAAATATTTTTAACTGTAAAAAGTTTAAGGCTTAAACCAAAATTTGGTAAGTATTTTCATTAAATCAAAAAAGAAGTAATTTGCAACATGTTGCCTGACTGAAGTGTCAAGTATAATACTTTTTTTATAGTTTTTTTTTTGTTTAACCGTTAACTACAAATCATTAGCAGTAGAACAATAAAAACAGCTTAAACCAACCCCATACGGTAAATTTCGTTCATGTTTCAACTAGAAAGTTCAAGTCTAGTGGCCTAGAAAGTAAAAAAAAGGAAAAAACTACAGTAAACTACCAGACCGGAATGCAATTCTAACCGTTATTATAAGAGCAAAAAATACAGGTTACATTATGATATGACTCATATAAGACTAAGGTGCATTGTTATATGAATGAGAAATAAGTATTGCTGTTTGTCTGTATTAATTTGATTTTTTATTTTTATTTTATTTTATTATTTTGAATATTGATTGAGGAGAAAGTAGCTTACTAAAATCATAATCTCACAATGTTTTTTTTTATGTAAAATATTTGTCGTTTACGTTGTCATAGTAAGATTAAAGTCTATATATAGGTTAAAATACACAAGCAGGTACTGTAGGTATATAGAATAATTTGTAAAATTAAGAATCGTTTCAAATTTTAAAGTGTTGAATAAAGAGTAGTTCCTATTTTAGGGCTGTTTGTCTGTTCGTCCCTATGTCACCCAAATTTATATTTTTTAAGAACTACAATCTACTGCATACATCTTAATTATTAAGGAACCCACTTTATAAATAAAATAAAAATTACATTCTTACGGGTATAAAAAAGGAACAATTAAAACTCTTAGTGCCATTTTTTGGACGTAGAAAAACCGCGTACCAACGTTTTGCTAATCAAAGATGGCGCTACAGAAGCCATTGAGCTTCTATTTATATTATTTATAGTGAGAAGTAAATTCACATGCAAAAGCCAGTATTTGACTCATAGCAAGAGGTGCATGACCGCAGTAACAAACAATATGGCTACCTACACCGCCGTCTAAGACATTTAACACTACAATGGAAATTTTAATTCACATTGTTATGGTATTTTACAGCTTTGTCTGCTCAAGAATTATGTATTCCGTAATATTCAGCCGTATTCAGATAAAATCGTATTGTTCACAAGCATTTTATATATACTGAAATTTTGATCTTAGTATATCAGTTGTAGTTCTTAGAGTGGTTCCGATTGATTCCCCAAGGGTTTTAAAAATATGGTAGTAATGTAGCAGAGTTAAACATAACGATCGAAAGATCCCCCGTGACCCCCTAGCCAACAACCGAGATGGACACCGAGGGGTTTTAGTGTGTGCGAACCCCACATAACCCTCGCATTATGTGGGGGTCGCAGGTTACTCGTTAGGAGTTTCCTCGCCTTAAAAAAAAGGGGGTTCACAGCAATTAGCTAAATTAAGAAGGTGGTCCATGATAAAAAAATGTCTTGGAACCTCTGATCTAGTTGAACGAAATGTATTTTTATGCGGCCCCAGCATACTTTTGTGGGTTTTTTAATACTGTAATATTAAATTTTATGATCAGTTTTAGGTCTAGGTAATCTATTGTTTCGGGCGCTTTGTAGACAGACTTTAGACCATAACATTAATATACTATGGTTAGGCACCTATTATGTTAATAAAGAGAAAAGTTTTTATTGGAATATTTAAAAACAGATAATTTTATGGTATCAAAAAGTTATTTTTAAGCATCGACAAAGTAACAAGGAACCCTGACCGTCTATAAATTAGATTAAAACTTTACGATTATTTTCATAAAAAAATATAAATTCAAAAGCTTGCTTTAAATAGCTAAATTTTACAACCCCTAGAGAAAAACTTAATTTAAAAATCGTAAAATAGAAAGTCGTTAAATTAAGGACTGAATATTTTATAACCTTTGTCTTAAGAATTATTGCTTAGTTAATTTGCAAGTGTTTTATGTGTTTTAAAGTGTTACTTTTATGCCCTTGTTATTAAGTAACGGATGAAAAAGGTTGTAAACTTGTGTTTGGAGGTGAATTTGTATTTAACGGAAAAACTTAAGAAAAATAAAACAGAATAAATTAAATAAAGCATCACACTCAGAGCTCTACCTAGGTACGCGAAACACATAGGTACACAGATATTCGAACGCGGAGAAGGAATCCAGGATCTCTAACGTTGTAGTCGACATTGCTGCCCACCACGCGTGCCACGGAGGCAGTAATGTAATACAAAATAAGCACAACTATATTTAGCGATATTGGAAAACTTATGACTGAGATGATGATTTAGAATACATATTATTTCTTTCTAGCATTGAATATTCGCAGAAAAATCCGTATATTTTATGGTTTCACAAAATATCAATTTTAACTATCTCTTATGTGAAGCTTTAGTTTATACTAGAAAGATATTTGTTTTAGCTATGACGTGCTTTATTTTAACTGTACGTGAAAGCTTTATAGTATTACGTCTGAGCTTTCGTCGTGGCTCAACTTTTCCGACTTCATTAATTTTCCGCTACATTAGAGTGAGCTTTACATTATGCAAAAGATTCAACGTGTGGCTATGAAAACAGCGTTTTGGGTTTCGTAACCAGAATGTGAGACAGGACTTGAATTAAATTGAGCCTGGAATGTGTGTCCGTTTATCACATCATCATCATCATCACAGCACAGACGTCCATTATTGGACTAAGGCTTTAATTAAGGATCGCCACTAGGTGAAATCGTGTGAAGGCCTGGGGCCCGACACACTCATCAAACGGCCCTAAAATGGGCGGTGGCACTGTACCGCCAAAGCTCCAGAGGCAAGCCGGGGAGGGAACAACATGCTCTCCCGAGGATGAAGCTGGACTCCGATTCCCCGGGGTCCTTCCCAAAAGCGCTAAAACAGCCACCGTAAAGTTTTAGTGGGTGAAGCGTATATACCCCCGTCGCTTCCCGAGCGACGGAAGTGCGATAGACATTCCTCCTAGTTATAAAAATAAAAAAAGGCACATTGGCGATCACAGTAATTTAATTTAGGCACGTACGCTGTATGCCGTAAGTAACGCGTAGCCCTACAAACTGCGTAGAGTACGCACAAAATCAGCAAACTGTGTGGACACTTTATCCAAATTATTTTAGGGCGTATTAAACCGATACGATGATGAGATGATGATGCACTCAATTAGCCGCTAACAGTTTGCTTACTGGCTATGTAGTTTAAAAATATGAGTTAAAATACAACAAGAACTTAGTTGTTTAAGTTTTCTTTCCTAGCCACAAAAAACCAGATTAAGATAAGCCGCTTCATGGCCACTTTCATCAAATGTCCACATTGCAGACCCCCACTCACCCTATACTCCCCCCTTTCATATGAGTTAGCTCCGTTTTAATGATAATGTTTTCATTATTTAGCCTTTCGCTGCAGACGGATTATATTTTGCATATACCAAAAAGATTATTTATTAAAAACCATTGTTGTTTTGTTTAGTTTTTTTTGCACAATTTATAAACATTTTTAAATTCATACATAGTGATTGTAGGTCTAGGACGGCGTAACACTTCCGGTTTTTCTGTATTGCAAAATAGCTCTTGATATTTGGGATTAAAGTCTCGGGCACACGAGACCATACAAAAATCTGATACGCCGACCTAGACTGCCACTCACTATGCAACGAAAAAAACTAGACGTGTTCTAAGTCGTAGATATGTCTATAATGATTAAATTTTCTTCCTAAAGCCCCTCATCAGGGACAAAATGCTCTAAGTATTTTGTTAAACATTTAACTAGGTTTGAATCTCAAATTAGCTTCGTAATTTCAACGTTGTCTTATTATTGGCAAATAGTTGGCAAACCTTATTACATTTAGTAAGTTTTTTTGTAAAAAATATACCTGAAAAAAAAATACTTTTTATGTTGTGCGAGCAACAATATAAAAATCACTCGATAGGAAGTTTCTACGTAAAGAATACAAAGTATTAAAAATAATCAAAACTCTACATATAAAATCACTTTTATGATGTCTTATACTCGTATAATAGTTGAACACGCGCGTTGATAGGCATTAAGGAAATTAAACCATAAAACAGGAGTGTAATGTTAATACTCAAATGTTAGTGCTAATGTTAAATGAAAACGTCTTATATGGTATATTCATAATAGTAACTGTATCTAGGGTGCGAGAAAGAATAAAATAAACATTTATTCACCAAAACCAACATAATTACAAAAATAAAGTGAAAACAAAATAAAATAAAGTATGGTTAACATAGACAGCAATATGCATGCCTACGGTCACTCGTCACATGGGCCCTGCGCGCCGTCATCGACGCGCGTCTTCCAGTCGGTTGTATGGTGAAACGGTTATACCAATTCAGCTTACGACCTCAGCTGCAAGAAACTGAAGCCAACTGTTCTTCCATTCAGAAATACATACAAATCTCATTCAGCAAACGAACATCGACTCTGCTTGGCATTAAACCCAGACTTCCAAATTCACAGTCCACATCACTTTCAACTGAACCATCCACGGTTCGATATTCATTTCTTCAGAAAAAAAACAGTTTTTGAAACAAAATAATATACTTATTATTTTACTTTTGATAAATATGTGTTAAATGTAGAAAAATTGCGTCATTTTTACAGAATCAAAAAAGTACCAATAAGTACTATTTTTATCTTTTCCAGAGCTTTTTACTCGGATACGTTCCTCATTTCTCATCATCAAGCAAATACAACCACTTATTACGATTGAAATTAAACAGAAAAAAAAACTCCGCAGCAAAAGGTACATTGACACAAAACTATTGAAATAGTTCATAATGTACAGTCGCTTATAAACCAAATAAAACAAGCTATTATGCATCTTGTCGTTAAAGAAATAAGGTTGTATTAATGTTGTGATAAAGGAGAGGATGTGGATACAAAAGAATACGTTTTGCAACAATTTTCTGTCATTAAAAAACTTGAGCTCACAAAGAGTATTTGCTCGGAGGAGGTAAATTGGAAGCAGTGTTGATGTTAAGGCGATGCTTAGTATTAAATAAGGATAGTTTGATAAGTTTAATTCAAAGTAAAGTTTATTTTTGAATTTTTGTTTATTCTTATGATTATAGGAAACCGTATCTTTTAATATATAAAATCATAATAGTACAGTGGCGGTCTAGGACGGCGGCGTAACAGATTTGTCTATGGTCCCGTAAGATCAAAGAAAAACTTTACTCTATAGGCCTACTCTTTATTACCAAAGATCAAGAGCTATTTTCACTTCAGGGAAGCGAATGTGAAACCTAACAGTCAACAGGAGCACTGACCCGCCCTAAATTACAGGAAACATGGTTCTGTGGCAGTCACTTCCACATTGTATTAAGTTTTTTATCTAAAAAAAAAATATGTTGTGTTCCATTTTATTATACTAGAAAATTCGTTATTTATTAATAAAGCTAATCTTACCCTTAATAAATTCGCAATTAAGTCAACTCTTATAATGTCGGGAACTGGTAACAACCGGGATTTAAGAATGGATCCTATTTAATCTCTGTTATTATCTAAACAAAATAAATAAAATCGAAATGATAATGTATTTGCTTCGTTTTTCATCTTCCTTTGTTGCTGTTGTTTGTTTCGAGATATAGTAAAAACTATTATTTCTTTGATCAATTATTTTATTATTTTTGGGCCATTAATTGGTTTTAAGTCATTGAATCGGGCAAGTAAATTTTTAGTTTAAGTTTTAGTAGATTTTGAATAATTTTTGGAATTCATTTGTCATGAAAGTTTAGAATATTTCCTTAGTTTAGTTATTACATTTACTTGAACAGACATTAACCAAGAAGATCACAAAAAACATTTAAGATATTTAGTGTCTGCAGATCGCACTATAAAAGTCCATCAAAACGAAAATAAAAACACACACCTGGCCGCATTAAAAACCGTAAAAATATTCTCACGAAAGTTGACCCTAAAGTTAACTCTAAAACCCCCCATAAAAAGATTGTGCGCCAAATCGATCGTAAAAAAATCGCAGAATCACTCTTAAAATTCATCGATTATTATACATCTAACAATAGTATCGATACTTTTTATTACCACTAATGAATATAGCGTCCCTTTACGCAGCAGTTTATTAAATAATAAAGTTTTAAAAAGGGAACATAAAAATTTGTAAACGCCGTTTAAGTCTGTTCTTTTTTTTATTGTCTATGGTTGCGTTTAGGGTTGTGCTTGCCTCTTTTATTTTGTTACGGTATCAAAGGGGTTATTCTTTGCAATTTTCAATAGATTATTTTGATGTCGGTTTTTAACTGACATTGTTTGTCTTGACTCCTTGAGATGGAGTGGGTTATAATGGTATCAAAGTATCAAAGGAATCAAAGTGTTACTAATTTGAAGTTGTTACATTTGAACAGTACCAGTGTCAGAACTTTGACTTTGTTGTTGTTGTATGATATTGTATTGACATCCATGACTCTATGACCCATTTTAATTTTTAAACGTTTTTTTTTGTGATTTGTTCAGTGCTACCTAAAATTTGTAATCTAAGTAGGTACTCTGTCGTGTTAAGACATAATATGAAGTACAAAAGAATAAAACGATTTATTTTATTTATTTATTATTCTTATTTTTTTTTATTAAAGTAAGTAAGTAGAGTAACATAAACTAACAGTAATTTATTTCGAGTTGAGATTTCTACTAACAAATTACTACTAGAAAATTAACAAGCAATTTACATACGATATCATGACAAGTGACAGCCAATTACGTAGCCTCAACGCAATCAAATCAAATTTGAATAATTTCAGTAAACAAAACACGGAAATTGCACTAAAATCAATTCCCTATTTGAGCAACGTTCAAACCCGCTGGGGCCCAAATCTTTACATAAATTTGAAAGGATCATCATCATGTCAGACAGACCTAAGAAAGACATCTACTGATAGACATAAGCCTAGAGATAGCCATAATGACCCGGTCTTGAGCGACCCGCATCCAGTGTATCGCAACCTTTTCTAGGTTGTCTGACCACCTTAATGGTGGTCTGCCTACTCCACGAATAGGTCTTGATGAGATACTAACTTAAAAAAAGCTAAAAAATACGGAAATATTGGTTGAATTGTTTTTTCAGTAGCTCTTGATTAAAGTATCATACTGTTTACCTACATTAACAAGAAGCCCTATAATTTTGGTAAATTTAAACCAAGAAAAGGTAAAAATTTGACTGTTGACGTTTTGTTTTCAGTAAAAAATTGAATAGTCCCTGTTATACAGAATATAATTTTTGCCTAAAATATGTAGATTTATACTTCTTGTTACTACAAAAAAGATAGACCGGTCTAATCGTCAATTTGTTTGACAAATTAGTGATTTAAACCTAGTCTAGTGATTTAGACCTTGTTTAACTCTTTCTTGGTAGAGCCGTTATACTTTGAAATTGCCCAGCAGTGGGACTCATCAGACTACATAATTTTGAAAGACTACAGATTTGTGGCCCAGCCAGCAACATACATACGAGCTGATTTCGATGCAAACTGGTGGTTAATTAAGACATTAGCATCCAAATAACAACTAACAAAAGGTTTACTCCCTGTTTGTTTGTATGACGGGGTTCTGGTCTGTACTGGTTAAAGATGGGTATACTGTGAATGAGAGTGCAGGTTTTTAAGTTAATTCTTTAATACTCAGCTTTACAATTTAAACTCGTATTTAGTGGCCAGTTACCTATTTATCAAGTTTTTCTTCCATATTCAAAACTAAACAGTTTTTTTTTATTGAGCGCGTTTTTTTATCTTTATCCTACCTGAAACGCCTTGAATCGCCTGAAATCCTTTTTGTTTTCTGGAACAAATAACTTTAAGCGATAAGGCCGCCCATCGCCTTTTTTTTCTTTTGCAATTCGAAAATTTACAGATTTTTCTATTAATTAATTTTCAATTGTATTATTTTGGCACTACAGCGTTTTTTTATCTTTTTTCATTTTTCTTTATCCTAACCTAAATCTCTCACCCCATCACCACAGTGTATCCAACACTCAGATCCACCAGTTGAAGTGGCCTGATTACGCTATTACTCTATTATTCAACGTAATTGTTGACTGAATAGGGCACTCACTGTGCCAGGCTACCGTCATTTGTCATTATTGTGTGCTGCATGTGACTATTGTGCGTATACTGTGCGTATTTGATGAAATATTTAGACGCTTCATAGTAGTATAGTATATAGACAATTTATTGCGATCAATAACTTAACATTACATACACGTCATACACCGATAGTCGCAAAAAAATTAACTTTAGTTACTTGGTATCTAGATTTCTATATGGCTATACAATAGTGCCCTAAAAATACTAAGCTATCTAGTTTTCGAAATTTTCTAAAGTATACTATATAGTATTTGCCATGGTTTAAAAGTTTGTTTTTTTTTCGCGTTGAACGCTAGTATGGGTGTCAAAAACCTTCTATAAGGAATTAAATATTTGTTATTCTACGATCCTTCGGCAAAGAGGACCACTGAGACACGAAAAAAAACGATATCATACGAAAAAAATCTAAATATAAAAACGTTTACTTTCCAATGTAATCGTACCCGCAAATAAATATAGCTATTTTCCCATAAGCTTTTTTGTCAAATTAAAAATTCCCATACCACACTATAATTTAGAGAAAATCCCCTAGAGAGAAATCAATTATAAAAATCGGTTTTATAGACAAAACTGTGTTTACCCTTATCTGTGAAATTTTGCGATAAAAATACGATTTGGTGCGTTGCAAAAAGTCAATGTCATCATTAAAAAATAAGGGTGATCTTTTGGTTCACCTTTAAAAGTAACGAGAATTAAAAGGTGGGCTGCACTAAAATGTACCGAAATTTGTGGATTATTTAGTGTACGTAATTAATGGTTATAATAATTAGTTCCTATGTGTTGAAGAGGAAGACATAAATGGCAAGAAGTTTTCATGGAAAATGTAATTTTATTTAACCAATATTTTTTTTACTTTTTGTTTAGTAAATCTTAAGATGTACCCGAATAAAATCAAAATATTACCTTAAATTTATATCACATTCAGAATAATGAATTTTCTACTAATAACTAAAATCTACTTAATCTTATTGAGTCAAATTCGACTAGTAGAAACCGAAACCAATCAACCGGCGAACCCTCAGAGACTAAAATCCAATTCTCACGCCATTACTGTCACAGACATATCAAATTGACAAAAAAAGAACATAAAATAATTTGACATTTAATGACGGAATCACCCATTTATCAAAATATCTGCAAAAAACGCAACCACTGTATTTACGGGTTCAAACCCCCGAGACTAAAAAAGAATGAACTTTTTGGGGTGAAATTCGTAAAAAAATTGTAACCGCGAAATCGTATGGCATTTTGGGGTCGTAACGCTTAGCGGGAAATGAGAAGTAAAAGATAGATATTTGATTATTATTCCATTAATCATTATTATTGTGTTTATTTAATTTGTTTTTTATTAAATTATCAACAAAAAAACATGATATTTCTGAATATGCAAACGTTATTATTATTATAGAATACTATGCAGGAGATGGCTCCTGCGATGGCTGTCGTAAGAGGGGACTATGGTAACATAACCCACCTCCTCCCAGGGTCCCATCAACTTCATGTTATGGGGACCTAAATGCGCGGGAGCATTGCACCGGCGACTGGTACTACCGGTGCAACATTCGGCTCCCACAGCGAGTCGGCTCGCTCGTCGGCCGTCGCATGTCCCTTGGCCACTCTGGTCGTTCTGACCCATGGCAACACGCAACATCAAGCTGGTTCAGCGCGTGACTATGGTAACAGTCAAAGGACGGGCATCAGAGTCATTCTTTAAAATTGAAATATCTATGTGCTTCAAGAGCCACGCTGCAATCGCCAAACCGCCTGCCAATCGTGGCCATTACAGGAAACTCTCCACAATTTTCGTCCTTGTGGCGTACTGTGTTTTTGAGAATAAATATGACAATGATGTTCTGAAAAAATTATAAGATTTTTTTTTTTTTTCAAAACTTGTTTTCTGAAAACCGCATCAAAATCGGCTAAGCCAAACTCGAGATAATCCAAACTGATAACCTTCTTTTTTGAAGTCAGTTAAAAATGACAATGCGTTGTTTCATATGCAGTTCTTTTGAGAATTTATATAGCCATACTGAAATTCTGAATTTCTGCCATGAAAAAGAGCTTTAGTACTAAAAACTGGAAACTGCTCAGCGGAAATATAACAGGAAATCTACTCAGTAAACAATGCTCTCGCACAAAGCTACTCTACAAATACTACACTGAACGTATGGCGATTAGTAAGCTTTAAGCCAACTCCAAACTCATGGTGCAGAAGGTTGAAATAGAACATCATTTTTCAATCTGTAAGTACTGCATATGGAAGTAAAAATTGCTCATTGAATAATTTATTTTAAAAAAAGAAAGGGATACGCCTTGAATACAAATAAAATAAACCGAGAAGTTCCTTTTTTGCAAAGTTGGTTAAACACTATTCTTTAATTTATGGTTAAATATCAAAACCTCCTGATTTTAACAAATACTTAAATTTTTCCTAAAAAAAATTCTCATAGAAACAGCATCATGAATTTGTTGATTTTGACTACCTTTAAACTTAGATATTGTTGTTCGTAGACTTAGATGGTGTTTTATCTAGGGAGAAAATGAATAAGGCTGAATTTACACACCGCCGCACATACAAAGTAGTGCCTCCATTATTTTCTTAATATCTGTGCCAAGCTGTATATACAGGTCCCACTCGAACCTCCTTTTTCTGAGTCATATTATGCATTAAGCCCAACGCACACACTGAGCTTTTGACAGATTTAAATATTTATTTTAATCTATTACCTACATAATTTTAAGAAACAGAACTATATACTTAGTTTCACATGAGCTTTAAAAATGACAGTTTCATGTAGGTTTAGTATAGTTAGTTTATCTTGTTTGTTGTATTATGATACTCAATAATCATTGTATATTAGGTAAAGCAATAATCTGTTGTTGAACTTCAACAGTTTCAACTGAAGCGGCAAATCCCAGTAATTGAAGGTGGAAACGTTGCACCCAAGAGACCTAGTCAACTAAATGTAGATCTAGCGGACCTAGGCACGGTTTTTTATGATGTGTACACACTGAACGAATTTTAATATATGAATGTTCAGTAAAACTAACTTATAAACGGAAAACTGTGGAAAATTGCAGATAAGTTTAATTATTTTATAAAAACAAAGTCGCTTTTCGCTGCCTGTGCTGCTTTCGCTGATGTATGCTTAAATATTTAAAACTACGCAACGGATTTTGATGTTTTCTTTAATAGATAAGGTGATTCAAGAAGAAGGTTTATGTATAATACATGCTTAACATAGTATTATGTTAGGCGGTACGAAGTTCGCCAGATCGACAATAAACCATAATATTTTTGAGGAAGTACCTAATCTTAATTTCTGGAGGTAAGTGTAGATTTTTATTAAATCTATCACGAGTTACTGCCTCACGATCGAACATTTGCATGTTCGATAACGTTCGCATACGTTTTGTATGTACGAAGCATTGTAGCTTATAGCAGTAGGCAGAGTCAATAGTGAATTGACCATCAAATATGTGTAGAGATTACCGCATGCGATATTAAGCTTAGTGCTGGGATTCGTTCAAAGGTTATCGATAAATGAGATTCTAGATATTAACCTTTGAAAATATCGTATCGAAGATGCCTTCTTTCTTCTTCTCAGATAATGATGGCCAGTGTTAGACATATTAAACTGCAATGCATTTATGAATATTGACCATTATACCCGGCCGGCTGTATACGGTCCTTCCTCAATTTATTTATTCATTAATGTTGGTCTATGACCCTTCTAGTAGACCAGTAGCAGCCAAATTTTAGTTTAGAGTAAAGTTTGTTGACTAAACCTGGCCACCTTAAGTTTCACAAACGAATATTTTTGTGAGCATTATCCTGAAAGCTACACAGAGCCTTAAATATTCTAAGCAAGATTATCTAAGGCGTCATTGACGCATATTTTTGATTTCAGCCATGGTTTAGAAGATATTAATTATTTATCAAAATGGAAGCTAGTATCGCACATGGTTGCCCCTTTTATGTATTGAAATACACTAGAAAGAAGAAAGAAATATTTTTTTATTTGCCTCAACTTAAACACACACCAATAAGTTAGTACACAAAAAAAACTTAAACAAAAATTAACACAAAACACGTACGTAATAACAAAAAAAACAAAAACAAATTAAATTTTTCACTAAAGTTCGTACTAATTTAAACTACCCTGAAATTAAAACTATCCCTTATCTCAATAGGGCCATAATAAAGCATAGGTGCTTATATAAATTTATTCTCAATCTCTAAAAATCGCAAGTAGATACCACAGTATAATAAAGATACAAACAATTTCTTCCCATTCCTACTCCCTAAGCAGGAGCCAGGGGAAGGCCTAATCGCAGACGCGCCGCATCTCTGTTGACTCAACTAATGCACACCCCGGGGCTGCAAACAAGGCCTGCTAGGCCTTACTACCTCTCCGTTCTGTAGTATCGTATCGTAGCGTAATATTTGTAGTGGGTTTGTGATCCTAAGGCCTATCTCATCTCTTTAATTTTCTATCTTTCTTCCATAGCTATAAAAATTAATCGTGGTTCGTTAGTCTCGCTAAAACTGGACAACGGCCGGGCCGATTTCGCTGATTTTGGTTTTAAAATGTTTTTGTAGTCCAGCGAAGGTTTAAAAGGTAAGAAAATATGGAAAAGTCGAGGGGAAGTTAATAAAAATAACAATTTAATTTTTCCATAAGAAATTGTAAGGCGCGATAGGTAGGAAGTTCGCCAGGATAGTGAGTTTTTTTATACATTTCTAGCTGGCAGACCCTGGCGCCGCACGGTGGAACAAGAGGGTACACTCGAAGCACCGTGGGGCGAGCGGCGAGATGGAGGAGGTTGCCCAAGACAGGGCAAGTGGCGAGCTTTACTGAGAGCCCTATGTCCCTGATGAAGGACAAGATCACCATCATCACTAGACGATACGGCGAACTTTGTACTGCCTTCTTACATGTGCTATTCTTAATTTAAAAAATATTTTAAAGCATTGTTCATCAGAGATGATGAAGGATATAATGGTTTAATCTTTTTTAAGTAGACGCCGGCCGTATACTTAAGGGCCCGACACTAGCGCCACTTTCGATATAAAAAAAATATATCTTCTTAACCGTAGCTTGAAATAAAAAATATGCTTCATTATGCACTGGATAATTTTGCTTAAATTTTTTAAAGCACTGTTGTGGCTAAATATTTATATTAATAATAATGCCAAAAAATAGCGCTAAAAGATGTAACAAGGATTTTCGATAAGTAAGATTTATTTGTCAAAACTTCCCCCGAATAAAATATTTGCCAGTCACTAAATATAATGCATCGGTCAGTGAAATGGGAACTAGCAGGGCTAGCTTATGATTTGCGACAATTTTAGTTAGTTTTAGCATAAAAATATTATTTGCTTATAGCTTTTGGTTTTTTACTACTTTTTATTTTAAAGTTCAAGTTTACGCTAGGCTAAGTTTTAAGTTTTTTACCTACATCATGATACTGAAATATTTACAATTTGTACATTGCATCACATAACATAATATCACGCCTTTTATTCCCCGACGGGTTAGGCAGAGGCCAGACAAGCTAATCAGAGCTGGACCCACGTTATGCCGAGTTTACATACATTTGTATATTGCATGAAAACTAAATAATGTTTATTTTTACTTTGGTTTTATGTGGTGGCGAGAAGAATACAACTAACCACTTCATCTTCTTCCGCGTATGCCTAAGCCGACTACGGGAATGTCCGAACGACGGGTAGCATAAGCATAGCGTTTAAAATTTGCCCCACCAATGTTTGTCCAAAAGTTGATTTCTGGGTGTTTCTGGCTTGAAATAAAAAAATGGAAAAATAGTAACCAAAATCCATGGGTTGTTACAAAATGAGGCTTTAATAGAGTTATATACCTAGTTTTTTTATGTGCGTGGTGCTAAAAGGTATATATATACTTGTTTATAAATAAATAAATAAAAATACTTACTTACCTGTTTCTCCAGCAACGTTTCAAGCTAACTCAAAAAAAAAAAAGAACAGATTCCAAATTAAATTAAGACTGATAAATGTTTTACATTAAGTAGTTAATGCTCGACTTTTTTTTATTTCTACGCCTAATTTACAAAGCTCTATCTTGATTAAAATCATGATAACTTGACAAGAGGGGCGATTGGGGCGAGTCGTACCACATCGTTCACGCGATCTAATTAGTATGGAAATTTTAGTTTTATACCTTATGTCATATTTCGACTTCTTATATTGTTCAGTTGGCAGTGATTTTTGATTGACTGTGACTTTGTTTGATTCCCGGCAGGGTAAAAAATTGCCAACATTATTATCTATGTTTTTTTACTGTCCGTGGGTGCGTTTGTATTAGTAACTTATTACAATCAGAGCTACTAACATGTTGAAGCCTTTATTTTTAGTGCCTAAAAACATACCTACATAGATATGCATCTTAACAAGCACGGCCACACACGCCGGGAATCGAACCCAGGCATCCAAAGACAGAAAAAGTCAAAGTATCGATTAAAAATAACTCGCAGGTGTCAGCCTGTTGTTATTTATGTCAAAAAGTAATAAACGATTCCGCACCAATAAACATAAAAACTCAACTGCCATATGGCAAAACAAGCAGCCATCCTATTGTTTCATAGAATTATCATATCAAATCATGCGCCATAATCAGCTTACGTCATAATACGGCTACTTTTGCTAAAATTAATCTTTCCAAAACTAAAATCTCTGTATTATCCTCTAAATAACCACTTATTGAGTCAGCTCCTATTTAACGCTTGGTTTCTAAACTAAGCTGTACAAACTCAACTATCTGCTTTCCACCCTTGTTTTTGGTTTAACTTTGAACATTGTCCGAGTAAGTTGAGGTATACTTTAGTTTTTTACACCAGTGTTCGTGTCCCTTGAATTTAGTCCACCCCAAAAGTTTAGAGAGCGTTAGTTGAACACCTGCACCGGTTCCGAACCACTAGCGCAATATGTCGACTTTGCCACTTGCGTTTTATTATTGGTTCGATATAAATTGTTGCAGGAATTTTGTTATTTACTGTCTATTGTTTTGTTTTTTTTTCCTAGTTCTACGAAAATTAGAGTGGAGATGCAATTAAAATGTTCCATTTGTTTGGAATTTTTGGTTTTTTCAAGGATAAAAAAGCTAGGTTTGTAATTTAATTAAAGTAACCAAAACAATTATCAGTTACCTCAAACATATTTTAATTAAACTTAAACATTTTAAAACTTCTTGTTAATTGCACCTCAATTCATTAAATAACAAGTCTACTCCTACCAACCCCTAACCAATAAGTAATGAAGAATTATTGTTTTTAACGTCACAAAAACCTTCATTGTTTGAGCGCTTCCCTTCTATAAGTCTTACGCTTTCTTGATCAAACACGTTTACACTTGTCCCTGTTTTTCTTTTTTTTTGTGGGTGTTATTGTTTTTTTTTTGCCCTTTCAATTGTGGGTTCAGATTTATTTGGACCCTTTTTGTGCTAATGTGTAACAGCCCTTAGTTTGCATTTGAAATAACACTAGTTGAAATAAATCCGTGATTTGTTAACCGCTGAGGATTTTGTTTTTTTAAAACGGCTTAAAGCTTTCGACGCCATTTTTTTATGTTGCTCTCTCAAGTCACAAGATTGCTCTCAAAATTTTAAGAAGATCTTATTTTTTTTCTATTTTCTAAATAAAATATCACATCACCGTAGACACTTAGGAAACAATTTTCCTATCAAAAAGTAGAGCATATGTGAAGAGCTTGAGCATTAATTTTATTTTTGTCTATCACGCACTCTTGACTAGTCAACCGTCAGTCGATACACAGGAAAGCACTCAGAAATGCAGTAATCATCGTTCAGCGTAGTCACCGATTTTACTAACCCTTGGATAATTTCAACCTTATGACCCTATGATTAGAGATCTATTGATGTGTAGCTAATATTTAAACGCACAGAAATCGCGTCATATGTGTTAGACAGTGGTTCCGCCTACCGGTCAAATTTGATTTACGCGTAAATTACGTGTCATAAGTTGTGTGTTCAATTTACCCCGCCCGACCTTTTTTGCCACAGTGTAAAAATCTGATTTAAAAAAGCTTGCTAACTGTGTTCTAGGTCTCTGAGTCTTTTATGGTATTATGCTACTATGACGTGCGGTGATTGGGTGAAGTTTATACTTAGTAACGTGGCTTAGTGTGCGTTTAGTGTCTGCATCGATAATGCATTAATTTGAATATTCGCGGTGTCATATGTCAAATGGTTTGTAATTTTGTAAGTCTGTTCTTTTTTCGTATTTAATGTGATTTTACACGCTTGAGAGGGTTGCTTGTCTAGATTGTTTCAAAGTATATTATTACGTGTTTAGCAAAAGGGTAGGTATTCGATGAAAATTATTTGTTGGTTTTTTAATACTGGGAACTTTTACACCTTTACCTGTGAATTACTGGGCTGTGATCATTGGTTTTATATGTCAATCAAATTTATTTTTTATATAATTATTGTTTACTGACCAATTCTCTCAAACTTTTACCCCACATTTATGCGCATTTATCACTTTAGCCCACAGTACGAAGTTCCCACTATAACACCTAATTATTAATCCACACCTCATTATTCTAATTTGTTAAGGAACAAAAACTCAAAAATCATGCGATACAAAAAACACAAAAGGTCACGCTTCACCAATATGACTCTGCCCTTACAAGTCATAAAGAATTAGTCAATGTCATACATTTCACCTCATTTGAGTGCACAGGTGAGGTGATTACAGTTGGACTGCTAATTTGCGACGGTGCTGCCATCTGTTGTGCAATACGGGACGTCGATTACGATCAGTCAAGTTCTTTCATTCATAAAATTGTTAATAAGCTCTGTTAATTTTTCATAATCAAGTACTCACTTTGATATTTCCAAATTTGTAGAGGATTAAATTGATTTTGCCTTCCCAACATCCAAGTATTAGAACTTAATGATTAAAATCCACTTTGCCCCATCATCCCCTAACTTTCTTATAAGAACAATCTGGCGCATCACTGCCCTTATCAATCAAGCTATAAGATACTTTTCCAAGCCCTTAATTCTATGATTCTATTAAAGCATTAACTACAATATTGCTAAGTCAGTGGGACGACCATTTTTCTTCCGTGTTCGTATGGAATGTATTCAGTTTTGCAGAATAATGCCTTAATTGCTTTGCAAGATATTTTTTTTTCATATTTGTTTTTAAGAAAGATTAAAAGAAAACAAAATTTTAACCAAACAATTTCACTTTGGAAAGACCTAATAATAATAAATTTATTTTAATAATGAGATGCCTCCGGAAAACTTTTAACAAAGTTATAATAAATAAACAGGTAGGTAAAAAATATTAAAATTAAAAAAAAAAACTTTTTTTTACAGTACAGTACCTATTTATACATTTCTATTGTTTATCTAAAATTGAAGTTATAGATATCTTCTATCTAGCTTCAATATCTTAGCTTTACTCATTGATAGTAGAACTTTATCCAACTTCCCCCAGTCTCCTCTTCAGAATTAGGCATCATAATCCGCGAGCAATTCATCACCGTTACCAATGACGGACCAATTTGAGAAATGGATATAACTTTGATTATTTATACTTATTTATTTATTTACTTCGTAACCGAAAGAGAAAGAATGGAGAAAGCGTATTTTGGAATGCGAAAATAATTACTTACATAAATTATTTTATTTTATTACATAGGGTATTTTATCTCTTCTGAAAATTTGAATTTGAAGTCTCTAAAATGGAAAATTAAAACATATTTTATAAAAATAGCTAGACAAAAAATTAAACTTAATTTGATTTAAATATAAATTGCTGTTTTGAGTGTCTCCCTGAACAGCGGGCTCGATTATTTTTGTTTTGAAATAATTGTCGTAGTCCAGGGAACCTTTAAACGGTAAGAAAGCATGGATGAATTGCTGGAAATAAATTAAAAATAATCATTTAATTTAAACATATAAAATTGTAAGGCGATAAAGAGTTCGCTGGGTAAGTCGACCTGTTTAACACTTTCGCGGATGCAAGAAAAAAAGCATGACTTCCCTATTGGACACCCAAAAATTGTATGAAAAAATAAAGCATGCAATAGAAGTCGTTTCCATATACTGGGTCACAAAGCACATAATTAGGCAAAATTGGCGGGAAAAGGAATATATGCGGTGGGTCGGCTCCTGGACGCACGCGCCACTCGTCCATACATTTTATTTGCGTAAAAGGACTGCTATAGAAGGCGTGTCCAACTAAGAAGGATGAAAAATATGTGTGGTTCTCTCTTTCTATTTAAGGCAAAAAAATATGGTTATCTGGACGCTGTCAAATTTTGATCGGTTGGAAAACGGTCACTGAAAAAAGTTTTCTTTGAATATGTATGACAGAGTGGTATGTTATAAACGGAGTTCCCGTAAGAAGCTCCGACATTTAGACTGCCATAGCGGTTTTGGCCAGTGTTAGTGTCACAAAAACGACTGCTTTAGAATGTGCACCCGCGAAAGTGTTAAATGGTTACTTACACCTAGTTTCCTTTTAAAACTAAGCCCAAATGAAGCACCTGTCACGTTTTGATAAATATCCGTGCTAAAAGCTAGTGTTGGTTATCGATGATTGAATCAGAATGAATTCAAAAGGGTTTTAAAGATTTACTGGTTTAAATTTTTAAGCCTTATTGTGGCTGCAAATGGTACGAATTATGTTATTTGCGTTAGCTTTTTATAAACTTTGTAAATATAATTTTTGGCCTCTTTTATTGGTTCAGTTGGTTGTAATGTTAACTGCAAGTTTGGGGGTCTGATGCTGATTCCCGGCGGAGGCGAACATTGTTATGAAGGATATCGATGTTCTTTCTCCTCGGGTCTTACTTGGAACGTTTAATTGTCTTTGTAAGTGTTGAGGGCACCATAAAAAGGTTCTACAGCTTGGCAACGGTGTCTTGAAACGGAACCATAAATTACTATTTTAAGTTGTAAAACCTAAAAAATATTACTTTTTATAAAGAAACATATCATGAATTTGTTGATTTTGATTTAGACTACCTTTGGGTTTAAATTGTGTTGTATTTAAGAAGAAAATTGATTAAGAAATCTGTTCCATATAGAAAGTGGACTAGATTTTTGTGCCAGCCTACTTAGAGCTCTTGAGTGTGATTCATTATGAAACATTATGGTTTATTCCCATGTAACTTTTCTAGTTGCAAGCAAGGTGTCTCCTTTGCCTATTAGTCACACTAGTTACGTGTCAGGCCATCATCAAATCAACCGAAAGACGACCAATGTCAAATACGAAAAAAAAAAACAAAAATCACCGTACAGTCTTGTGCAACCGCCCTAGGTATACCTCCTACCTACCTAATACAAATCAAAGTGGTATGATTCCGAGGGTTAAATTTTTATTAGCAGTATATTTTTTTTTTTGAAACCACAACATGATAGGTTGTGGAAAAGCGAACACATGTGCTTGAATAAGAATTAACATAATTATGTAAATTTTATAGTTTATCTCTTTGTAACACATGTCCATTCTCAGGTGAATAAATTATTTTACAAAAAAGAAAAACAGTCACCTTTTTTTTTACCTGTTTTGTAATTTTTGCAAAATTTTAGTTTTATTATGGGCTTTAGTTTTTTGGTAATGAGAAATACTACCTCTGTTTTATGTGCGTTAAAAATAATAAAAACAATGACAGGTGTAACAAGTTATCTATTTTCTAATTACTTTCCTCCTTTTTTTACGATTATTTCGTTTCCGTAAAAAAAACAAAAGATAAAGTGTGTATAAAAATCATAAAAGTCCTTTTTAAAATAAATAACTTTTACTTTACGAGCCTTTAAAAGCATATGCGTTACAATGAGACATGATTTGCATGATCAATGTCATTAAAATATCGTAAAATCTATTTTATGATTAAATATAAAATTTTATGGTTGATTGTCTTTTAATAAAGTCCCTTGATTGAGTTAATCTACATCCAATCAAATAAAATTTGTTTCCTTTTTTTAATAAAAATCTAAGAAAAAATTAAGTAGGTACAGTGGCGGACACGATCGGCGTAACACTTCCGGTTTTTCTGTATTGCAAAATAGCTCTTGTACTTTGGCAATACAGTCTAGGGCTGACGAAACCATAGACAAATCTGTTACGGCCTCCTAGTCCGTGACTGCACAGTAAAGGTAAAGTTACTCTGACAGTAAGTCTGGCTCGCTCTCACGCCAAAACTACTGAACCGATTTAAATAAAATGCAAAGATGGTCTAGAACCTGAGAAAGGACATAGGCTACTTCTTATCCCAAAAATCCCACATAAAAAGAAAAATTGGTAATTTGCTGTTTCAAGGGTAATTGCGCATGCAAGTAAGTTAGGTACACATTATTTCAGTCATTAATAAAATTTCACCCTAATCTTACTTCAAACGATTTTCATACAATAACGTCTTCAAGTCAATGTAGGGCATTTCTCAAACATTTTGTACGTAAATCTTTAGCATTTATTTTGCTTGTCGAACATTTTTCGTGTTGACAGCTGGACATTAGTACGAATACTTAGTTTGACAGGACACACCCTGTCGAGTGTCTTGAGTTTTATTTTTGACTTTACAGGAAGTAAATTGTCGATGACATTGACGGATATTTTACACGGTGTAATACTTTGTTTTTTTGTTTATTGTAATAACTTTATAAAAAATATATATTATTATATTACCTACCGCGATAAACTAAGATTTTTTGACTAGAAATATACCTTTATTGTTTAAATATAAGATAACTCTATGAATTTTAATCCCATTCAGTTTAATAGGAAGAAGAGTTTATTTTCTTCTCAAACTAGAACTAAAGTATTTATATTAAAAATGTATTAAAATTTTATTTTTCGTATTAACTTTGAAAACAAAGGCAAGATACAAGCATCTTGAATTCAAAAACGTAATGTTAAATATAATTATGTAAATATTTTAATGTAACGTATTTGTTGAATGCGGAATTGCGTAGGTAGATTTAAAGTTAAATTGCAGTTAATAAAACTTTTATTTTTAAAAGTCAAAATATATGAAAAAGAAACTTTAACTATACTTTCTCAGTACCTACTTAAGAGAAACATTGAAACCGTATAAAAATTAAAAAAAAAAAACTTTTTTTGAACAAACTAATTAAAGTTCAAACATCGAACTAAAACGTATTTTATTTTGTGTCACTTTATTTCCTATTCTGTAAATGACACTCTTTACTCCCCTAACAAAAATCCTGCTGCCGTTTTAAAATAATACTTCTGAATCTTATCGTACTTATAATAAGAGTGCTAATGCAATGGTAATGTGTTTCAAAAGCAGCACATGTCATTACGGCATGCCACGAATTTCTTATTGACATAAGAATGCGCTTATTTATTCAGAGGGTAGACCAATTGTCTTTGTTCCGACAGCGATTTTTGTTGGATTTTGACTAGAAGTAAAGATAATTTTAAAACAGTGTAAGGCTGAGCACGTCTGAAACTAAAAATATTATTCAAAGATTCAAATGTTTTTTTTTTTCGAAATAGGATAGGATAGGTATCCCATAATGAAAGTCTTGTAAACAGTAATACCATATAACAGATTGTGTAAGGCTGCTCGCTGCTGCACTTAAACAATATAGTTTCTGCAGCAGCATTGTTTTTGTAATAGAATTAAGTTGATTTGGTTAAATAAAAAAAAAAAACAAAAACAAAAAAAAAATATGTTATCCCATACTGGAGGCGGGGTGGGTGGCTTATGGTCGTCTGTCATAGGGCTAAACGTTAAACCAACTATTTAAAGAAGCACAGACTACGAACCTGTAGCAGTAGTACTTGTATTTTCAACTAGCTGACCCGACGTTGTCCTAAATTAAACTGGTTGAAACGACTGACAGTTATGTCAAACTCCATAAAACGCAAAGTAAACAATGGAGGAGTTTGTATGGGAAAATGAAATTGTTTTTTTTTTCGTCTTCCCCGCAATTTTTCTATATTTTCTCGCCCTTTAAACCTTCTCAGCCCCCGCAGCACGACGGACTATTTGTCGAATCTAACTATCACTTTTAATCGCTTTTGACATTTCAATGCGGGAAAATGTATGGAGATGATCGACAAAAGTAACACATAGATACGACAAATTCGACAAATTGTCCGTCATGTTACCGCCGCTGGACTACTAAGATCATTTTTAAAAGCAAAATCAGCTAAATCGGCCCGGCCGTTCTCGAGTTTTAGCGAGACTAACGAACCAAGGATAGTTAGAAGTAGATAATTAAATTACAAAGTTCTGATGAGTTGATCACAGTATACATGGAAGAGTATCAATGATTGGTTTCGGCCAAAGAGGTTGGAAACCGCCGGTTTCGTCCCTTTGCCCTGCAGCGGAGATTGGGCACAAGTAACTAAGGTACAAAAAACACACCCTAAAAATTATATTAATAACGATTGCATCTGTGAACGGACAAGTGGGCAGGCGCTCGTAAATTATTATCAAACTTGCGATCCTCGAGCGGGAATCGCATGCGGGCCTTATCGTGCCTGTTTGTTACGCCGAATATTTTTGTTAGATTTCCAAAATGCAACAAAATGCACGGTGACGGAAGTATAAAAATTGTAGACCAGGTATTTATCACTTTTTTTTTTTTTTGCAATTTTTTTTTTTATCGGACTTTTTCCTTACGCACTTAATTTTGCGTAGCAATAGACCCCAATATTAACCTGCCCGGCAAGCACAATCTTTAGTATTTATATGTAATGTGTTTTAATTAAATTAGATATTAAACATAAAATAATATAATCACGCCTTTTATTCCCCGAACGGTTAGGCAGAGGCTCGAGCTCAAGAGCCGGACCCACGTTTAACATAGTTATTTTTTTTAAAAGGTATTTTATTTTTATAATAAAGAAATTGTAGTAGGTATTCTGCTAGTACTTCTACTTAAATTTTCAAATGATTCGACGCAACAAACCCAAAACAGGGAAGTGTTTTATTATTTCCCTTATCTCTATGAATCTTTTTTTTCATTTTTTTTTCTTTTTCATTCCCATCATTTGTATCGCAAATGCGTCGATTAATTTAATTAAACCGTAGCAAAGGCCGGTCCTTCGGGCCCTTGTTATTTTGATGTCACAATTTGTCAATTTTCTTTCCAAGTAAACTTTGCGTCAATGATTTTTTTGAGGAAATATTTAGGTAGGTATTTTTTTTTTGTGAAAATGAAAAACGTGAATTCTTAAAATAAATGATTATTCATAAAAATATTAAAAACATTGCAACAAAAATAAAACATCAAGTGACATGAACAAAAATATCTACGAACAATTTAAAAGGCAGACTTATCACAACGGTACAATACAACCAATATAAGTACTATATTAATCTTAAGTAAGTATATTTTGGTTTGCAAGTTTTAAATCTCAAAAAATTCATTAGAACTATCATGATGATAACTGCATGATGATTACCCCACTTTAAAAATTATGATGGGAATATTGATTCTTCCAAATTCTCGTCCAAATAATTGTTCTTATAAAAACCACGATTAAAACCAAAAAGCAAAAAATCACCCCTAAACATTTGGGGTTCACACGAATTTTTTTCTTTTACTAAAAAATAAAATTGATGATTCATACTATAAAAGTGACCGTTTATGGTCAGGTTTAAAGGTCAAATTATTTAATCATCTGTGAAACAGCACGTTTTTATAGGAATTTTTGGTTGAAAATTGCATTTAAATTTATTGATCATGCACTCTATGTCAATAATAAAAATAACGAATTTATTGATTTTTTATTAATTACTTAAGTTTTAATTATTTCTTCTCTTGCTGTGTGCATCATTTATAATTGACTAGTCGACCCGGCGAACTTCGCCTAGCCATTAACTATGTTTTGCATGTGGGCATTTCTACGGACGGGCAAAATTCAGTGGCAATTTGAAAATAAAATATACCCCAGTGAAGTAGGCTGCTCAAATTATTTCAGCCACAACTATGTATGGGTACGCAGTTGGAGAGCATAGAAACGTTTTTGAAAATATAATATAAATACCAGAAAAAAAATCTGAAAGTCATAAAACCTGACATCGCTGGGTTGTCCTGTTGCCAGAATTCATGAAAGAGTCACTTGTTACAAAGTAATGAAGTAATATTTGATTAATTTATATATATTCACGCCTTAGTGATGAGTATATTAAGGCTGTAGTTACCATGAAAAACCAAAAACTTCTATATTTTTTATAATACACCACTCTAAATGAGCGTCCTGAAATTCTTCCTGATTTCGATGGTGTTTACAAATCATCACCCACAACCATAGTGATTAACTTTTCGCACTACCTGAAGTACTTTGCAGCTTGCTATAGTTATGGCCTACACGCCGCGAGCCAGAAACCTGTGCCCAGCCGACATTTCAGTATTTTTTTTCAGGATAATTGTGACACTCGGTGGTTTTGGGTACCCCTCAGTCCTGAATTCGGTGTAGGATAAATTTTTCTAACCGTAAGAAATATTTAACTTTCAACTAGTGCCATGCACTCGTCATTGGGTTGGTATTATTTGATGTACAGATGATTGTTGTGCTGTGTTTGAATTTCGAGTTAAATTTTGATTTGTACTCTTTTGTGATTTCGCTGATTCTGATATCGGTGGTTTTCGGTGGTTTTTTATACACCGAAGTCAAAAAAACATCCACCAAAATCAGACTTTTACTTCGACAGAGTGCTAAAATAGCTCATATTTAACATTTTTGTGATAATATTACTTATTTGTGGTATATAATCAGTGATGGTAAACAATATGCATTAAGATTCGTAACATTTTTTTTCCTCTGACTCAACTATTTCGGAGGGTAGTATGAAAACTCATATTGTACACTGGTACAGCGCTGTGCCGAGTTGAGTCAGGTGGGTTTTTATACTAGTTTTCCCGGCAAACTTTGTACCACCTAATATAATACTATTTTGTGCATGTACTTTACATAAACCTTATTTCTAAATCACTTTATCTATAAAAAAAACCTGCATCAAAGCACATATACACAAAGCATACACAGAAGCTTCTCGCTGAAGCGACTTTGTGTTATAAATGTACTGATATTATGTACAACCAAACTTTGCATTTGAATAAAAAAATTAAGTAAATTATCGTTATTGTTATAATACTTATAAAATGCATAAAAATGTTTATAATGCTTAAACTTTATCCTTATTATTTTGACTATTAAAATTAATTGAACATTAATTTTATACGAGAGTGTACTTATTTATTATTTTAATATTTAATTACAGTAAAGTAAATTCAAAATTGATGTTAATATTTTCAGATATACTTGAAATAATTATTAAATATTTTTAATTCTTAAAGCTCTCCTTGAAAAGATACAGAGTTCAAAGAAAATATATAGTACGAAAATACTGTTACCAAATCACACAAAAAATATAAAACACGCAGTTTTTCAATGAGCGCTGCTTACTACTACAACTATTTATACCGTGTAAATTAAAATTTATTCAAATTTTCAATGATAAATTGTATGGGATTGTGCTTTCGGTGGATAGATTTCTGATTTCAGTGGTAAAATTGTGATTCGGTGGGTAATTTTTCTGATTTCGATGGAGACAAAATATTTGAGGTCAGTTTTTTCTGAAACTGTTATCTTTTGAAGTGGGCCAAAACAATATTTGAATACAGAATTAGCTCTTTTGTATGATTTTTAATTATGAAGTCTCTAGGTCAAAACAAAAAAAATGGCACCGAAGTCAGAAAAATCTGTTCACTTTGTAGAAATGCTCATGTATTAAACCTTGCTCTTGAATCAATATACATATTTAAAATAACGCATCAAAATCCGGTGCGTACTTAGTTTTAAAGATTTAAGCATAATATAGCGACAAATAGACCGCGGAAGGGACTTTGATTTGCATCTTTTATGTATTGATTTGCTTATTATTGTAGGTTCCTAATTTATTTCCCAAGAAATTATTTATTTTCTTTGGAAAAATGTCTGAATTGAATTTCAATTGAATACCACCACCAATATAGATCAGAAGTCTGTGAATTTGGAAATACGGGTTCAATTCCCATCGGGGCTGTGCCTGGAGTTGTGTAATTGTATGTCTTTATACATAATATTTCAGGCACCTCAGATACAGGTTCTATCCATCTAGTTAGGAGCTTTGAGTGTTTTGCATTTATTTTTTTTAAATAATAAAAAATACCGGAAATAAAACGCAGCATATAATTTAAAATAATAAGCAAACAAACACATAGATAAATAAATAATAGACATTAAAAAAAACGGAAATCAAATCAACGAACCGCCCATTGGTGCGACAGCGATAACCCTTTTGGTCAGAAATGTAATTTAAAAATGGAAAAAGTTTATTAATTTGTGTTACATCGTTATTTGGCGTCGTGTGAAGAGACAACACCTGTGCACGTGAGGGGTGTGGCCTTAATATTGTAGAGTTTAGTAATATTAGAAATTCCCTCATTATAGAAATGTGACTCTTCTTTAAAGAAAAATCGATAATTTCAATGTATGTATGAAATTGCAAAAAAGGCATTTATTCAATAAATAACATTAGAAATCTCTTTCTACCTATGATTTTAATATCATCATCAAAATCTCACCCTAAAGACGTTCTTTGCTGTACACAGGACTATATAAACTACAATACCTTTAATTAATTAAATACATAGTAACCATTACATAAGGCGAGGTGGTTTATGGTCATTTCATAGCAGCTCCACGAAGTAAATGAGATACTAACAATATCTAGTTAGTATTATTAGTATACTAGTGCGCAGATTACTAGTGTGGGCTCCGCAGCCTCACCAGCGCAATTTTCCTTATAACGGTAGAATCCCAATATTCCCGAGGAATTTTAAGAGAAAAAAGTAGACTTTGTGCGTTATCAGGCTCTGAACTATCTGTGTACAAAATTTAATTTAAATCGGTTGAGTAGTTTTGGTGTAAAATCGAAACAGATACCAACCAAAAGAGTTACTTTCGTATTGAAAATATTTATTACTAGCAGCCCGTCCCGGCTTCGCACGGGGTAGACAATCTAGTCACATGTTGTTTTGGCTGGACACAAAAATACAGCCCGATCAGATCGACGAAATAATCGTCGCTGAGCTGCCTAATAAAGACGAAGACCCACTCCTGTATTTCGGCCCAACCGACTGAAGATGTCGGTTGATGCGGGCAGCTATGACTCTCTCAAGCAGCTTGCCCGCCTCGTCCAACAGGACGATAGGCCGAAAATCTGACGGAGCGACAGAATCGGCGAGCCGGCCCTCTTTACTGATGAGGACCAACTTGTTCCATACAGGTGGAGAACAGGCTGCGGAGCCGAATCTCCAACGCCTCCGGCTTCAACGACAGGAACCAGGCCTTGGCTGGAATTCCATCCAAGCCTGGTGCCGTCTTTTTGCCGCGGAGGCGCTCGGCCGCCGCTGCCAACTCTGCCTCTGAGTGCCGCAATGGGCGACTAGGGGAGAAGTACGCGCTGAGTAGCAGCATCTCCTCCAGCATGCAGGACACGAAACCCTCTCCCCGCGTTTTACTCTCCGACCGGAGCACGTGGTCCGCGGAGGGACGGACGGCTATGGCTGCGAGGCCTGAGCGGTCCGAGATCCATCCGTTGGGCACAAATTCTCTGAAAAAGTAGGTCTCTGCCACCACCGCGACGTGAATTTGTCACTGCGCCATACTCTGCATGAACAGGTCCATGGCTGTGGCGCAGTGGTTCAAGTTCGCCTGCAGGATCCGGGTAGCCATTACTGGTCCTGAGGCAGAACGACATCCATGGCCACCGCGAATTGGCTATCGGCGGTGGCAAGCCTAGGGGGAGCACCGGGCAACTTCCCTTTCCTTTTCCCTTCCCCTTTCCTTTGGCCCCTTGGCTGGTCTTGCTGCAGCTGCCCAGACTGTGTGAGGCAAGCTGGCCGCTCGTTTGGCGGAGCGGGCAGCTCACCTCAGCCTCGCAGTTTCGGGCAATGTGCCCTGGTCGACCGCAGCGGTGGCAGAGACCACTGCGGTCGTTCTGCGAGGTGCAGTCTGCCCGGAGGTGCCCCGTCTCCAGACACCGGAAGCAGCGCCTCGTACGCCGCGGGAGGAGCCTAGCCCGGACAATGCTCCATCCGAGCTTGAGTTTTCCGGCGAGTGCGATGTTCCGCACCACATCTGTCGGGCAGCGTACCCACACTGCGCCGAGGCCCCTCTCGTTGACGATGCGCCCCACCTGGACGTCCGCCACCCTGCAACCACCGCTTGCCGCGACTGCGGCTGCGGTTTCAGGGGTGACGGAATCGTCCAGATCCATGAGGCGCATCTCTGCGCTGCTCATGGGTCTGGAGACCCTCACCGTGTCTTCGGGCAACACCTTCCTTAGTTTCTGGGCTAAGGCGTCTGCCTTGGCCCTGGCTTCTTCTGCAGGCCCGGAGATCTCCAGCAGGCGGGCACCGGTTGCAGCCGCACGGAAGCGGATGCTGTCGATGCCCAGACCTGCCAGGTAGAGCCTCCCTTTTGAAGCGGAGATCACCTGAACATAGGTGAGACCTCCCTGCACAGCCTCCGGGCCAAGGCTGACCACCACCGCCGCAGTGCGGGCAGTGCGCAGCTTCTTGGCTGCTGCCTTGGACTTTTCCAAGGCCGTCTGCTTCGACCCTGGAGTAGGGGCTGCCGGGACTGGAGCAGCCCGCTCCTTGTCCCTGTTCCTCTTACTCTTCTTTTTGCCCCTTCCGGCCCCCGTCACCAGGGTCCAGCCATCATCATTGGCCGGACCAGTGGGAGGAGGGACGTGGGGGGCAGAAGAAGTGCAGAACCGCCTCTGGTTGCCAGGCGGGCGCTCGGGTCTTCGGGGCTGGAGCCGCTCTGGGCGCCGGGGCTGCTCGTGGGGCCGGTGGGGCCGCACGAGGGGCCGCGGCCGCTTTGGCCTTCGGGGTAGCTCGAGGGGCCGGGGCCGCTCGATGCACTGGAGCCGAGGGGGCTCTGTCCGCCGCCAAGGACGGCCGAGGTCGCTGGGCCGGGAGGAGGCGCTCGTCCAGGGCCTCCAGTCGCGCGTTCAACATGGTCCCAAACTGGACCATCATGTCGTGTTTGACCTCCTCCAAGTTGAGGCCGGAGGGGGCTCCAGACCGAGCAATCGTCCGGAGCTCCTCCATCTCCCTTCGGAGGAGGGCCATTTCTCCATGGAGGCTCCTCGCCTCCTCCCGGGCTGCCTTCGCCTCTCCCTTGAGGCGAGCGTTCTCTGCCGCGAGCAGCCTGCTCTCCTCAGAGAAGGTTCTGTTCCTCAGCTCCTCGGTATTCCGAGAGATGGAAGCCGAGGCAGCTACCCCCCCCCCCCTCCTCTCCATCCCGCCGCGATGCCCGGCGCGCTTTTCAGACTGCATTGCAAACAACGGCCACGGCGCTATGGCGGTTTTGTTTAATGTTTGATTTTTTTAATTCGTAATATCTTTTGAATGGAAAGTCCAATTTAAATAATTTAAAAACTATTTTATAGGTAGTTAAATGATCTTGACCATAAAATAATTTATTTGTATAAGGATTAATATAAACACATAAATAGCATGGTTTGAATTTGGATAGCATTTTCATTAATGTTTAAAATGAAAAAAGTTGTTGTAGTGACATAACTACAATAGTTGGACATATGCTACCGCGGAGTTTTTTGTAGACATTATGATGTTCTTCAATATTGTTGTACATTATTTTGTTCTATCGCTAATAGTTCCGGCAGCGCATTCGACGAAAGACATTTTAAGACTCATTTTTCCACACCTTCGGTTACATTGTTAAAATTTTACCAAGGATCCCTAATTATTTTCAAAATGAAATGTAGCCTATGTCAAATTGGAAGAATGTAGCATTCTATTAATGAAAGAATTTCTTAAATCGGCCCAGTACTCTTTGAGCCTATTCATTACAAACATACAAACATACAAAAATAGGTACAAATCTTTCCTCTTTATAATATTAGTGTAGATGGATTTATCACACAAAACACTTATAAAAACAGTCGGAATTATCCTTGATTATTCCATAATAAAAAAATTAACAAACAGCAAAATATATCTCAAAAATCCCCAGAAGCCTAGATCTAGGCCCTAGTAGATCTAGGCTTCCAAATATCTACGATACATACATAGCTCTACATTCACACTGGCACACGGTAAAAATAATGACCCATCACACCGAAACACACAAAAAGCACCGGAAACAAGCCGAAACGTGACGAACGAAATTTCTTGGCGATTTCTCATTTCACCCCCACAATGACGCCGTTTGATTTGTGTAATCAAATGCGGGCTTTGAATTAATTAGTTCGTTACGCACCTGAGCGTTTTCACAGTCGCAGTCGGGTAACAATAACTTTATTAATACACGACTACGGTCAAGTAAAAAAGGACAGTAAATTGTAAAGTTCGCTCGAATGCTTAATTTTGTTTATGTCAGCCGAAAGGCGTCTACTGTTGTACATAGGACTTTTCCACAGATCGCTGCAAGGACGAACATTCAAGAGGGGGGACTATTGCTATTTTGTGCATCTATTATACTTTAAACCTTCCTCTTATATCTATCTATTAAAAAAAACCGCATCAAAATCCGTTGCTTAGTTTTAAAGATTCAAGGATACATAGGGACAGACGCGGAAAGCGACTTTATTTTATAACTATGCATTGATGATGTTGATTATTACAATGAAATTGAATAAAAAAGATTGAAAAATGGCCAATGAAAATTTCTCAGGACATTAAATATTGAACGTAAAAGTCTACGTTGGTCACGTTCGTGAGTCTATTATGAGTCATAAGAGTAGCCATCATCAAAGCCAACATAGACAGTATAAATAAATAATGAATTTTAGTTTAATAAAAACCCTACACGCGAAACCATTTTGAAACAATACTGTTTTTTTTTAGAATAAACTTTGTGTTTCTATGTTACATTATGACAATTTAGTTAAAGATTAAAGTGATGGTCGATGGTTGTGAGGGTATGATTAGTATAATAGATTGATATGTACATTTAAATAAAAAAAATACAAAACAGTCAAAAACAATAATTACCAAAATATAAATAAAACACGCAATTATTAAAACACATCATAACTTCAAAATTCTAAAAGCAGTCGGGTAAAAAATTTTTTCGTCCTTCCCTCTATCGACCCTAAAAATACTGAAAAATACAAACATCCAAACTCATTCACTTTTGTTCACCTAATGATGGGTCTGGCCTGGCCTCGTTTTGGGTCTATTTTAATTGAACGTTGACAGTCATACTGTTAGCAAACGTAATGATACGTTTTTGTTCAGTGATTGGGTTTTGTGGGCAATTGTTTAAATCTTTATTGGTTTGTATGATTTTTGCCACCTGCAAGGCTTCTATTGTTGGATGGACTTTCATTGTGAAATCGAGGGTAATGGTGGTTTTATTTCTGTTAATTTAAAATAATTTTCTGGCGAAAATTGATAGGTTGTTTTCCTGTGTTTGGTTTTGATTTGGTTGACTTTATATAATTAGTATAGCACGTATACCTCGCGCAATGTCTTTCTAGTTTGATTTTTTTTGACAATATGATGGTCCTGAAGAAATAAGTTATTTCTATAAATTATACTTACGTGTTACAGGGTTCGTGTTTCTTACAAAGTTAAATATTAAAAGTAATATCCAGCTCGCAATACCTGAAAACATTTCCAAAGCAACACGGGTTAAAATATAAAAAAATACGGCTTCCCCATACATTTTTCCATTAGCTAAAGGGGTTATTCTTCGGAGTATGTACTCAGCTGATATTTTTTTGAGATTTAGATCAATATTTCCAAGGGTAAGTAAATGTTTTTATATACCTAAATATTATAAAGACATTATGTAACAAAATGAACATATTTTGATTATAAACTTTAGTTTATTATAAACTTACCTATTATATTTTTGAGTAAAAACATCCAGGCACTGTAAAAATAACACATTTAAACATAACAGTACACAATATCCTTGTCCCTCCTACGCACTACGGTAATTTAACGACAAAACTGTAAGAAGGGCACAAGCGCACACGAGAGCCACAGAATATGGTAACAACCAAACTATAAAGCTCTAGAGCTAGTAGCTGTAGACATAAAACAAACAACTGCATCAATTTATTGATTAAGAACTCGAGTAATTTTTAATACCGAGGAAAATCTATAAAAAATTACATGTAGATGGTAAATTTTACAGCTAAAATGGTTTTAGCAATCGCCATAAACTTTCGATTGATCCAAAAGTGTAAGTTTACTTACCCTAAAGTAAAGAGACTGATTCACTATACCCATTAGTGCTAATCCGAAAATTTTTGGAATAATCTAAAGCCCATTCTTAAATTTTAATTAGGGACTCTAGTCTCCTAAACTTACGATTATACTTCTATTCTATTATTATTCTACTATTACTCTATTACAATTGTGTTAAAAATTGCGAGTCTCGTAACTTTGATCGATCATTATAGTATAGCAATAGAATATGAATAGCAAGCTATAGAATAATCTGGGTTTTTTTACCTAAATAGTGAATCCTGTTTTATTAGACGAAATTGGAACGGGCGTAGTCCAACTGTCACTTAATATCAATCATATTGACATATACAATGTCAGTCGAACGTAATCATAACATTATCTTATTATGGAGCAGACTACCCTTTTTGGTCAATTCCAATCTGTTGCGATACTACTGCTATAGTTATAGCAAAATTGATTACGAGACTACCAAATGTGTATTTTCTTGCGATTAACGTACTGTTTCTACTCTACTTTTATTCGGTAGTTACGTTTTGCGCGATGGGACTGAGAGGTAAAAAAAACTCAAATCAGTCCAGAAGTTTTGAAACCAATTATAATCAAAAACTTCCTTTATAAAAGATTAGTGTAAGTAGATATTCTGTTTATAAGTTTACCTCTAAATCAAGTCTAGTTAGTTAGAGGGATGAAACGCTACCATAATTATTAATACAGCAAGTAGCTATCGTGTGAGCTAGCACAAAGATCTCACAAAGACTATCTTAATCTTACAACCTCACGTTTAGGGTAGGCTTTCATTTTACTATCCATTCGGCGTCCACATTTGCATAGTCGTAAAATTTACTACCAATGCATTTTGTTCGACTAATCCCGCTTTTTGAGCCTTGCTTTAGTTGATGAGATATTTTTATGATTTTTAGTAGAAATTTGTGAACTTGTGCGTGAATTTTTTGGATGGATTTTGACTTGATTGATCAAAAAAAATGTTTTATTTTTATTTAAACACTTTGGAACTAATACTGTAGGGATTAATTTAATATTTATTTCTAATTATTTATTTAATAAGGTTAGAATTACTTAGAAGGTAATCGCAGCTTATTGAAAACAAATAGTATAGATATAGGTACTAAAAACCAAAATTTAAGGTCCTCGCTGCAAATACTACAATATGAAAAAAGACGCTCTAGGAAAATGAGAGCCAGTAAACAGCGATGCTAGCGCCATTCTCGAAAAAAAATTATATCTTCTAAACTAAGGCAAATATCAAAAATGTGGAACAGTATGACACAAGATAAACTTGCCTAGTATTTTTTGAGCACAGTAAAGTAGTCCTAACTAAAAAGAACAAAATTATAGACAGATTGTTGCCAAAAGTGTACACTTTTAGCAACACTGTGCAGATTTCTTTGGTCTTTAACTTAAAAGCTATACAACAGTGCCCTAAAAATACTAGGCTATATTATCTAGTGTCATACTGTGTCACACTTTTGATATTTGCCTTAGTTAAAAGATATATTTTTTCGCGAATGCCGCTAGCATCGCTGTAAACTGGCTCATAAGATAATATCAAAAAATCTTTCAATTTGTTCTTCTATGTAACTAAAGTTGTTCGTACATCGTACACCATTCCAGGAGGTAATTCCAGATAACAGTTTTATGTCTTGTTTACCTCACTAGTGTTGCGTGAAGCAATAAAACTCTTTGTTGCCATTTTCTTAGTGTCAGAATTTTTAGACATTGTCTGTGAAAACCCTTAAAAAAGTCATTTCAAAGTGCCTAAAAAGTAGCGCCAGAAATAAATTGAAATTGATATAAAGAAATTAGAACGATGCTTTTAAATGTTATTTAACTTATAATAATATCATTGTATCCCATAATAAGGCAGAAAATATTAAGAATCACCCCCTCTCTCCATCTCGCGGATGAAAATTCTATGAGAAGAAACACAAAATAGATCTCTATCTCTATCTCTCTACAGTCACATGCCTTAAAAAGAGTGTAATTCAATTTTGTAGAGTGTATGTAGTGGTTTTCGAGTGATGTCATTTCTGTAAAATTTTCGTTTTTTAATGAGCTGTGGCTTACGTGGAACCTGTTAATAACCAATTGCTGCCATCTCCCTATCGACCAAGTACCTCTAGGTTCTTCTTCTTTGGCGACCCGACTACCGTATCTTATCTCTACCAAATCTCAAATTTGGCAACTTTTCTATTTTAATCTTATAAAAAGAGTTCTTCTGTTCCATCATAGGTATACAAGCCCAAAATTGGCATCCTGCAGGTGACTCTAGGAGGCCAGGCTGACCAAGACACACCTGGAAGCGGTCCGTCATAGACGAAGCTAGACAGATGGGCTGCTTTTTATTTGGCGGGAAACTCCTAATGAGTATCCTGCAAACCCGGGGGGAGCCGCAGGGTTATGTGGGGTTAACACCCACTAAAACCCCGCCAGTGTCCTTCTCGGCTGATAGCAGAGGAGCCGCGGGTAAGCCTGTGGAATTCTCCGTGACCCCCCCCCCAGCATTGGCTGTAGAGCCTCATCTCGGGGGGACATGGTTTTCGTCCCCCCGGAGCATGGTTAGCTCGACCAACGCTCGACGGCGGAAACGGGACACCCGCGTTCCGCCGTCCTTCTCGGGGCCGTTTTATAGGCCCCCGTCTCCTCCACCCAACGACCCCGGGGTCCCCTGTTAGTACATCGTTGGTGACAACGGAGGAGCAACGGGCATAGAGAGAGAGAGAGAGAGAGAGTATAGGTATAGTATATTTCTTTCTATTCATATCTCTTCAAGCTGCAATACGCTACTCAAACTTTACAGTCAGTAAAACTGAAAATTTGCATGATATTCATCTTCTTAAGTTTTACGAGTGAATTGTAATTTGGAATCTGCGACCTCTGACTTTGTTACGGGGGTTGTTGACTATTATAGGCTACAATGTTGATTTATTTTTATATTATTATTACTAGTCGACCCGGCGAACTTCGTATCTCGCCGTGCCATTTTATACTTATGGAAAATTATAATTGTTGTTTTTAATAACTTCTCCTTAATATTTTTTATATTTTCTTAACTTTTCAACCTTCCCTGGACTATGCCCAAGTAGCACTGAAGAATTTTGTTTAAATCGCATATATCTTAACAGTGCCTGTATTGTGATTTAACTAAATAAATAACGATTTCACATAGTCAAATATTTCTTAAAGGCTATATAGTATTCCAATACCGCTTTTTGAGAAAATAAAGATTATACAAATCGTAGTTAAATCATCTTAAACCTATTCAGTATTAATTAAGGTTTCAGATAAACCATAAAACTCTCTTTTCACTCAACTCTCATTATTTGTAAACTGAATTAAATCATTAAGGGATAGTTGTTCGACTTATACAGTCGCACTAATGCAAAAAAGATTTGCTATCCAAACTAAAAGCCATTTTAAGACGTTTGTCCTCAAATCAGTTTTTGCTAGGCAAAACACAAATAAATTTTGTATTAATTATTATTTTATAAGTAATAATTGATTTAGAGGGACGGTTTGTACAAGATGTAGAAAAATTAAATTAGCAAAGACGTTGAAAAATTAAAAAAATAACCTTTAACACAGAAATGTCCCTTTCCCATAATTTTCCTTTTACATAATGTCCCTTTCTAAAATTGTATTTTCCCAAAATGACCCTTTCTCAAAATGTACCACATCGAAAAAACCTTTGTCGTAATGTCCCTTTTGCTTTCATTTCTTGTAGACAGTTTCGAAGAAATATTTGCGAACGGTGCATTATGGGTCTAAATTGTAGGGCCTTTCACTCTTAATCGATGCAAAGTAGGTAGATAGTTACGGTCACGGACTCGTTTAGCATAATACATTTTGTATGATTAGTCTTTGAATAAGTATTTGATACACTTAAATAAGTTAAAAGTATTAGGTTGCCAATGCAGATAGTATATATATATATTTTCCGAACTAGCTCTAACACAGCTTTCTTAGCTAAACAAAATATGATAACTCGATGATATGACAGCATTGAAAACCATTGCTGATTTTCTTATGGTATGTACTTTTGTGGTTCTTAAAAAGCAGCAAAAGGCAGTGAAATAAATTATTACAACAGTTTTTGTTTTGCCACAAGTGTGAGCAGAATGGTCTGATAGAAATACTTGCCACACACACTTGACTTTATATGCAAGCTCTGCTGTTGTTTAAATGCACTTTATTGCTAAAACACCAAAAAAAAACATAATAACTTTCTTTGAAAACCATAACGCTTTTAAAGAATTCTCAAAACGTCCTTTTCGCAAAATGTGCTTTTCGCAAAATGACCCGTTCGAAAAATGACCATTTCTCCACTCCCAAGTAGCACTGAAGAATTTTGTTTAAATCGCATATATCTTAACAGTGCCTGTATTGTGATTTAACTAAATAAAAAACGATTTCATATAGTCACATATTTCTTAAAGGCTATATAGTATTCCAATACCGCTTTTTGAGAAAATAAAGATTATACAAATCGTAGTTAAATCATCTTAAACCTATTCAGTATTAATTAAGGTTTCAGATAAACCATAAAACTCTCATTTCACTCAACTCTCATTATTTGTAAACTGAATTAAATCATTAAGGGATAGTTGTTCGACTTATACAGTCGCACTAATGCAAAAAAGATTTGCTATCCAAACTAAAAGCCATATTAAGACGTTTGTCCTCAAATCAGTTTTTGCTAGGCAAAACACAAATAAATTTTGTATTAATTATTATTTTATAAGTAATAATTGATTTAGAGGGACGGTTTGTACAAGATGGAGAAAAATTAAATTAGCAAAGACGTTGAAAAATTAAAAAAATAACCTTTAACACAGAAATGTCCCTTTTCTATAATTTTCCTTTTACACAATGTCCCTTTCTAAAATTGTATTTTCTCAAAATGATCCTTTCTCAAAATGTACCACATCGAAAAAACCTTTGTCGTAATGTCCCTTTTGCTTTTATTTTTTGTAGACAGTTTCGAAGAAATATTTGCGAACGGTGCATTATGGGTCTAAATTGTAGGGCCTTTCACTCTTAATCGATGCAAAGTAGGTAGGTAGTTACGGTCACGGACTCGTTTAGCATAATACATTTTGTATGATTAGTCTTTGAATAAGTATTTGGGGCATTCCATGCAACGTGACACCGGACAAGTAAAACATTAAAGTTAAAGAATAGTTTATTTATGCATTTAGAATAACAGTATACAGTCTTAAGTTTATGAAATTAATAAAAAAAATCGAAAAAAACAGTTTTTTCTACTTTTTTGGTCAATATCAACACCGTTGTTAGTCAAGCTCACCACATACAGGTTATTGTGTATGATTTCAAAAAATAAAAACCCAGATATTATGAATGTGAATCAGCCTGTTGGGAACATAAGCAATTAGTACATTACTTAAGATTTACTACGTAAAATATAAATTAAAACGGTTAGTTAGTTTCTATAATATTAAGCAATCATTGGTAACCAGAACTATGTCCCGACCGTCACATTTAAATTAACTTTTGTTGATTTTTACCTTGAAAATGCGTGTTTATGATAAAATGCGTGTATTGCAAGTAACAAATAAATAGAATCTGAGGGGTTTGCCATTTCTTAAAGTGGCTATGGGCTGTTGTTTTTTTTACACATTAATTTAAAGTTCTGTCCCGACCGTCACAGTCCCATCCAACCATCATAATTCCAAGTAGCAATTTTCTTGTATTTTTACAAATACCGCTTGCATTGGGCTTAAACAAGTCTATCCAAAATTATTTAATTTATTTTCTTGGTTTTATTGATTTTTTAGTATATATTTCGTAGCAAAATACTCGTATTTTTTAAATTTCGCTTGCTTAAGGCTTAAATAAGACAATATAAATTTTAATTCCCCGAGTTTATTGGTTTTTTGATATATAATGAGACGTAACGTACTCGAGTGGCCCCCCATTACCAAAAAAGGCCTATTGTCCAGCAGAAGACTGAGTATGAGAGTATAATAATAATAACACATCACACTCAGAGCCCCTAACTAGGAAGAACCTGTATCTAGGGCGCCCGAAACACACACAGAGACGAACATCACACCCAGACCTGAAACAAACATCGATATTCATCATATCAATATTCGCCCCGCCCGGGAATCGAACCCGGGTGCTTACGCTTACTCAGTCCACATCACTGCCAACTGAGCCACGGAGCAGTCGAAAAGTATCACTACTTTTTTCTTACTCATTACTACATACTTCAAAGTATGAAGTAATGAGTAAGAAAAAAGTAGAATAAGAAAACTGAAAGCTAAGGAAAACCAATACAAAGTAAAACTATGCATAGAAAGCCTCAGAAAGAAAAGATATCAAAGAAATTGTAAGAGTAAAAATATTAAGGGATCGCATTTTTTGACGTTATAGCAATATATAGCTGATTTTGAAAAATAATTGTAAAAAATAATGTAAAAAAAACTTTAATTAAACTAAATAAAAGAATAAAAAAACATAATTTTTTGTTGATTTGTTACTCGTCCCGACCGTCACAATGACTTGTCCCGACCGTCACACTCATCAAATCGGAACTTTGTTAAAAAAAAATCATTTTTGTTACTTCAAATCTGTACATACTGAAAGCTTCACTATTCATAAATTTGCATAGAATGATTCGTATTCATATCATTAATAGTTTCTTACAAACTTTAAAATGTATGTGTAAATCTGGAGTAGACAAGAAAGTAAGGGTCCCGACCGTCACAATTTTCAAGACCTTTTTTTTCATAGTAAATTATTAAGTACATGCTTGAAATTTAGGGATGTTAAAGTTTAATGATTTAAGTTTATGTTGAAATCGCAGTTTTTATTTTGTGCTCTTAAATAACTGAAATAAATACAGAAGTACTTAGAAAAAGGAGTAAAATGTCCCGACCGTCACACTTGGAATGCCCCATTTGATACACTTAAATAAGTTAAAAGTATTAGGTTGCCAATGCAGGTAGTTTATATATATTTTCCGAACTAGCTCTAACACAGCTTTCTTAGCTAAACAAAATATGATAACTCGATGATATGACAGCATTGAAAACCATTGCTGATTTTCTTATGGTACTTTTGTGGTTCTTAAAAAGCAGCAAAAGGCAGTGAAATAAATTATTACAACAGTTTTTGTTTTGCCACAAGTGTGAGCAGAATGGTCTGATAGAAATACTTGCCACACACACTTGACTTTATATGCAAGCTCTGCTGTTGTTTAAATGCACTTTATTGCTAAAACACCAAAAAAAACATAATAACTTTCTTTGAAAACCATAACGCTTTTAAAGAATTCTCAAAACGTCCTTTTCGCAAAATGTGCTTTTCGCAAAATGACCCGTTCGAAAAATGACCATTTCTCCACTAGCTCAAGTTTACATGTACAAAAGGGACACTATAAAAAAAGTCATTTTGCGAAAGGAACTTTAAGCGGAAGTGATGAATACTTACAAAAGCTTGAATTCGAAATTATCCTTTTAAATTCTGCCATATAGACATAGCCAAGTCACGTCACTTCCTACCCGAATCGCCAACATGCCAGCCACAAACATAGATCATATTAATTCGTTTGAACAACCTTGTAATGCATTCTGATAAACACAATTGTACATAAACATCTAATTTATGTGTCTAATAATATTGCATACGTCTATCACTTTCAACACTTACACTTGGTATTAGAAAAACTAACTCTGTTGCAAAACAAAGAAATCTTGATTTAAGAAATCAAAGTAAAGGATCAAATAAATCAGAATAGTATTCATGAAATCAATTGGAAGTATCACTTAAATCGTTGAGGATTTACTTAATCAAACTAAAGGATCACTTAATACTGTGAGATAACGTCGGCTCCGTGCTTAAGTGTTCAAACTCCATTTTGGTAGAAAATGACTTTTTGATGCAGGATTGTTAACGATGTAATTTAGGTCCAGAAGGTCAAGTAAAAAAAGGCTTTTCCTAGAAAAAATACAATAAATTTCACGTTTTAAATTTTGAAGCCCACATCATCGTAACAAAAATTCCGTGCTTGTTTAGCCAACCTCCACAGCATTACCCAAAGTCCCGCATCGAAATATTTGTTGCGTGCTTGAGTGTTCAAACTCCAGCCGGCCGACCAATCACAGCACAGTACGTCACGCTACCCGGCCATTTTGTTTTTTCTGTGATGAACTTGGTTGCTCCTTTAGTTTGCTTGCAAAAACCTAATAAATTAGTTTTATTGTGTTCAAAACTAAGAAAACTAACTGCGAGTAACGTTAAAAGCTGCAGCAGGATGGCGAGTACCAATTTCAAAACAAGCAAAAGGCGTACTTTGGTGACTTTCGAGCAATAAGTACTTTTTAATAATGTTCATTTCCGAATAGAAACTTAAACGTACTGATACAGGATGTTAATAAATTCACTTTGTAATAAAACGGTTGAGAATTAAGTATATTATTATGTTAATTCTGTTTGATAGTCCTTTTGTCTGTCTTTCACAATGGTTCAACACAACAACCAAATTTTTAACAATAATTAAGTAGGTATATTTTATAATTTCGTTATGTTTATGTTATTATTTCTTGATTTTAATTTCTTATACCTTTTATCATCTAAAAACAATTTTTTTTACGAATTTAATCATCCTGTATATGGTATTAGGAGGTTGGACAAACAAGCACGCAACAATTTTAAGGAACACTGTGCTATCTCCATGGCAGGAGTGTTGTATTTCCACGAACGAACATTTTTATTCGCAGTTTTGTTCAACCTCCATTTTAAAAGTATGATAAAATACGTAAAATCACAGCATCGTAAACAAATTTATTGGCAATTCCATATATTAGACTAAAAACTATAAATTTGCATTTATCATTCCTGAAACTAAACATCTCGTTTGATAATAAGTAAAAAAAACTTCTCCTGAACAGTAAACAAATGGAAGTTGAACATTCAAGCACGGAGGCGGCGATAAGAAATCTTGATTTAAGAAATCAAAGTAAAGGATCAAATAAATCAGAATAGTATTCATAAAATCAATCGGAAGTA